>SJXQ01013158.1:0-277521 GCA_006408695.1 Aepyceros melampus | reverse complement strand
TCTTGAGAAATCTGTATGCAGGTCAGGAAGCAACAGTTAGAACTGGGCATGGAACAACAGACTGGTTCCAAATAGGAAAAGGAGTCTGTCAAGGCTGTATATTGTCCCCCTGCTTATTTAACTTATATGCAGAATACATCATGAGAAACGCTGGACTGGAAGAAGCCCAAGCTGGAATCAAGATTGCTGGGAAAAATATCAATAACCTCAGATATGCAGATGACACCACCCTTATGGCAGAAAGTGAAGAGGAGCTAAAAAGCCTCTTGTTGAAAGTAAAACAGGAGACGGAAAAAGTTGGCTTAAAGCTCAACATTCAGAAAATGAAGATCATGGCATCTGGTCCCATCACTTCATGGGAAATAGATGGGGAAACAGTAGAAAGAGTGTCAGGCTTTATTTTTTGGGGCTCCAAAATCACTGCAGATGGTGACAGCAGCCATGAAATTAAAAGACGCTTACTCCTTGGAAGAAAAGTGATGACCAACCTAGATAGTATATTCAAAAGCAGAGACATTACTTTCCTGACTAAGGTCCGTCTAGTCAAGACTATGATTTTTCCTGTGGTCATGTATGGATGTGCGAGTTGGACTGTGAAGAAGGCTGAGCACAGAAGAATTGACGCTTTTGAACTGTGGTGCTGGAGAAGACTCTTGAGAGTCCCTTGGACTGCAAGGAGATCCAACCAGTCCATTCTGAAGGAGATCAACCCTGGGATTTCTTTGGAAGGAATGATGCTAAAACTGAAGCTCCAGTACTTTGGCCACCTCATGTGAAGAGTTAACTCATTTGAAAAGACCCTGATGCTGGGAGAGATTGGGGGCAGGAGGAGAAAGGGACGACCGAGGATGAGATGGCTGGATGGCATCACGGACTCAATGGACGTGAGTCTGAGTGAACTCTGGGAGTTGGTGATGGACAGGGAAGCCTGGCGTGATGCGATTCATGGGGTCGCAAGGAGTCGGACACGACTGAGCGACTGAACTGAACTGTAAGGCCTCCTCAGAGAGCCATTTTGCTTTCTTGCATTTCTTTTTCTTTGGGATGTTCTTGATCCCTGTCTCCTCTACAATGTCACGAACCTCTATCCATAGGTCATCAGGTACTCTATCAGATCTAGCCCCCTAAATCTATTTGCCATTTCCACTCTATAGGGAAAACATAGAAACAGCAGCAGATTTTATTTTATTGGACTCCACAATCACTGCAGAGGGTGAGACTGTAGCCATGAAATTAAAATTTGCATCTCCTTGGAAGGAAAACTTTGAGAACCCTAGGGACAACATATTAAAAAGCAGAGATTTTACTTTGCTGACCAAAGACCTGCATAGTCAAAGCTATGGTTATTCCAATAGTCACATACAGATGTGAGAGTTGGATCATAAAGAAGGCTGAGTACCGAAGAACTGATGCTTTTGAACTGTGGTGCCTCAGAGTCCCTTGGACTGAAAGGAGATCAAACCAGTCAATACTAAAATATATCAGTCATGTATATTCATTGGAAGGACTGTTACTGAAGCTGAAGCTATCCTTTGGCCATGTGATGCAAAGAGCTGACTCATTGGAGAAGATCCTGATGCTGGGAAAGTTTTATGGTAAAAGGAGACTGGGCCAGCAGAAGATGAGACAGTTAAATAGCATCACTGCCTCAATGGACATGAATATGAGCAAACTGGTAGTAGAGGACAGCAGAGACTGGCGTAGTGCACTCCACGGAGTTGCAAGGAGTCAGACATGACTCAGCCACTGAATAACAACAAGGGAATTATTGCTCTGTTACTGAAAGTAAGGGCTGCTGGAAACATAGAAAGTAGTCTGGAGAGAGAATCTGTATGGCGTCATAGCAATTTGCCCTGTCTTCTGAAGGTGTGCTTTTTCGAGGAGCTGAGGGCAGTTCATGTTCTTCCTCCAGTTTGTCCACCCTGACTTGAGAATCATTTGGAAACCTTCAAGGTCACTCTTTTATGTTTGTTCATAGTTCCTATCATCTGACATTCTCAAGATAGGCACAACGATAGCAATCAAAACTTTCTGAGAAATGATGTAAGACATAAAATTGAATGTACTGCTGTCCTCTTGAGTAGAAGCTACAAGAGGGACAAATGCAGTGAGAGAGGCATTATTGTTAACTAAAATAATTCAAAGTCATAGGTACTGATGCCAAAAAGTTCTGAGAATGACAAATTATATCTTACTATGAATGAAGGCTTGCTCTCCTCAGGAAATGAGAGCATTATGCTTGCCTATGTAGAAAAGATTATTTTTATCTAAGTGTGTGTTTATCATGGTGGCTGGTACATACATGATCACATGGATACATTTAGACAAAGTATACTTATTATGTTCTATTTCAAAATGTTATCTCATCTTAGTTCTAATGATCAATAGCCAATGAATAGTTATAAAGGTTTAGGGCCACATAGGAAGACTAAATGTAAATGGCATTTGCCATCTGTAAATGGCAAAGCTGTGTGTGTGAGTATATGTGTGTGTCATGTGAAGAGTTTATTTTTCTAACAAATGATTACCAAAATTCAACAGACAATTGAGAAAAGAACATAAGTATAAAGATGTCTTCCCCATGACCAAGAATATAACTATTTCAGAAACCAAACCATCTGTGCAAATGTGAGTAAGTTTGGCCAGTATTTTCTGTGCCATGGGATGAGGTGATAATTTTTACTAAATTAGTCAAGTTACTAGCAATATTGTTAGTAATCATGGGCATACTAATAGCAAAGAGAGATTTTGAAAATGTAAAAATAGCCTAACCATGATGGCTGATTCAAACCTGACCATGTCTTAAGCCACATGAAATTCATACATCAATCAAATACATATTTTTCATCACAAAAGAGGAAAATTATCTCCCACCTGTGACAGGCAGAATTCTTTCATGGCCCGAGTTCTGCAACCCTGAGTATAATCGTCTTCCCTTCTAAGGTAGAACCTATGAATATGATGGATAGTTATTGCCTCGATTCATTTATGTTATATATGGCAAATGGAGATAGTACAATCACTCCCATCATTATGTTATATTATGTTACCTCCTCTTAGGAGACTAGAGAGGAATTAAGAAGTCAGAGAGATGCCCTCCTGCTAACTGGAAGAAAGCAAATGGCCTTGTTGTGAGCTACCTATGGAGCCACAAGGCAAGAAACGGAGGTCAAGTTCCAGGAGCAGAGAGCTATCTCTGGTTGATAGCTAGAAAGAAAATGTGATCTTATAATACAACTGCAGTACACTTTACCAACAATTTGTGACCTCTGAAACAGATCCTGAGCCACAGATAAGAATTAACTCCTTGGCCAATATCTTAATTTCAGCCTGGTGATTCCCTGAGCAGAGTATCCAGCTAATGTGTACCTGGACTCCTAATCCAAAAAAATTTTAAGACAATAATTGGCTATTTTCTAAATCACTGAGTTTGCAGTAATTTGTTACACAGCAAGAGGATACTAGAGGCTTCTCAGGTGGCTCAGTGGTAAAATAATCCACCTGCAATACAGCAGACTTGGGTTGGATCTCTGGGTTGGGAAGATTCCCTGGAGAAGGAAATGGAAACTCATTCCAGTATTCCTGCCTGAGAAACCCCATTGACTGAGGGACCTGGTGGGTTACAGTCCCTGGGGTCATAAAAGAGTCAGAGACAATTTAGCAACCAAACAATAGGATACTAACAAACCATTTAGTGACTTGATAAACATTTACTGGGAAACTACTACATGCATCACCCCAATGCAAATGAGAAAAGATTTTTCATCTGGAACTAGGTCACCTGCTCAAAATGAAATAACTGCCTGAACTTTCATCTCAGAATATTGTCATCTGTTTGTTAGGGATAAATATGTAGATTTAGATTACAAAGGGGATAACCAGAATTTACACTCAGACTTCAAAGATGGCCAGGTTATCACAGGTTGAAAATGATCTTTTCATGTTACAACTCTTTCTTTTTTTCCTTTTTCTGTCCAAGCCAGAAACAAAGGCAAAAATTCTTTTATGAAAAATATACTTTTATGAGAAAGATATTTATAGAGTAAAGAGTGGTTCAATTTTCTGAGCTGTCAGCCTTGGAAAAGCATCCCTTTTGCTCCCAATTGTCCCTGACTCAATTGGCTCCAGAGCTTCCAAGGTGGCTAAATGGTAAAGAACCCACCTGCCAATGCAGAAGACACAGGGGACACAGGATCGATCCCTGGTTCAGGAAGACCCTCAGCAAAGGAAATGGCAACTCACTCCAATATTCTTGCCTGGGAAATCTCATGGACAGAGAAGACTGGTGGAGCTACAGTTAATGCGGTTAATGCGGTTGCAAAGAGTCAGATACAACTGAGCAAGCATGCACAACTTAGTAATCATCTGTGGAGTCCTGGTTTCAGCCACACGGGGCTTGGGAGATACAGTGCATAATAAATGGCATATGACTATAGAATAAAAAATTGAGATAACTCTACCTTTTCTCTCATTCTAGCTCAGGCAGAAAATAGCCCCTCCCAAACAGCGTCATTTCCCTCACACCTACACACACAATCTATTTTCATTGTTTCACACCTCTGCCATTCCAGATGGCAAAACTGCAAGTATTTTCCTTATACTGGAAGTGTTAAAATCCAATTTAACTTGTATAACCTGAAATATAATTCATCCCTTTGGAAGTTTATTTTTTCTCACTCTTTCAGCTTCTTAATTTGAAGGGACTAGGGGAATTTTATTGTTCTGTGATGAGACTAATGGTCCAAACCAAGAGACTGATGGCAAAAGAAAATGAGAAGCAGAGGGGTAGAGACGGAGAGAGGGTAGGGGACAGGAGACAGAGAAACTGGAGGTAGGTCCTACTGCGTCATTTTTGTGCAGGAGACTCGGGGTAGAGCATTTACCAGGGCGCAAGACTTACCTAAGTTTTGATTTGCTGACATGGTACCCTGGGAACAAGCAGTTCATCTTGGTCCTAGAAATTCATTTCAACAGCACTAATGTCATTATTAATGTTTAAACATGTGTTTACCCTTGTATAAGTATTTTTTTCTCCCTGTCGCTGCTTGTGTGTTGCTGTTGTTATTGTTCAGTTGCTCAGTCATGTCTGACTCTTTGCAAACCCATAGACTGAAGCGCGCCAGCTTTCCCTGTCCTTCACTATGTCTGGGAGCTTGCTCAGACTTGTGTCCATTGAGTTCGTGATGCCATCCAACCATCTCGTCCTCAGTCATCCCCTTCTCCTCCTGCCTTCAGTCTTTCCCAGCATCAGGGTCTTATCTATTAGGATAGATTATCTGCCATGTAAATATTAGAGGTAACTTAGTAAGAAACGAATCGCCAGTCTAGGTTTGATACAGGATACAGGATGCTTGAGGCTGGTGCACTGGGATGACCCAGAGAGATGATATGGGGAGAGAGGTGGGAGGGGGGTTCAGGATTGGTAACTCATGTATACCTGTGGCGGATTCATGTCAATGTATGGCAAAACCAGTACAGTATTGTAAAGTAAAATAAAAATAAATAAATAAAATAATAAAAAAGCAAAAATTATTAAAAAATATTAGAGGTAACCTAGATGAAGCCCTTAGCTTAATCCTTGTTATAATTATTATTATCACAATGTGCAGTATGGATGTCCCCAAATAAAAAAGAAATTAGAAAAATATTTTATAGATGATTCTGCCTGCCACCCCACAGATGCCTTCATTCACAGCATGGGTTCTTCTAATTATCCTCAAACTTAGTTAAATACAAGTTTAAAACACCTGGCTTCCTAACTTGATCCTCCTCCCTCACGAGGTAGATTCCAGCATTCTGTCTGCAGAACTGATTTTGCTCTCTGCTTTAAGAAAATTTGGCCTATAAAACTAATTCCAAGATTTCAGGTTTTGTCTTGAAAATAAAACTTAAACATGCATGTAAATAATATTTGGTCCATTTCAATTAGGTCAGATCTCTTAAACCCAAGTGTTTGATAAATTAAACGGGGTGCCGCTAAATAGAGAAGGCATGAGCCCTTTATATGCACCTGCCAGCTTTGAGGCAATTATTCTTTATATGTACCTGTCACTTTTGGAAGACTGTATGAGCGGTGATGTACAGAAGACACAAGAGCCACTTTAATAAACAGAAAGGATCATTTTAGGGCTTTAGGAAGTAGTAAATAAAGCAATCCGTTTCAGCCTGCGGTAAGCAGACCTGGGAAAAAAGAAAAATCAAACAACAACAACAAAACCCTGGAATGCTTATCCAGAAGTGTCCCTCCCAGTTTCTCCATGTAAAATTTTATAAAGGTATGTTTTAATATTATATTTCTCCATCATAGTCCATTACACTCAGTCCAGGCAACCTACCAGTCAATGGAGCTGACATCATTTTGCTTGTAGTATTTAGAGAAATTAAACTGTCAGTCTTCATTTCTCCTGATGTCTGTACCATCATGTCCCATTTTTGTTTAACAAGCTTATTTGAATTTAAAATCATCCTGGTAGCATCAGAGTCCTTTCTTTCAGATTTTTAGCTTCTGATAAAACTCCAGATACTGGAGTCCAAATCATCAATACAAATAGAATTTGACCATATCAGAAGGAGATGGAAGCAGTTTTCTTCCTGTCTGCCTTGAAATTTCTAATTAGGAAGCTCAGAATTATTTCAGGTCTAGAGCTGACCTCATTGTTGCTGAGCTAGGAGGAGAGAGGCCTATGAACTATGTCCCAAGATTATAGAAAACAAGTGAGGAAAAATCCTCTCATCTATGAAACTGTCAGTACAATGACTCCCCCAGCCTGGTAATCACCCCAAACCTGCACTAATTAGGACTTACTTGAAAGTGGCATTGTGTTGCCTTTCTTGTCATTTCAGAAGCCTGAGTTCCATCAAATGGAGACTTTGGAGATTCAGGACCTCACACAACTATGTAATCAATGAAACTCCCCCCGCCGCCCCCCAGAAAACCCAAGAAGGGCAACAGAGAAACAGCGGCCACTGATGTCCACTTTTCTTCTTGAGCACTACATGTCTAGCTCTAGGTTAAAACCCTTTATGGGTGAGCTTAACTTTGAGGGCCACTCATGCACATTTCTAGATTCTATCATATGTTTGCTGTCCATTCACTCAGCCTCTCAGCAGTCTTTCATTGCTTTTTATCACTCCAAGCTCCCAGCCTATATTTAGATCTTACCCTACTTTGTCCTGCTTGTTAAGCCATGACTCCTCCTTTCCTTGTTAACAACAGCGACATTTCTATTTGCTCCGTGCCTTCAGGAAGGGCAAAAGCCAGCAGTCACTCAACAACCCATGGAGATCAGTTTAATCAACTAAGAGGTAAATCAGCAGTTCTCAAAGTGTATTCTGAACCAGCAGCATTAGCATCCCTGGGAAACTTTGCTAGGGACACAACTTGTCAAGCAGCACACCAGATTTACAGAGTTCAGGGTGGAAGGATATCCTTGCAATTCATGTTTAAGGAGCCCTCTGGATGATTCAAATGCAACACAAAGTATTTGAACTGCTAAGTGAGAAGAACTCAATCTGATTAAACTTATTCACCAAAAAATATGAATGGCTGCTAGATTTCTCACTGCTGCTAAGTCACTTCAGTTGTGTCCGACTCTGTGCGACCCCATGGATGGCAGCCCACCAGGCTCCCTCGTCCCTGGGATTCTCCAGGCAAGAACACTGGAGTGGGTTGCCATTTCCTTCTCCAATGCATGAAAGTGAAAAGTGAAAGGGAAGTCGCTCAGTCGTTTCTGACTTTTAGCGACCCCATGGTCTGCAGCCCTCCAGGCTCCTCCGTCCACGGGATTTTCCAGGCAAGAGTACTGGAGTGGGGTGCCATCGCCTTCTCCGAGATTTCTCACTAAATATCATTTATTTTAATAGAGCACATTTTAACCTAAAACAGAACACTTTGGGGAAATGGCTATCTTTGTTTGTGTGTCCCAAATGCTCAGTCTCTTCAGCAGGCTTTCAATTTGGGGAACAATCTTCTGTTTGTTTTCCACAGGTACATGAAGGGTGTGAAGCCAGGGGGAGATATCAGATCCCAATTTGTTGGTGTAAATTGTCACAAAGCCTGAGTATCATCTCTAATTTGGTTCCATGCAGGATGTATATACAGATGCTCAATTACAATAAATGATTAACCACCAAGAAGGCTCACTACATTCACTGTGAATAGAAGGAACATTAACCAGTGTTGCTATAAGTGACTTGGGGGATTTTCTAGTTCTACCATTCCATGCACCACTAGTTACCTCCCAAACCATTTCAAGTAAGCACTCAGCATATATACACTATCATGTGTGAAATGGATAGCTTTTGAGAAGTTGCTGTATAACACAGGGAGCCCAGACTTGTGATCTGTGATGACCTAGGTGGGTAGGGTGGGGACAGAGGAGGGAGGCTCAAGAGGGAGGGAATACAAGTATTGTTATGACTGACTCACATTGTTGTACAGCAGAAACAAACACAACATTGTAAATTTCAAAAAAAAAAAAAAAAAAGCAAACAAAGAGTAATTAAAAATAGTATCAGATATTCAAATATACTTTCAGAATAATCATTGTAACCTCACTGACAAGCCTAGTAGATACTGTCTGGATAAAAATAATGTGAAATACCAAAGGAGCTGGAACTGAACCATGAATAGGCAAGAGACTATTCCATCTTCCTTGCTTCAGGAAATTGAGAAAATGACTATACTGTTGAGCTTCTCGTTTAATAAAGGTTATTTACACACAGTTTTACAGTAGTTCAGCTTTGGCCCAACAGCAATAATATTTTTAATATACTTATTTATGAATGACCTGCTTTCACTACTTTAGCTCTAGCTTGGTTTGAATATAATCTGATTTTTAAAAAAAGGTCTAATCTGTCTTCCTTTTGAATCTGTAGGGTGAGGGTAACCCTAATTGTTAAACTAAATTATATTCAGAGGCAATCTTTCATAAATTCTAGGTTATCCAAAAAAGGCATTAAAATTAAAAGTACAATAGCAGAAATGCAGGCTGGAATGATGTATTTTTATTTGAAATGTCAATTGCATTTGATATTCTTACAATATTATTACTATGATCAAAATTGTTTCATTTTGCTACTACAGAATGATTCACCCAAGGAAATGTGGCTTGAAATCAAGAATATCAAATATTATTTTCTTGAGAAGACAATCCAGAGGCTCAATGTATTATTCAAAGCCCAGACACTTAGAAATGGGGAAAAAGATGTTATGCAAAGAGCAGTGAAATTGACCATAAGCAATGGCATTAAAATATTGCATCAGAGAAGGCAATGGCACCCCACTCCAGTACTCTTGCCTGGAAAATCCCATGGATGGAGAAGCCTGGTGGGCTGCAGTCCATGAGGTCGCTAAGAGTCGGACACGACTGAGCGACTTCCCTTTCACTTTTCACTTTCATGCATTGGAGAAGGAAATGGCAACCCACTCCAGTGTTCTTGCCTGGAGAATCCCAGGGACGAGGGAGCCTGGTGGGCTGCCATCCATGGGGTCGCACAGAGTCGGACACAACTGAAGCGACTTAGCTACTTAGCAAGAGAGATCATACTTCTCTTACCACAAATGTACATGAAAGTCACTATGATGCAAACTATGGAATGTTGCCATGCCTTCACACAAGTTGTTCCTTTTGTAGGAAAAGCATTCCTCCCTTTTCTATAAGATCCCCTATATTATTTCTTTTCCTTTAATTCTTCATTCAGGCAGTAAATCTTTTCTTGCTTTTTTTTTTTTTTTTTTGTCAGACTTGATTGTATAAAATATTTTCAATAATAATGACAACTTCTAATATTTATATTGTGTGTATAAAATGTTATGGTGGCAATAGTTTTCACTAATCACATTCTTGAGATTTTTTGTCTACATGCCTGCTGGCCCTATGAGACATGTGTCTTAAAAACATAGCATTTGCCTTGACCAGTTTTGATTACATGCCATCCACATCACCCATCATACATTTACTCCTAAACATTTAGTAAAATGGTTGAATAATGGCCTTCCCCTCAGTAGCATGAGATAATGGTGACTATGCCCTCCATTTCACAGAATATTAGATAGTGAAGTAACTAATGGGTAATAAAAATACAAATAATACTTTTAACATATCATGGATATGTCAGGAGTTATTCTAATCTCCCAAATAGACAAAGAGACTTTTTGTGCGAAATTATACAACTGCTCATCACCAGGACAGGAATCTAGCATAACCTCAAGCTATTCATCAGGAGACAAAAAAAGCATCATAAAATAAATCAAAAGGAAAAGGTGAAAATATGCTATCCATATTTATTGCTTTATTTTTGTTGTTTTCAAGTAAGATATTGAGTATGCTGCTGCTGTTGCTAAGTCACTTCAGTCGTGTCTGACTCTGAGCAACCCCATAGACAGAAGCCCACCAGGCTCCCTTGTCCCTGGGATTCTCCAGGCAAGAACACTGGAGTGGGTTGCCATTTTCTGCTCCAGTGCATGAAAGTGAAAAGTGAAAGTGAAGTCGCTCAGTCGTGTCTGACTCTTAGCAACCCCATAGACTACAGCCCACCAGGCTCCTCCTCCGTCCATGGGATTTTCCAGGCAAGAGTACTGGAGTGGGGTGCCATCGCCTTCTCCGAGTATGGAGAAATGTAATACACAGCAAAATGGAGATACATTTTGAAACGAAAGGTCCTTTAAAAATATTTACAAACGCTTGTTCTGTCTGAAGGCTTTACTTTACACGTTAAGTCTGCTTCAGAAATATAGAGCCATTTCCTTCTCCAGAGGCTCTAGGTGAATAACTTTGATTTTAACAAGGTACATGTCCCTTCAATATCACAGAGGATCACATGGAGGGTTAGAAAGACCATAGGGTTAGGTTTAACTCAGAGAAGGAGCCCAAGGAGAAAAACCTCGGTGATTAGGACAGCAATGGGTCACCTCTACTGGGACTTGCCTGGGCAAGGCATTTTGGTTTTCTGGGCCCCACTTTTCCTGATCTAAAAATTGGTTAGAAGGCTGGTGGGTCACTCTGTGCTTGTAGAGCAATTCCTCTCAGATAAGCCTAATGCCAAAAACCAATGAAAGTCTAAACCAGGCACAGCCATGGACTCTACAATGATCAATGTGCTTGTACGAAATCACAAATTTTAACACAAATTTAAGTGCATCCCTCACTTTAATTCAAAATCTACCCATATTTGTTCTAATGTAAAATACGATTTTATGTATAAAATCTTCTAAATGAAGATAAATCTTCTTGACAGCTGAAGCAGTTTTAGTCTTTGATTTCTAGTAGTCCCTAGCATACCACCTAATGCCCTCATGGGGATTGCATTTCAGTTGTGAAAGCACAAAGATAAATGATGTTTAGTTTCTCTTTTACATTAAAAATCTAATGGCAAAATAATTTAAAAGATTACTCTCCCTCTTTTCCCCTATACTTGACACAATTTAGTTTTTCTTCTACTCTATGGTATTTGAAACCAGAATTATCCTTTGATTAGTAAATTTAGGGAAAGGGTCTGTCTGCAATGCAGGAGACCCGGGTTCAATCCCTGGGCCGGGAAGATCCCCTGGAGAAGGAAATGGCAACCCACTCCAGTACTATTGCCTGGAAAATCCCATGGATGGAGGAGCCTGGTAGGCTACAGTCCGTGGGGTCACAAAGAGTCGGACACGACTGAGTGACTTCACTTCACTTCACTTAAATCTAGGAGAACCATTAGTAAATCTTTAAAACTCTTAAGCATCCTTTGTTGATTGATAGGAATCATTGGTTCTACACCTTCTCAACAAATCAAATCAAGATATATATTAAATATCCAGTAAAAAATTTCTCCCTTGTTGAAAAGCTTGTTATAAATGTCATAATATTTTGTTTGTGTTCATGTCAGTTAGCTCACTTGCTTCTTAATCAGACATGATTGAAATTCCTACAGATAGCATATTTGTTTCCTTAATTTTGTTGTTGTTTTTTAGCAGTTTTCTTTTCAGGGTTATAATTTTTAGACCTGCTTCATTTAGGGCAAACTGCTGTATTTTGTGTTTAAGAAAAATGCCTGGGATGCTGAGGGTTAATAGATACTGAGAAATTCCAAGATTATTTGGCAAGAGCATGTTCTGTCCTGATTTTCCTGGGGACAATAAACCAGAATTTTCCCACAATGTCCTTT
This sequence comes from Aepyceros melampus, assembly GCA_006408695.1. Lineage (NCBI taxonomy): Eukaryota > Metazoa > Chordata > Mammalia > Artiodactyla > Bovidae > Aepyceros > Aepyceros melampus. Next base: position 265,374 of record SJXQ01013158.1, on the reverse strand, counting down.
CAAATTGAGTAAAGTCTGCTTAAATGCTAGGAGCACAAAAGAGAGACCCCATTGGCAGCAGTCCTTGAGAGGATGCTTGTGTAATGCCAGTAAAGGATTAGTAGTGTCTTTAAAACAGAGGGATATATTTAACCTTTGGGATAGGAATCCAGGGACTATCTCCTTAAACTTATTAGCACCAAGGACACATGTCCAACTGTGAAGAACTCTCCCAAGATATGTTTCTCAGTTACCACATGTGACAATATATATCACAAGAAGAATTTTTCAGCATTCATAATAATCAAATAATCAATTGTTTCGATGAAACAATTCAATACAAGTAATCTGAATGGGAAAAATGCATCATTACCTTTACAAGAAAATATATATTTTTTTTATTTTTAACATTCCATATCATAATCCACATTGAAATGCATCCCCAAAACTAATTTGAATCAAATGTAACTGTAACATATACTTATAGGTTGTTACTGATCCAGTATCTTCAACTACTTAGGTAGAACCTCCCTTGCTAGACTGAAACATTTTTTGGTTTCAGTATATTGTATAATTTAAAAAATCCACTATATGCATTCTGAGCCACCTGAAACAAGTGAAAATAAGAGATTTACATTACTTATTCCAGGTGCTCAGGTTTCAAACACTCATTAAATATGACCGGGGAAACATTTGGGAACTTTACCTTTTGCAAGGTAGAGGTTTTAATTTTATCCATAGCTGTAATTCAGAATTAAGGGATTTATAATAAAGTTATCAGAATGGGAAGGTTATGTCTACTGGCAAGGTATATTAAAGAATAATTCATAACAAGTACTTCAATAGTTTGTTAATTAAATTAACAATTAATAGTGATTTAAGAGGTTAAAAAAGGAGAGGAACCAAGAACCTGAAGGGAAATTATTCCACTTTCATTGAGAAAGAAATCAGAAGATAAGTCTCCAGTTTTCTAGGGTAGTTGTTCCTTAAATGCTTGAAATAATTCTTAGGCAATTTTTTTTCTATTTTATAAATGATATTTTCTATCTGTTTATGTATAAATACAGATACTATTTATACATAAAGTATGTTCACAAAAGTATACACAAGTGCCCAAAATGAAAATTAAAAGAAACTGAACATACCATGTAATCAGCATTCAGACTAATTAATAGAACATTATTAGCATCCCTGAAACTTTCCTTTTTTTTCCAGTCACCGTTCCCAGAAAGGTATTATGCATGACATTATAGATTGTATAATTTATTTCCTTAATGTAAATAGGTTGCTATAGTATGCCTTCTATTCTGTCTGGCTTCTTTCACTTAACACCGTCTATGAGATCCTGCTCTCTTTTTGCATGCTGTTCTAGACAGTTCATCCTCAGTGCTATAGTTTTCCACTGAAAGACTATGCCACAGTTATTTACACATCTTAACTTTCATGGATTTTTTTAGTAGCTTGCTTAGGTTAATTTTAAATGTTGGCATAGACTCCTTATAATTATGTTATAAATCAATGTTAAACCTGTAGGGAAGTTGTCAAATACTACTATTAACCTGATTTCTCTTAGTTATTTTACTATATTTTATTCAATTTGTACTTAATTTTTTTCTAAATTGATATTTTATTTAATTATTGGTAGGAATTAGCATAAATACTTTGAGCCCCACTAAATATATTTAGTCAAAAATTATTATCCCCTACTAATTATTGAAACTGTACTAAGCTAAGCATATAGCATAGAACGGAACCATTCTTCCCTGAATGACATCCACCAAGGTGCAAAAATTGAAGTCAGCAAACAAATGACTAGTTGCTTACCTGCTGCTGCTAAGTAGTCTCAGTCGTGTCTGACTCTGTGAGACCCCATAGATGGCAGCCCCTGTCCCTGGGATTCTCCAGGCAAGAACACTGGAGTGGGTTGCCATTTCCTTCTCCAATGCATGAAAGTGAAAAGTGAAAGGGAAGTCGCTCAGCCGTGTCTGACCCTCAGCAACTTCATGGATTGCAGCCTCCAGGCTCCTCAGTCCATGGGATTTTCCAGGTAAGAGTACTGGAGTGGGGTGCCATTGTCTTCTCCATTTGCTTACCTAGGTATGTGAAATTTATTGATTTGATCAATCTGAGTTACACCTTGGGGATAAGAAGGTGATCACTGATCCTCAAGTCCTCCAGCAGAATTTATTACAAACACAGACCTGTAGGTGAGGAGACACATATTCTCATACTGACATGTTTTCATGTCAAAGGCACAGTCCTTATAATATAACATATTGGACAAAAGGAGAAACACTCACTGGAAGCATGTCAAACTCAAAGTTTCTGTTTAAATATTTGCAGGGTTATTTGGTCCCTGCTGCCCCTGACCACATGGTAAAGAATTCACCCGCCAATGCAGGAGACATTAGAAATGGGAGTCTGATGCCTGTGTCTGGAAGATCCATGGAGGAGGGCATGGCAATCCACTCCAGTATTCTTGCCTGGAGAATGCCATGGACAGAGGAGCCTGGAGGGCTATAGTCTGTAGGGGAGCATAGAGTCGGACATGATTGAAGTGACTTAGCACGCATGCATGACAATGACCGTGTAGAAGGATTGCAAATTTGTTTTGTCTTAATTCTCCAAACCCCCTCATTTTTGATGAGCTGGAAGGACAGAGTTCTCAGTCTTTATATATATGTGTATGTGTGTATATATGTGTGTGTATATATATATATATATATATATATATGCACATGGAGTCAGTGATGCCATCCAGCCATCTCATCCTTGGTCATCCTCTTCTCATCGTGTCCCCAATCCCTCCCAGCATCAGAGTCTTTTCCAATGAGTCAACTCTTCACATGAGGTGGCCAAAGTACTGGAGTTTCAGCTTTAGCATCATTCCTTCCAAAGAAATCCCAGGGTCGATCTCCTTCAGAATGGACTGGTTGGATCTCCTTGCAGTCCAAGGGACTCTCAAGAGTCTTCTCCAACACCACGGTTCAAAAGCATCAATTATTCGGTGCTCAGCCTTCTTTACAGTCCAACTCACATCCATACATGACTACTGGAAAAACCATAGCCTTGACTAGACGGATCTTAGTTGGCAAAGTAATATCTCTGCTTTTGAATATGCTATCCAGGTTGCTCATAACTTTTCTTCCAAGGAGTAAGTGTCTGGGTGAACTCCGGGAGTTGGTGATAGACAGGGAGGCCTGGCATGCTGTGATTCATGTGGTCACAAAGAGTTGGACACGACTGAGCGACTGAACTGAACACATGAGGTGGCCAAAGTACTGGAGTTTCAGCTTTAGCATCATTCCTTCCAAAGAAATCCCAGGGTCGATCTCCTTCAGAATGGACTGGTTGGATCTCCTTGCAGTCCAAGGGACTCTCAAGAGTCTTCTCCAACACCACGGTTCAAAAGCATCAATTATTCGGTGCTCAGCCTTCTTTACAGTCCAACTCACATCCATACATGACTACTGGAAAAACCATAGCCTTGACTAGACGGATCTTAGTTGGCAAAGTAATATCTCTGCTTTTGAATATGCTATCCAGGTTGCTCATAACTTTTCTTCCAAGGAGTAAGTGTCTGGGTGAACTCCGGGAGTTGGTGATAGACAGGGAGGCCTGGCATGCTGTGATTCATGTGGTCACAAAGAGTTGGACACGACTGAGCGACTGAACTGAACTGAACATAAAACTTAAATTGTATATACCTTCTCATCATTCCTAAGTTGTTTTTATCAAGTTTACCTGAGACTCTAGTTGGAAGAAATGTATTGTGATTCATGCTACAACATACAATGTTTCTGTGTGGCTTCCTTATCCATTTCCCTCATTGGTAAATATCCACCATCTGCAGAGGAAAGTTCCTGGAATACTGACAGCTTTCAAGCTCTGTGTGTTTCTGCTTCCCTGAATAAGAATTTCATGCAGTGAAATGAGAGTTTGCTCAGCAATGTGCAAAGCAGACCAGAACTAGAGGATATTTAACACACTCAAGGACAACCCTTAACCCCAGTTCCCAGCTTTCCCAACAGGATGGAACTCCAGCTGCCAACAGTGGTGACTCACTCATCAATCAACATAATTTGCTGGCTCTTACTCCCACCCCTCCTTCATCTACTCCCCCATTGATACTCTGCTCCATGAGATCATTACCTCCTAAATAATTCATTTGATTTAAATCTTTTTTTTTGGGTCAGGGTTTGTTTTGGAAGAAACTGAACCCAGGTATCCCCTCTCTTAAGAACTTTAAATTAAAGTTATAGTTAGGAACTATAACTCCTTTATAGTCATATTACATACATCAACTCTACTTTAAAACTCCAATTCACAGAGCTGTTAATTAATAGATATTTTTCGAGAAACAGGTGTTTTCACTCAAGCATTTACTAGACATTTAAGTGAATTGGTCTACTCCCAGAAGAGGCAGATATTATTAAAAATCACTTAATTTATTTGATCAAAGATTTCCATTTGTTGTATATTCATCTACCAGGTTGTTACTTGTTCTTAAATTGCAAACTTAGTAAATGGTTATGAACTTTAGAACTCAAATATCTTAAAAAATCTGAGCACTTAGTGGAAAAAAGAAATATCAGTTAGGTGAAGACAATTGCAAATAGGCAAGGGCAAGTATTCTGTAGATGCACTGGGTTCTACTCTTGCTGTTCTGTGTTCAGTCCTATTGACCATCCTTGATCCTCACTTACAGGGAGCTCTTCCCCAATCCATTGTAGTCCTTAGTCTTCTCAATTATAAAGTAAATGTATTGAGTTAGAGGGCTTCCCAGGTGGCGCTGGTGGTAAGGAAGCCACCTTCCAATGCAGGAAGCAAAAGAGAAGCACGTTCAATCCCTGGGTCGGGAAAATCCCCTTGGAGGAGGGCACTGAAACCCACTCCAGTATTCTTGCCTAGAGAATCCCAAGGGCAGAGGAGCCTGGCAGACTCTGGTCCATACAATCACAAAGAGTTGAACAGAGTACAACAGACTTAGCAGGCATGCATGCACACTGAATCAGAATACAATAGGTTTCATTATATAACTGTTATGGATTGATATAGCATTTTACTGTGGAGATTGAGTCAACCAAAATGTTCCTTGGGTCAGAGTTGATAAAATAAACTACTTTCTCTTGTACAAAATAGAAAAATCAACCAAATGATTATTAGTTAAGAAAGCTTACAGTGGAATGTAAAAACATTCCTTTTAAGTCAAAGGAATGACTTAAAATGGGGCTTGAAAAATGTCACCGAGACCTGTTTTACTCCATCTCTCTTCTCAGCTCTGTTTCTTCCATGTAGGCAGGTATGATACTCATCTTCAGAGGTGTACAGCTGCTCTAAATTCTATAGCTTCACTTCCAGCTTGAAAGAGAGTTTATCTTTTCCTCAGATCAGACAAATGTTCAGTGTTAGCCTTTCATAGGTTGAATTAGATTGAACTCCTACATCTGAAACAGTCACTTTAGGTAGGAGGTAAGCACTCCAATAGTTGAAAATTCAGCATTTGTATATTAGAATCACCTGCAGAGATTTAAAAACTACTTATGCTGGGGGCCAGCTTTAGATTAAGCCTGTACATCTGTGAATAAGAATCAGGCATTAGTATATATATATTTTTTTAATTTTAATTTNCACCAACAGCCACTCAAAAAAAAAAACAAAAAACAAAAAAAATTGTATATATATGTGTATATGTCATTTGCTTTAAAAATAGGGTCTTTTTTTTTGAAAAGTTGTAGGTTAAAAAAATTAAAAGAGTAATAAAGGACTTTAAAAATAAAAAAAAGGAGAAGAAAAAAATAGGAAGAAAAAACAATCAAACAAAAACATCTACCAGAAAAAATAATAAAACTAAAAAAAATAATAATAATAAAAACGAAAGAGAATGGTCGAAAAAATAGTAACGATATTTCTGGGACTTTTTCTGGTGTTGGAGGCAGTGTGGGGTCACTTCCAAGGCGGTTCCCGCTGTTCAGCTTCCTCTGTTTGCTGGTCTCTTCAGTGTCCTATTTCTGCCCTGACACAGAGGGGCAGTGGCAGTCACTGTTTTTTTTTTTCTTTTTTAGGCTCACTTGGTCAGTTGTGCTGTGGGGAGGGAGGGATGCTGCTACCAAATAGCTCTGGCGTATATTTGCAGTGTCTCAGCCCCGCTGGTCCTGCCCCTGCACCCGGCGCACAACGCTCAGGCTCTACGTTTCTCCGCCGGGGACCGTCTGAGGCCGGCCCTAGGCTGCAGGCACCTCCGTGGTCTAAGCCTCACAGGCTCAGCGCCCAGGGAGTCGCAGACTCGATTGGGCCTGCGCTTTGTGCCCTTCCCAGGACCGAGCAGGTCAGGTGTTCGGCGAGCGCAGTCGCGCGGCTTATCTCCCTCTCCTGCTGCTGTTTTCCGGGTGTAACCCGGGCTCCTTGTCAGGTAAGTTGTATCTGTCCAGCACCTCGGGAAGCCTCAGCAAAGAAGCCTGCTTGCAGTTTGATCAGCAAAGACCCTCCGGGGCTGCGATTGCCATGTTCCAGCCCTTACGGCTCTGGCTGCCTGTCGCTGGCGGGGGCTGGCGGGCAGCCGGCTATTTCTGTTCCGTCCTTTGTTCTGTGCGCGGTCCTGGCGGTGTCTTATGTTTGAGCTTTTCGCGTGGTACCTGTCCCACAGTCTGGTGTGCTAGCCTGAGTTAGTTTGCTCCGGTTACGCGCGGGCGTTCCAGCCCGATTCTTAAGAAGTGCCGCCGCCCGCGTCTCCCGCGCCTCCTTGCCCAGCCCCCACTTGCTAGTGGCGGGTGCAGGCATCTGCTCTGCCTCTCCGCCGGGGGGAATCACTGCCGGGCTTGCAACCTGCTGGTCTCAATCACCATTCATTTTTCCTCCCTGCCATGTGCCTCCAAGACTCTCCACAGATTCAGCAGTGAGAGTACTTCCCGGTGTTTGGAAACTTCTCTCCCTTTGAAACTCTTTTCCCGGGACAGGTCTCCCTTCCCGGGACGGAGCTCCCTCCCCACCTCCTTTGTTTCTCTTTTCATCTTCTGTGTTTTTCCTACCTGTTTTTGAAAACAATGTTCTGCTTTTCTGGATGCCTTATGTCCTCTGCTCGCATTCAGAAGCTGCCCTGTAGAATTTACCCAGTGTTGAGATGTTCTTTTGATGAATTTGTGTGGGAGAAAGTGGTCTCTCTGTCCTATTCCTCCACCATCTTCTCATTAGTATATTTTAAAGCTCCCTAGTCATTTCAGGGTTTATCCAGAATAACTACTGCTTTAGACCTGGGCTATAGTGAGTCACGTTTATATAGTTCACCTGGGAAATATTTCAAAAGGCAGATTCTGATTTAGTAGATCTGATGCAGGGCCCAAGACCCTTCCTTTCTTCCTCCCTCCCTCCCTTCCTTCATTCTTTTTTCTCTTTTTGGACATTGGAAGCTTTATTTTTAAACCTCTGCAGACAGAAGACAGACGGATGGATGGCTGAACATGGGGCCAAAGGAGGCTTGTGCATCCTTGAGCTTGGCAGTCCTGCTCCAAGGGACAAACCGTTGGGCTGGCCTGGATATCTGTCTGTTCAGCTGCCCTGCCTGCCTGTCTCAAGGGAAGGCTGGCCACCCTGGGCTTCAGGCTCATGGCACCACCCACAGTGGGAAGACAGCGCTACCCAGAGCCCTTGGCAAGTGAGGGTTTACATTTCTGTAAGTCGTTTTGGAGTTTAAATTGTAGTTTTCTAGATATTAAAAACAGATTTATTAAATCCCTGGTGAGATCACTGGGTTAATTAAAGGACATTTAAAACAATTCCCATTTTGAATCCCTCTTAATATCTGACAGATACCACCAAGAATAAGTGTTAAGGCACAAAAATATCACATATGTATATGTATGTATCTGTGTGTGTGTATATATATATATATATATATATATATGTAAAACAGCAACAGAAATAAACCCCTTTCCTAAAGCAAATGTAATGTGCAGAGGATACTATATAGTTTAACTCAAATGCATTTTTAATCCTGGCATCACTTCTCACTCTTCTCAAGGAAAAAAAAAATATTTTAAATAAAAATCACAGGGTGATACTTACTGCTTAGGAATTTAAAAGGGTGGAACATTCGAGCACTTTACCAAGCATCCCTGATGTGGTCCTGAATATCCTTCCTTGAAGTCTGCTCACCGTTAATCAGTTCATTTGGTGACAAAAGGAACTCAGATTTTGCAGAAGACCAATAAGAAAGTCATAAAATTCTCTGTTGGCACTAGTTACCGAAGTTATCATGGATCACTGGTAAAAACGCTTCAATGCCCCTACAGAGGGAGTACAAAACCGAAGTAGTCAAATCAAAGGAGCAGTCACAGTGCCCCAAATACGCAAAAGCTGTAAATTTAAGTTGAACATACACTGAAGTGGGGCAGAGGAATTTTAGAAGTTTCCTCAGGGTCAGAGAGCATCTTTTAGGGAGGGGCCCAGGCCTCAGGTGGAGGCTTGGGGAAGACCTGGGCTAAAAAGGAGCCACTGGCTCAGGCCAACTTCTCAGTAAACGGTACTCATTCCTCGAGGAAGGTGCCAGCCAGGTCTTGATGAGTTCACTGAGGACTCGGCCACGGGGGTCAGCTGCCTCAGGCACCTGGGGAGTCAGGCTGTGAACAAAAGCATGTAACCCGGGCCTGGACACTATCTGGGGCCAGTGCTGGGAGGGGAGTTGGCAGAGCACCTGCAGCCTGAGGGCCGCCCTTTGGCAAGCACTTCCTTGGCCACTTAAGAAGCGTCCATGTCTGCTGTGCACCAGCGTGGACGACCCCAAGCACAGGGATGCACAAGGCGGTCCCCGCAGTCCAGGCTGCGAGTCCACGTGGAGAGGCCCAAGGGAGGTCCAGGTGAGTGGTGAGCGGCTGGGCCCGACCATGCTGAGCCCAGCGCACTGGCTGGGGGCTCCTGGTCCAGGGGAGGCTGAGGTCAGGGGAGGGGCCCCCACCTGAGCGACAGCCAGTCCCCTTGTCCCCAGTCAGCCCATACTTGTGGCCATGGGACTATCTTCCACTAAAGGTGCTTCTGAGGTGTCCAGGAAGACTCACACCATGGTGACCACCCTGAAGACCCTCTGACGCCTGGAATGGCAGGTCGGGCCCATCGGCCAGAGTCAGGTTAGAACTTTGAAAACCAAAAGTGTTTTGTGAATGCTTTACCCTTTGTTTGGCAGCTGAGGCCGCGTGGCACCACAAGTTAAGACACTTCTTTTCCTTTCTTCTTCTGACTGTAAGTATATTTCTGTTTTGTAAATAAGTTCATTTGTATCAGGTTTTTTTTTTTAATTTCTTTGTATGTGATTTTTTTATTGTTTTGTATTAATATTTTACCTGTTTCTTTTTTTAAAAAAATTTTTATTTTTTAGTTTGTTTTGCTTTACAATACTGTATTCGTTTTGCTATACATTGACATGAATCAGCCACGTGTGTACATGAACTCCCAATCCCGACCCCCACCTCCCCCCTCCACCCCACACCTTCTCTCTGGATTATCCCCGTGCATCAGTCCCAAGCATCCTGTATCAGGTTTTATATTCCACATATAAATGATTCATTTGGTGTTTATCTTTGGCTTACTTCACTTACTATGATAATCTCTAGGTCCATCCATATTACTGCAAAAGCTATTATTTCACTGTTTCTTTATTGCTATTGCTAAGGCACTTCAGTCGTGTCCGACTCTGTGTGACCCCATAGATGGCAGCCCACCAGGCTCCTCCATCCATGGGATTTTCCAGGCAAGAACACTGGAGTGGGTTGCCATTTCCTTCTCCAATGCATGAAAGCGAAAGGTGAAAGTGAAGTCGCTCAGTCAAGTCCGACTTAGCGATCCCATGGACTGAAGCCTACCAGGCTCCTCCATCCATGGGATTTTCCAGGCAAGAGTACTGGAGTGGGGTGCCATTATAGCTGAGTAATTTTCCACTGCACATATATATGCTACTAAATTTCTAATACGTTTCCAAGTGATACTCATGATATGGCTCATTGCCATGTTTCAAGAAGTACGTTATATACTATTAATATCTATTCCTAAAGCTTTGAGTTAGGTCACTTCTAAAGAAGATATGATTCATCAAGGGAAAGTTTGGCTACTTCTGAAGGAATTTTCTGATAAGACTATAGTTTATAGAACCAGTTTTTGTTATTATGTATAACAACTCATATGCATCTTAATATCATACCTGTGTATTCAAAATTCTGTATTCTGAAAAAAACAAATTCTGTACTCTGGTGAATGAGGAGTATCATTTGAATAGAAATTGTCTGCTCAAACCAGGGTCTAGCAGTTTGCCAGTAATCAACAGCCAGGAAGTGTTAATTTTACTTTAATCTTTTGTTTCCTTGTGAGATAATAAAATTAGGCATGATTCTTAAAATATAAATTACAAAAAGTTCTGTTTAAAATATCTAGACACTAGTGATTTACTGATAAAGGGTTAGTTTCAATGGATAAAAAATTATGTAAAATAAGTTTGCAAAATATATTTTATAGGTAAAGATTATCTCTTAGTAAAAGAGCAGTTATCTATTCAGTTCAATTCAGTTCAGTCGCTCAGTCATGTCCGACTCTTTGCGACCCCATGGACTGCAGCATGCGAGGCCTCCCTGTCCATTGCTAACTCCCGGAGCTTACTCAAACTCATGTCCTTGGATATTTGCTGAAGTCATGGGACATTTTTTCTTGGTAAAAACTTTGCTCAGTGTGCTTAAACTCTGTGTGTGTGTGTGTGTGTGTGTGTGTGTGTGTGTGTGTGTATGCCTGTGTGATAGTAAGTCGTTTTGTTATTTTAGAGACATAAACATCAGTGGAAGAAAGGAATGATGAGAACCAGTTACCAATCCACTTGAGAGGGTCAGACTGAGCACAGGTTCTCTGTGTGTCAGGTCAAGGCTGACTCAGGAGCCTTGATTAGCCTTTTTTCTGTGAGGAGAGAGTGTAAGGACAACCTGAGAAGAGGTAAATCTTCCACCAGGGTGCGGGGGGGGGAGGGGCAAGCTATCTGGTCCTGTTTCACTTGGGACCTAGTGAAAAAGGCCAGAGGACCCATAACACTTTTGATGAAGAGTACCCCAAGCTGGCTCTGTGGGTTCCTGGAGTAAAACCATATTCTAGAGAGGAAACTATGGTACCATCTGGTTACAAGGATGGTCCCAGGTGTTCATGAACAACCTGTATTAGAGCCCTCTGGTTCAGTTCAGTTCAGTCACTCAGTCGTATCTGACTCTTTGTGACCCCATGGACCACAGAATGCCAGGTCTCCCTGTCCATAACCAACTCCCGGAGTTTACCCAAACTCATGTCCATTGAGTCGGTAATGCCATCCAACCATCTCATCCTCTGCCGTCCCCTTCTCCTCCGGCCTTCAATTTTCCCAACATCAGGGTCTTTTCAATGAGTCAGCTCTTCGCATCAGGTGGCCAAAGTATAGGAGTTTCAGCTTCAACATCAGTCCTTCCAATGAACACCCAGGACTGATCTCCTTTAGGATGGACTGGTTGGATCTCCATCTAGTCCAAGGGCCTCTCAAGCGTCTTCTCCAACACCACAGTTCAAAGGCACCAATTTTTCGGTGCTCAAATTTCTTTATAGTCCAACTCTCACATCCATACATGACTACTGGAAAATTCACAGCCTTGACTCGATGGAACTTTGTTGACAAAGTTATGTTTCTGCTTTTTAATATGCTATCTAGGTTGCTCATAACTTTCCTTCCAAGGAGTAAGCATCTTTTAATTTCATGGCTGCAGTCACCATCTGCAGTGATTTTGGAGCCCAGAAAAATAAAATGATCTCCTTTAGGATGGACTGGTTGGATCTCCATCTAGTCCAAGGGCCTCTCAAGCGTCTTCTCCAACACCACAGTTCAAAGGCACCAATTTTTCGGTGCTCAAATTTCTTTATAGTCCAACTCTCACATCCATACATGACTACTGGAAAATTCACAGCCTTGACTCGATGGAACTTTGTTGACAAAGTTATGTTTCTGCTTTTTAATATGCTATCTAGGTTGCTCATAACTTTCCTTCCAAGGAGTAAGCATCTTTTAATTTCATGGCTGCAGTCACCATCTGCAGTGATTTTGGAGCCCAGAAAAATAAAGTCAGCCACTGTATCCACTAATTCTCCATCTATTTGCCATGAAGTGATGGGACCAGATGTCATGATCTTAGTTTTCCAAATGTTGAACTTTAAGACAACTTTTCTGCTCTCCTCTTTCACTTTCATCAAGAAGCTCTTTAGTTCTTCTTTACTTACTGCCATAAGGGTTGGGTCATCTGCATATCTGAGGTTATTGATATTTCTCCCAGCAATATTGACTCCAGCTTGTGCTTCATCCCGGCCAGTGTTTCTCATGATGTACTCTACATAGAAGTTAAATAAACAGGGTGACAATATACAGCCTTGACATACTCCTTTTTCTATTTGGAACCAGTCTGTTGTTCCATGTCCAGTTCTAACTGATGCTTCCTGACCTGCATACAGATTTCTCAAGAGGCAGGGCAGATGTTCTGGTGTCCCCATATCTTGAAGAATTTTCCACAGTTTATTGTGATCCACACAGTCAAAGGCTTTGACATAGTCAATAAAGCAAAAATAGATGTTTTTCTGGAACTCTCTCTAGTTAGCAAGCACTAGTTTCCTCCAGCCCAGTGATCACTATAGGAACCTGAAGAGCATCCATGGCAGCCAGACTTCAAAATAAGAATTTAAGTGATAAAAATAGATGTCAACTATTTAAGCTGAACAAATTTGCCTCTTTCTTCATCTCTATATCTCCACTTCATCCTCTATGTGGGCATGAGGTATGTGGGCTTACAGGACCATATGGTGCAGCAGCTAAACAGTCAGAGAATGAGGAGAAATCCAAAGTTAACCAGAGAGTCATGTCTTATATTCCAAGAAGTTACATCCCCACCATGTTATCAGAAGATGAAATGTTGTCTTTCTTCCAAGTGATTTTTTGAGAGCTTTCTCTTTCCCTTAAATTCCCAGGTTGTAAATATTAGCCCCAGAATGAATCCCTAAGATTTCCATGTTCTCTTGCAGTAGTGGCTTTTATAGTCAATGAATCTGTTCCCTTTTCCTTCAGTCTCCTCCCAAAAGTATCCTAAGGTTCACAAAATTTTAAATGAAGATATTAACTCCTGTTCTGTTGCCTTGGCCTCATTCCCAAGTACTATATTATATTAAAGTGACATGAAACAATAAGATTAAAAACCTGAGGCCCTGACTATGTAGTAGAGATCTGTGTTTAACTCAGTATCTCAGAAGTTATAAAGTTGAGATCAGTTTGGAAGAACCTACTGAGAATCCGACAGGGATATCCTTAGATGTCATCCTTAGCCACACTTGATGACTCGATATGTTTTGGATCATAGTAAATAAATCCCTGCTCAGTCTTGAGTAATAAATATTTTATATTTAAAATGAAGTCAGGTGGACCTTAGGAAGCATCTCTATGAACAAAGCTAGTGGAGATGATGGAATTCCAGTAAAGCTATTTCAAATCCTAAAAGATGCTGCTGTGAAAGTGCTGCACTCGATATGCTAACAAATTGGGAAAACTCAGTAGTGGCCACAGAACTGGAAAAGGTCAGTTTTCATTCCAATCCCAAAGAAAGACAATGCCAAAGAATGCTCAGACTACCATACAATTGCACTCACCTCACATGCTAGTAAAGTAATGCTCAAAATTCTCCAAGCCAGGCTTCAGCAGTACATGAACCGTAAACTTCCAGATGTTCAAGCTGGTTTTAGAAAGGCAGCGGAACCAGATATCAAATTTCCAAAATCCACTGGATCATCAAAAAAGCAAGAGAGTTCCAGAAAAACATCTATTTCTGCTTTATTGACTATGCCAAAGCCTTTGAGTATGTGGATCACAATAAACTGTGGAAAATTCTGAAAGAGATGGAAATACCAGGCCACTCAACCCGCTTCTTGAGAAACCTGTATGCAGTTCAGGAAGCGTCAGTTAGAACTGGACATGGAACGGAACAACAGACTGGTTCCAAATAGGAAAAGGAATATGTCAATGCTGTATATTGCCACACTGCTTATTTAACTTATATGTAGAGTACATCATGAGAAACACTGGGCTGGAAGAAGCACAAGCTGGAATCAGTATCGCTGGGAGAAATATCAATAACCTCAGATATGCAGATGACACCACCCTTATGGCAGAAAGTGAAGAAGAACTAAAGAGCCTCTTGAGAGGAGAGTGAAGAAATTGGCTTAAAGCTCAACATTTAGAAAACTAAGATCATAGCATCCAGTCTCATCACTTCATGACAAATAGATGGGGAAATAGTGGAAACAGTGGCTGACTTTATTTTTCTGGGCTCCAAAATCACTGCAGATGGTGACTGCAGCCATGAAATTAAAAGAGACTTACTCCTTGGAAGGAAAGTTATGACCAACTTAGCATATTAAAAAGCAGAGACATTTCTTTGTTGACAAAGGTCCATCAAGTCAAGGCTATGGTTTTTCCAGTGCATGTATGGATGTGAGAACTGGACTATAGAGAAAGCTGAGCACCGAAGAATTCATGCCTTTGAACTGTGGTGTTGGAGAAGACGCTTGAGAGGCCCTTGGACTAGATGGAGATCCAACCAGTCCATCCTAAAGGAGATCAGTCCTGGGTGTTCATTGGAAGGACTGATGTTGAAGCTGAAACTCCTATACTTTGGCCACCTGATGCGAAGAGCTGACTCATTTGAGAAGACCCTGATGCTGGGAGGGATTGGGGTCAGGAGGAGAAGGGGACAACAGAGAATGAGTGGTTGGATGGCATCACCAACTCAATGGACTTGAGTTTGGGTGGAGTCCAGGAGTTGGTGATGGAGAGGGAGGCCTGGCATTTTGTGGTTCATGGGGTTGCAAAGAGTCAGACATGACTAAGCGACTGAACTGACTGACTGAAACTGCATTCCTGCCCGAGTTCCTTGAAATCGCCTACCACCAGCTGCTCTAATCAAATAATTCTCTGACATTCTTTCTTCTCATTTCCCTGCTCTGCCTTAAAGTATTTGACAGGAATGCATGATTAGTATCCATTTGTGCTGTTAAGGAAACTGAGAGTCAGAGAGATTGCTCTTTCTGCATACAGGTTTTTCTCAAAGCATACAGATAAAAGGGTTCATTTGAACTCAGGCCTTTTCAACAAACCACAAATAGTACATTAGCTTTTCCATGAGCTAGTATTCCTTCCTGCAGGGACAGTCACTGTCTCAAATTTTGAAATCTTGGAGAGCAGTAGTTGTATCTCATTTGTTCTCAAGTTTTCTGTACCAGTTTCAATGTCTGGCCAAAATGGCTCTTCATAAGATGTTTATTGTATTGGGTTGGCTGATTGAGCTTTTTGGCCAATCCAGTGTCAAAGAGCTAGGCAGTAAGTGTGAAGATATTTTGGTTTGGGAGGAAATTTTGGCTCCCCTAATTCCTACTCAAGTTAGCAGCTTCTTCACTATCCTGCTCTACCTTCAACAAAGAAACAGAAGTATCCATTTGTGTGGACAGCACAGGCATACCTAAGCACTCCCTGATTTGTGCTTTCCAGGCAAGAGTCTGATAAGAAGATATATGGCCCTTACAATTACTTCTGCTTTCCCATTCTCTCCTAGCTGACTGAATCAGGACCGCAGTGCCTCTATCACAGTAGTCAATGAATAGGAGAATCTTAATTACGTCTTTGGCTAGTGGCATTTTTTTTTTTTCCTTTAGAAACCCCTGGAACCTTGTAATATTAGATACTCAAAAATACTTGAGTCATAAAATCTCAAAAGATGATTAATGACAAAAGGAACTAGTCTAATCCCTGTGTGTTATTGATGATATAAAATAAAAATGAAGAGGAGTTACTTGATCATAGTTATCAAAGCAACAGATTTTGCTAGCTTGACTGAACTGAGATAGGAAATGACTTGCCCTCCCTACAATCTATTATCCAAATTGAGATTGAATATAACTGCTCTGGAGTATGTCTAGAGCAGTTAAACATTTGACCCAAAGAAATTCAAATTAAACATGAAAGTGATGATAGGGCCCTTGGGGAAACACTTCTGCTGGACTTGACACCTCTGACCTGTTAAAGATCAGCTACTCATTGGTTAATGCCCAGGTTCAAGATTATAGATGTCTAACAAGAAGGGCTACAAGGAAATGCTTTCTCATCATGAGCCAAGGTTAATGCGGGTTTTTATAGGAAACTCAGGAGGCTGTAATATCAGGAGTATTAGTCACACAGCCTGGGTTTGGTCACTTTCAAGATTAAATAACACATGGTGACTGAGATGCTTAATGTCTAAGGTAGGGACTCATATCTTTCAGTTTTCTTTAAAGGTTTATGCGTATTAATAAAAGTGAAGTGAAAGTGAAGTCGCTCAGTCATGTCCAACTTTTTGCGACCCCGTGGACTGTAGCCTACCAGGCTCCTCCATTCATAGCATGCATTTTCCAGGCAAGACTACTGGAGTGAGTTGCTATTTCCTTCTCCAGGGGATCTTCCTGACCCAAGGATTGAACCCAGGTCTGCCGCATCGCAGGCAAACGCTTTACCGTCTGAGCCACCAGGGAAGTTTGTATTAATAAAGGATAATATAAATATGTATCCCAGTGCAAAGTATATTCAAATGTTGACATAATGGAGAATCACTGGATGATATTTAAGAAATATAAGTTGCTCCACAATTTTAAAAATCAGTAAACTATTAACTGTCAAATGATAGTATTTATCATGTTGCATCAAAAGCTAAGAATTCTATCATCCTAAACATATACTTGGAGAAGGCAATGGCAACCCACTCCAGTACTCTTGCCTGGCAATCCCATGGACGGAGGAACCTGGAAGGCTGCAGTCTATGGGGTCACTAGGAGTTGGACATGACTGAGTGACTTCACTTTCACTTTTCACTTTGATGCATTGGAGAAGGAAATGGCAACCCACTCCAGTGTTCTTGCCTGGAGAATCCCAGGGACGGGGGAGCCGGGTGAGCTGCTGTCTCTGGGGTCGCACAGAGTCAGACACGACTGAAGCTACTTAGCAGCAAACATATACTTAACCAGTCCATTCTAAAGTTCATCAGTCCTGGGTGTTCTTTGAAAGGAATGATGCTAAAGCTGAAACTCCAGCACTTTGGCCACCTCATGCAAAGAGTTGACTCATTGGAAAAGACTTTGATGCTGGGACGGATTGAGGGCAGGAGAAGAAGGGGACGACCGAGGACGAGATGGCTGGATGGCATCACTGACTCGATAGATGTGAGTCTGAGTGAACTCCAGGAGTGGTGATGGAGAGTGAGGCCTGGCGTGCTGTGATTCATGGGGTTGCAAAGAGTCAGACACAACTGAGCGACTGAACTAAACTGAACTGAAACATATACTTCTCAAACATAATTGTTGCAAAGTATTTCCTGAAAAATATAAAAAGTAATTTATTTTACTGTCTATGCATGTTGCAGGAGGAATGCTATTAGTGTTTTCCAATTATTTTATATGTTTGAATCCTGAGGCAGAGAACTTGAAAGGAAGAGATGTTCATTCAGCCTAAGTTTTGACAAGCACTATATTTGAGAAATTGATAATTATTGATCTTATAAGACTTGGCGAGCTTCAATGTTAAGGAAGGAAGCAAATAAAACAAATCAAGAAAAAACTAGACTGTCATGAGTGTAGATATGGTAAAAGCAGTGTGCTTAATTCTTCACACATATTATCATGTGATCCTCATGATAATTTTGGGAATAGGTATAACCATCTTCATTGTTATGGATGTGGAAATTGAGGTAAAGAGAAGTTAAATGATATAAGTACATGACCTATGACAAAACCTACATTTGATCCCTTGATTTCTGACACATTAAAGCCATATTCTTTCCTTAACCCCTGGTGTCTAAGATTTGCTGACTGTATATACATAAGTAAATCAATGACCCATTAATAGAGATGTTAAGTAGCTGTCACGTCACAATAGTAGTGAAACTAAAATAATCGGAGCACATCCTTAAGAATGGCCCAGTCATATTTAAGGTGCTGAGCTTCTACTAGCAAAACTATTGTGAGGAAAATGAAATTTATTGACATGTATGCAATCATAGATTTAGACATTTTTGTCTTGAATACTATTCATGGGGTTGCAAAGAGTTGGACACAACTGAGCGGCTGAACTGAACTGAAATGAACTGAGATCTTTTAATCAACCTATTTTTTTTAACAGAGGAGAAAGATGATATCCAGGAGGTGGCATGCTTTGCCCAAAGTAAGGAAGTAGGATACTGAGACCTCAAGATACCTAATAATAATCCTGGTTGTCTTATGACTTTTTCACAATTATTCTATTAACCAGCCAGTTTCAGAACATAGAGGATCAATTCCAAGTGACATTTTCTGAATTCTATTACTTAACTCAGGGAAAGAATATCAGGGTGCTAAGAGTCATGTCTCAAAAATGACAGAATGACCCTTGTTCATTTCCAAGGAAACCATTCAATATCATAGTAATCCAAGTCTATGCCCCAACCAGTAAAGCTGAAGAAGCTGAAGTTGAATGCTTCTATGGAGACCTACAAGACCTTTTAGAACTAACACCCCCCCAAAAAATGTCCTTTTCATTATAGGGGACTGGAATGCAAAAGTAGGAAGTCAAGAAACACCTGGAGTAATAGGCAAATTTGGCCTTTGAATATGGAATGAAGCAGAGCAAAGACTAATAGATGTTTGCCAAGAAAATGCACTGGTCATAACAAACACTCTCTTCCAACATCACAAGAGAAGACTACACATGGACATCACCAGATGGTCAATACCAAAATCAGACTGATTATATCCTTTGCAGCCAAAGATGGAGAAGCTCTATACAGTAAACAAAAACAGACCAGGAGCTGACAGTGGCTCAGATCATGAACTCCTTATTGCCAAATTCAGACTTAAATTGAAGAAAGTAGGGAAAACCACTAGACCATTCAGGTATGACCTAAATCAAATCCCTTATGATTATACAGTGGAAGTGAGAAATAGATTGAAGGCACTAGATTTGATAGAGTGCCTGATGAACTATGGAATGAGGTTCCATTGTACAGGAGATAGGGATCAAGACTATCCCCATGGAAAAGAAGTGCAAAAAAGCAAAATGGCTGTCTGAGGAGGCCTTACAATTAGCTGTGAAAAGAGAAGTGAAAAGCAAAGGAGAAAAGGAAAGATATAAGCATCTGGATTGCAGAGTTCCAAAGAATAGCAAGAAGAGAGAAGAAAGCCTTCTTCAGCGATCAATGCAAAGAAATAGAGGAAAACAACAGAATGGGAAAGACTAGAGATCTCGTCAAGAATATTAGAGATACCAAGGGAACATTTCATGCAAAGATGGGCTCTATAAAGGACAGAAATGCTATGGAGGTAACAGAAGCAGAAGACATTAAGAAGAGGTGGCAAGAATACACAGAAGAACTGTACAAAAAAGATCTTCATGACCCAGATAATCACAATGGTATGATCACTCACCTAGAGCCAGACATCCTGGAATGTGAGGTCAAGTGGGCCTTAGAAAGCATCACTATGAACAAAGCTAGTGGAGGTGATGAAATTCCTGTAGAGCTATTTCAAATCCTGAAAGATGATGCTGTGAAAGTGCTACATGCAATATGCCAGCAAGTTTGGAAAACTCAGCAGTGGCCACAGGACTGGAAAAGGTCAGTTTTCATTCCAATCTCAAAGAAAGGCAATGCCAAAGATTGCTCAAACTACCACACAAATGCACTCATCTCACACGCTAGTAAAGTAATGCTCAAAATTCTCCAAGCCAGGCTTCAGGAATACATGAACTGTGAACTCCCTGATGTTCAAGCTGGTTTTAGAAAAGGCAGAGGAACCAGAGATCAAATTGCCAACATTCACTGGTCATGGAAAAAGCAAGAGAGTTCCAGGAAAACATCTATTTCTGCTTTATTGACTATGCCAAAGCCTTTGACTGTTTGGTCACAATAAACTGTGGAAAATTCTGAAAGAGATGGGAATACCAGACCACCTGACCTGCCTCTTGAGTAACCTATATGGAGGTCAGGAAGCAACAGTTCGAACTGGACATGGAACAACAGACTGGTTCCAAATTGGGAAAGGAGTACGTCAAGGCTATATACTGTCACCCTGCTTATTTAACTTCTCAATGCATCATAAGGGAAAGCAAGCCCTTTGACATGAACACAGATGATGACATAAGCGCTAAAGAGAACCGCATGATAGTAGACAAGAACAAGGTAAACTGTCTGTCAGATGACTTGGCCGCAATCTTTGCTTAAGAAAGATACTCCATAGCTGAAGAGCAATATGGCACAATCAAAATTTCTTTGTGGATGGCATAAAAAAGCATCCGACCTCAAATATTTGACCTCCTTAATATAAGGGAATGTCTTGATTCACAATGAGGAAATACATACTAAACAATTTTAAGACAATAAGAACCATTACCATGGCAAGGGAGTTGTTACTACAAAGCAGAAGGCAATGGCACCCCACTCCAGCACTCTTGCCTGGAAAATCCCATGGATGGAGGAGCCTGGTGGGCTGCAGTCCATGGCATCATGAAGATTCAGACACGACTGAGTGACTTCACTTTCACTTTTCACTTTCATGCATTGGAGAAGGCAATGGCAACCCACTCCAGTGTTCTTGCCTGGAGAATCCCAGGGACGGCGGAGCCTGGTGGGCTGCTGTCTATGGGGTCGCACAGAGTCGGACATGACTAAAGCGACTTAGCAGCAGCAGCAGCAGTGTATTAAGTTACCTCAGTCATGTCCGACTCTTTGTGACCCCGTGGACTGTAGTCTGTCACCTTCCTCTGTCCATGGGATTCTCCAGAAAAGAATACTGAAGTGTGTTGCCATTTTCCTCTTCCAGGGTATCTTCCCAACTCGGGATTCAAACCACATCTCTGTAGCTCTTGCGTTATAAGCGGATTCTTAGCTGCTGAGCCACCGGGGAAGCCACAACTACCATTTTCTTAATTTTAAACCAATATTTTAAATCATCCTTGACATGTCTATTTATGATCTCTAAGACTTCACTTCAAAACAGTAACTTACTGTGTTGTTTCACAGTACCATCATTCAGTCTTCTTTGCAATGGTACTCATGATTTGCAATTGCTGAGGCATATCCCTCAGAACAAAAGCCAAATGTGTTTAAATTTCTAGTGTCTTTTAATTTAAAAATATGATTTGACATGTTTTATAAGCCAGAGGCCATAATGTTTTGGAATGTGGGCTCTAGAGAGAAATAGCCCATGCTGAAATGTTGATTTTTCTAGATCGTAGTTGTTGAAACTTGCACTGCTGTCTCCTCAGTTTCCTCATCTGTAAAATGAAGTAATAATATTAATAGCATCTGCCTCACAGAGCTAAAAGAAAAACTAAATAAGGAGCACAACCTTAAGCATTAGTAGCACTTGATGATTTTTATTTTCCCAAGCTAACAATGGTTGACACAATTTCACAATAATGTGCTTTCCCCAGATTATTTGCTTGTTAGTTTTTTGTTTTGTTTTGTTTAAAATAACTGAGTGTGTGCTATATAGTAAGTCCTTATTGATTATCTGTTTTATATATAGTGGTGTGAGTATGTTAATCTCAATCTCCTAATTTAGAGCTATATGCAATATTTTGTAGTAACCTATAAGGGAAAAGAATCTGAAAGAGAATATATATCTGAATCACTTTTTTTGTAAGCCTGAAACTAATACAATATTATAGATGTATATTTCAATAGAAAAAAATGAGTAAAAACAAAAACTGGAGTGTCATAATTGCAGATACTTTATAAGCCTTCAAAGATTAACTTCCTATTTTATGAGAGATATCAAAGAAACTTCTACTTTTAAATTTTTATATCTTCAGTATTAAAGAAGAAAGAAAAGAAAGTAATCAGTGCTTTGGCTTCATCATGAAAGAGCCAAACTATTTATTTGGGCTTTCTCCAAGGCTTGCTATTATCCCTCCCAGTTAAAAGGCCATGGCCACAGCAACCTCAAATTTATTTCTATGACTCCTTGCAATAACCTTCCCATTGAAGATATCCAAAAGAATATTTTTTTTTCATTACAAATCCTAGAGTATGTTTAACAGGAGCAAAACACAAAAATACTCAGTTCAATTTTAGCAAAGTCCAGAGTATATTAATGACAAGATTAGGTTAGGAACCCTTATCTAACACAGAAATATAGATGCCCTACTACTATTCTTGAATTGAAGCAAGAGATCAGCAAATATACCTGCAAAAAAGCTCTAAAGCTCTGTGCTGTATTTGCTAAGCAAAGGAAAGTTTGGTTGCAGAATTCATCCATTTAGAACAAACCAGGGAACCAATTTTATACAGTATTTTGGGGATGCATGGGTTCAGAGATTGCCTGATTTAAAGGCACGGTGATAAAATGCTAGTTTAGAGATTGGCTGACTTTCATAAGCAGGGTAGAATTTAAGGTGAAAGGAGTGAGACAAGGTCATAGGATCTAGGGCTAGAGTCTTTGTCATTAAAATTATATTTTGTTCAGGGTGGCTTTTTTGCAGTAATTTTGAATTTTTAAAAGATATTGCTTTATAATATAGGCAAGTACCAGAGATATTGACCAGGATTTGGTTCCAGATCACCAGAGTAAAATAAATGTCACAATAAAGTGGGTCACAGAGATGTTTTGGCTTCCCCCTGGCTATAAAAGTTATGTTTACACTATCTTGTAGTCAATTTGATGTACAACTGCCTTGTCTTAAAATCAACACACATTCCTTAGTTAAAAAGTACCTATTACTAAGAAATGATAATCACAATCTGAGCCTTCAGGGAGTTGTAATCTTTTTACAGTAAGAACATAAAAGATGATCGATCTTCAGTCACCATAAAAGTATAATAATGTTTGAAATATTGTGAGAATGAAGAAAGTAAGTGCTGTTGATAAATAAAGTACCAATAGACCAATAGTCTATTGTAGTCAATGCAGGGCTGCCATAAACTTTCAATTTGAAAAACCAAAACCAAACAAAACACAATATTGGTAACACGTGGTAAAGCAAAGCACATTGTAAGAAGGCATGCCTTTATTTGATTACTGTGTTGTTTGATACTTCCTTAAATTTTGTGTCTGAGTTGAGTGCCTCACTCTTCTCACCCTAGTTCTGTCTTGTCTGAAGCAAGGATTCTGAAGTAGGGCTGACATTGACTGAGAGGGATTGGTTAACATCCAATTCTACTTTTACTTGGAGTTAGAGTCAGTGGACAGTCAGTATGTTTTTAAAACAGGGTTGTAGCATTTTATTCTCATTATATTACAATTATTTTAAAATCGGAATGATTATCTACTACCATGTTTCAATATTTCAAGCCAGATATTGAAATGTTGAGAAGGATAAAAGGAAGAGAGCATGCTTATAATTCCTCTTTATTCTGCTCAGTGTCTGTTCTAAGCCTTCTCTAATTTCTTTAGATCTTTGACTTACCCCTTCACCTCCTCTTTCTTGAACAATTTTAAACACGCTGTCTCCTCTGTGTCTGTTTACAGTCTATCCCTGTCTACATTGTCGAAGGCTACATTTCTGTCCAAAACTAATTATTTCACAAGGCATTGAATCCCATGTTCTTCTATCTTCACTTTTTATATTTTTGTCTTTCAATTATATTTTGAACTCAGAGATAGTTCCACAAATCTGTCTATATAAGTAGTATTCATTGAGAACCTCGTGATTCTAGTTTTTAACCTTGATTTTTTAACTTTCAAACTTATTTCAACAATCATTTTCACAGTTTTTATGTTTTATCTCCATGTCCCCACCGTGGGTTCACTATAATCATATTTACCATTTCTACCCACATTACCAATTTAGCTTCTCTTCACTCACAAGGAACTCTGACAACCACTAATACTCAGTTTCAATGGAAAAGGTTAGATCTGTATTTTACTTGAACTTTGCAAGTTTAATACCAAATATCACTGACCATTTAATCTCAGAACTCTTTTGCCTTGACGTTACCATTTGGATGTTCTGTTTTTCCTGCGTGTGTATGCTAGGTCATTCTAGTCATGTCTGACTCTTTGCAACTCTGCGGGATGTAGCCTGGCTGGCTCCTCTGTCCATGGAATTCCCTAGGCAAGAATACTGGAGTGGGTTGTCATGCCCTCCTCCAGGGGATCTTCTCGACTCAGGGATCGAACATGCTTATCTTATGTTTCCTGCTTTGGCAGGTGGGTTCTCTACCACTAGCACTACTTGGAAAATTCTCTGTTTCTCTTATTGTTTCTCTTTGTTTTGCTTCTTCAGTTTCTATTTCTTTGCTCATTCTTTGTATTCCTCCTAATTATTATTCCTAGCCTTCTTTTTCTAAGTTAAATATTATCTCTGGATAATCTTTAACATGACAATGGCTTAAAATATGTTTATGCTAATGATTCATATGTTTGCCTTACCAGCCAAGACATCTTCCAGGTGAATCACACTCATGCTTGCACATTTCACAAGATATATATGAGGAAGACAATGAGCTCATCTTTAAATGTTTTGAATTATTGGATCATCTAGTTTTAATTATCTTAGTGAAGATGATCAACAATAACCCTTAACTTTGCTTTTACTGTTTTCCAAAGTCATGGATTAAGTAGTTACTATTAATAGTCATTGCCTCCTTTCTCTATTTCTCTGCCTTCATCCCTTCTCACTTGGCCTATTTAAATAGCTTCTGGAGCACAATCTGACTCCAGCTCAATCAATCCTCTGGAGATTCAGCAAGGAGTCTTCAAAATGCAAATGTAACCAATTACTTGATTAATATACATATTGGTGATTTCCATTTCCTGTAGGACAAAGTCCTACACATAAATGAAAGGGCCTTTCATGATCTATTCCTTCTCTCAAATTTGGAATACACAATACATTGAATAAAGTGCATAAATCTTAGGTATAAAGCTCAATGAATTATTACATGCATATACCTGTGTAAACACCTACAAGATATAGACTACTTGTAGTATCAAAAAAAACTCTCCTGGGCCCTTTCCCAGCCAGTGTTTCCCCAGAAGTATCTTCTATTCTGACTTCATTTACCTTACTTGTTCTTGAAGATCATCTGTATAATTGTACAGTATGCACTATGTGTCTTTCCTCTTTTATTGAATATAATATCTGTGACATTCATTTCATTATTGTGTATGTAAAACTATTTCATCTTGACAATGAAGAAAACATCTTACTGTAGAGGTAACTTTCTTTTTGGCTGTATTCACATTGTGCTTCCTTGTTAGCTCAGTTGGTAAAGAATCCACCAGAATTTCCTTTGTCACCAGTTTATTTAGTCTTTTTTATTTTTAGGATCAGGATTGATAGCTTTTGATAATTCCCTGACATAAGCAATGAATTCCAGACAGTTGCAAATATCTTGTGCTCATGCTTAGTAAAAATACATATTACTATTTCTATCTGTTGAAACTAACCAAAAATATTCATTGTTTCTTCACTAGCAGACTTTTTTTTTTTAAACCAAATCACAGTGAAATATGTGATGATCTCTGCTATAGTGGGTGAAGGAAATTGTTTAAGGAAAGTAGGGATCAGAGCATCCTGCAGAGTGATCAGTCAGAAGTGATTAAGTTCTTGGCCAATAAGGTGAAGGGTTAATTTACTTCAACCAAAAGGCATACAGTTCAAAGGAATGTACATTATTTCTCTGTAAATGAGAAATAAATACTTGCAATTAAGTCTTTTTTTCTGAGCCATTTATAATAATACCATATATATTTATGTGTGTTGGTTTGGAACAGAATGTATAGATGAGGAAACAGGAGAAAGAAAGTGTAATTCACATATACAATTTGCCATCTGGATGTATTTAGACAAGGAAACTTCCAAAATGTTTGAGAAGGGCAGATACATAGAAGAACTTTGAATGCAAGCGGGTTTGCGTTTGGACTTACTCTCACTCTGAACACACCATTCCTCTTTCTGAAGTTATTTTTATTCATTTTCCATAAAATTAATAATAGTATTCACTACTCAGGTTTTCCTGAGGTTTCAATGAAAGGATGTCTGTTAAAATGCTCCATAAATGAGGAATTCCATTTAATTACACTATTGATCAATTGAACCATAATGGGATTTTTATTAAAGATTCAGAGTATAGATTACACATAATTTAGTAGGGTGATTTTCTGGAATGTTCTTCAAGGCTGATATGTACCATAATAATAATCATAGACAGTAATAGTGGTGGTATTAATCACAGCATTAGTAAGTAGTAGTAGTTAGAAATAGTAAATGGATAGGAGAGAAATCACCTTAATCTTTTAACGGCAAAAAGATACTAATTTAAGATCTCTTACACTTACTCCTTGGAAGGAAACTTAGACAGCATATTAAAAAGCAGAGACATTGCTTTGTCAACAAAGGTCAATCTAGTCAAGGCTATGGTTTTTCCAGTAGTGATATATGGATGTGAAAGCGGGACTATAAAGAAAACTGAGCAGTGAAGAATTGATGCTTTTGAATTGTGGTGTTGGAAAAGACTCTTGAGAGTCCCTTGGACTGCAAGGAGATCCAACCAGTCCATCCTAAAGGAGATCAGTCCTGGGTGTTCATTGGAAGGACTGATGTTGAAGCTGAAACTCCAATACTTTGGCCACCTGATGTGAAGAGCTGACTCATTTGAAAAGACCCGGATGCTGGAAAAGATTGAGGGCAGGAGAAGAAGGGGATGGCAGAAGATAAGATGGTTGGATGGCATCACTGATTCAATGGACATGGGTTTAGGTGGATTCCAGAAGTTGGTGATGGACAGGGAGGCCTGCCATGCTGTGGTTCATGGGGTCACAAAGAGTCGGACATGACTGAGGGACTGAACTGAACTGAACACTTTTTTGATGGACACTGAATAAACGATAAATAATCAAACCTGTCTATCAGAAGATGTTAACAGGACTCATGTACTTGTTTCCTTACAAATTTTTTCTTTGATCACACAATCAGAACGAGAGCTAAAATTAGGATTCATGTTTCCAAACTCTGAGTTCAGATATTCATTCATAGTTAATGACTTTTAGAACCCTCATCCATCTTTTCTTTCTGTTCTTGATAAATTTGTCATCAGAAAAGTGGAGACTCTTATTGTCTCTTAATATAACTGATCAGCAGAAATTATAGAATTCAGCTTAGAGAAAAACTGAGCAGAAAATCCTTTTATGATCTTTTGTGTTTTTAATTCTCTTGTGACTGAAACTAGGAAATTCCTGAAAGCACATCCATCAAAACTTTGTCCAGTTGAGTTTTAAATAACTTACTTTGTTGGCCTCTTACTGTTGCTCCTGGGAACTTCTTCTGTCATATAATAGAATTGAAGGTTACGAAGTTCTTCTTGATATAACATGTTGTACCTGGGCTCAATTTTTTAGAAAATGACCTCTGCACAATTTCATCTCCGGAAAGAAATCAGTGGAAGTCAAAAGGAAAAAGAAAAGAAAGCGCTTGGCAGGTGGATAGGATGAGGGCATTGTGGGGGAAGCAGCACTGATAGAACACCTGCCAGGGAATAAAGGAAGTGGGTGAAGTCAGGTTGCATCTGAAGAAAAGACTGTTTGGAGAGAAAAATAGTTCCAGTTGAATCTTGAAAAGCAACACCATCATTGGAATCAGTGGAGAATGCTGTCCTTAATTGATGCCACTTTCTTAGCTGAAATGATTCTCAAGGTGCTGACTTTAGCAACATCTAGGGGTACATTTAATTTTCAGATTTTTATCCTCAAATTAATATTTAATGCATTTAAATATCCATTTCTATTCAACTTAACAGGCATAACATGGCTGACATCAGCCATGGGAATATTTGGAGTGGATGTTGGGGAAACAATTGAATTCTCCTCCAGGTTTTAGTACCTATTACTTTCTCACTGAGACCCACTCATCTCAACCACCCTCATCATGTTTCCATGATTATCGTCTTTGAACTTTTAGTACTCAACCTCAAAGCAGTGCATTTGGAAAACTAGTGTCTTAAGAACAGATATACAGAAGACAAGATAGCTCTATGGAACCTTTTCTTTTCATTTTTCTTGCCAGTCTATTCTGGCAGTCAAGGACAATTTCTCTTGATGAGTTTTATAAAGATAAAAGTATCAGATAAAAATTTAGGGTACCTTTGGGAAAGATGTCTAAAAAGAAGAGAAAATTCACAGCATTATTCATGCAAGCCAGTTTGAGGTATGCTCTAATTCAAAGCTAAGCCTTGCTGTATTGTATATACATAATGTGTTGAAATTTCCAAACTCTAGCGAGTTCAAATGCAAAGGATTGCATCACTTTGGGGATAAAACCCAAATCTGTCAATGTGATGAAGGGAGTACTGCATGAACTGGCTCTTGTCTGTCTCTCCAGACTGATCTCTGACCAGTCTAATCTCTGCCTTCTGGCCATAATGGCCAGGGTGGACTTCATCAAATGTGCCGTGCCTTCTCCTGCTGCAGGAGTCCCACATTCAACAATTCTCTGGATTTTACTGACTCCTCCTCTTTCATACTTCATCCTCTTCCTTTGCTACTCATTTTTTGGAGCATTTATTATGTTAATATTCTCAGGAAAATTACCATCACATCAGGTCCCCTTATTTTGTGAGTGAGTTCCAGTATAACACAGAACTTTACCTAAAATAGGTGTAATAAAATATACTCCCAGTAGAAAATATATAAATGCATCCTTTATTATACTTTAAGCTCCATGAAGCCAAAGTCCACCTCTCTTTTCTTCATTACTGTAGCATTAGTGCCATCTTAGCACCTACTGCATGCTTTTGTTGAATAAATATGTATATTATAGCTTATAATAAAAAGAGCCTATTTATCATAAGATGTGACACATCTGCAGAGAAGGAGATGGCACCCCGCTCTAGTACTCTTGCCTGGAAAATCCCATGGACAGAGGAGCCTGGTGGGCTGCAGTCCATGGGGTCACACAGAGTCAGACACGACTGAAGCGACTTAGCAGCAGCAGCAGCTGTGACAAGTCTGGGGATAGCTGAATAGAACCTTTAATAGTTATCTGTTTTGAAATAAGTAAACAAAACCTTTCCCATAAGTAAATAGTGTGCTGCCTGCTTGAGTCATTACAAAAAGTGAAAGTCGCTCAGTCACGTCCAGCTCTTTGCTATCCCATGGTCTGTAGCCCCACCAGGCTCTTCTGTCCATGGAATTCTCCAGGCAAGAATATTGGAGTGAGTAACCATTCCTTTATCCAGGGAATCTTCCTGACCCAGGGAACAAAGCTTGGTCTCCTGCAAAGCGGGCAGACTCTTTACCTTCTGGGAAAGTGCACCAGGGAACCTGCTTGAGTCTTCAAACCTATGTTCCAAAAACAAATACACATACTTTCTTCCCTACAGCTAAAACAAGCCTATGTAATCATTTAACTTCTCTTCATCATTCCATTTCTACGCTGTACTTTCCTCAATATATACATACACACATACCTATGTATATAATATAATATATATATATAAATATATATCCATTTTATAATACTAAATGTAAACATGTTGAGAAAGGACTGTACCGCAGGAGTCAGTGCACTGTTAAATAATGCTTCCAATACTATTTAAGGATAATAGCTTCAATATATATCTTGAGAAATGAAGAGGCTCTCGGAACACTTTTATCTTTGTAACTGCTAGATAGTTGTGATATTTAAATTCAAACAGCCAAGTGCATTATAAAACTAAAGAGATTCTCTGGTAGTTCATAGATATATAAAGTCATATATATCTTTTAGAAGCTCTTTTTCCCCAAAAAATTATGAGTAAAGGGAAAAGATCAATAGAATTTCCACTGGTTTGTGTAAAAATAAGTGATCCTAGTATGAGGAGGAAAATAACTACTCAAGAGGCATTATTCAGATAAAGGCACCTTAAAATGTGGAGAAGTGAGAATGAATAAAGAATGACAAGTCCCCAGGAGGAAGACAATAGGGCTTAGCATGTATGCAAGTGGGAGCACAATTATCACCATGCTAAGGCGGAGTTGAGGAAGAGCTTCTAGGGCTGATATTTAAACGTTCAAAATGGTAGATCTAAAAACAGGTGCTTACAGTTGCAACTTTTCTAAATGCCAAAGATGAAATATGAAGTTCAGCAGTAGTTAAAGTACATACACCTGAAATTGATTATCACCAAGACTAAATTGAAGGGTTCAAGAAGTGGGTTCCAGTGAGAATGGGCTAACTGAACCAGTTTATGAGTACTTCCATAATTTCCCCAACAATCAGACATGCCTTCAGTTGGATTCCTCTTGTATGCACTATTTTACTCAGATGGTAATGACATTTTGATGCTTCAGGTGATGATTATCTTTAGACTGTAGTCAGCCTCATCTATCCAATGAGGTTAAGTAGACCAGGGTCAGTGAGACTGTGGTCTATCTCCCATTATTTTGCTGGCCAGCATGGTACATGACCCAAAACATAGTGTTTATAAAGGAATATTAAGTTTTAAAATAGCCTTGTTATATATACATGCAAGTAACAGTCATTCCCAAGGTCTATAATCCTGTTCCCAATAGTGTTTTTCCTAGTGCTGGACATGTAGCAGAATCATTATTTTCAGATCTAGCTGTGTGATGCAGATACTCTCTGGTGGAATATCATAGCAGTCACAGCATGTTTCTCATAGAACTGTAATAGATGAATTATCTTTCTTTTATCTTCTCTCTACTTTGAAGAAAAATTGGATCTTGACAGTGCAGGTAGTCTAAATTTGCTCCCTAGTGTTTACTTAAATATTGTTATTTCTAGGTTTTACCTTTGGTTTTCTGCTAGGCATTCCTGGACCCTAGGGTGTGTGAGAAATCTGAGAGTATATTTTAACTTTCACATTTGAACCTGTGGTGAACTCTTCAAAACAATTGCTTTTTTAGAAGTTGTGGAAGCAATGGATTTGTTTTACTTTGTACTAGTGTCTGAAAGAAACTCATAATCACCCCTGTAACCTGCTTCCTGTTTATGAGATTTGAAAGTTAAGCTTAGGTGCATAAAATGGAGTTAAAAGTGAGAAAAAAATAAATCAAACCCTTAATCCACTTATGTTAGTGTGAAATAATTATTAGGAAGTCAACTCATAGAAAATCTTATCTTTAATTCAGCCCCTAGGTTAGATGGCTTCCCTTGCAGCTCATTTGGTAAAGAAACTGCCTGCAGTGCAGGAGACCTGGGTTTGATTCCTGGGTCAGGAAGATCCCTTGGAGAAAGAAATGGCAACCCTCTCCAGTATTCTTGCCTGGAGAATCCCATGGACAGAGGAGCCTGGGAAGCTACAGTCCATGGGGTCACAAGAGTTAGACATGACTTAGTGAAAAAACCACCACCAGGTTAGATGGTAGAACACAAAGTAAACTGTAATTAATTCTATAACCATGCAATTTTGTTTTTTAACAAACTTGCCTATGACAGAATGACTTTAAAAAAAAAACAAACAAACAAGAACACCTTCTTGTATTGATGTGAATTACACATTACTTACTGGGCTATGGCTTAGCTGTTTTGAGGTAGGACCTTGGCTAGGATGACTGGAATGTCTGGAATACCTGGGATCACTGGTGTCTCTCCCCTCATAGTCTCTTATTTACAGTAGATGGACTTCTTTATATCTTAGTAGCAAGATCCCAAAACACATACAAATTGATGGGACAAGACAGTGAAATGCTGCCTTATTTTATTTTAGGAGGGATCACTCCACATACGTGAGCTTCCAACTTAGTCACTCAATCATGTCTGATACTTTGGGCTGTAGCCCGCCAGGCTCCTCTGTCCGTGGGACTTTTCAGGCAAGAATCCTGGAGTAGGCTGACATTTTCTTCCTCTAGGGCATCTTGCTGATCCAAGGATCAAACCTGTCTCCTGTGTCTCCTGCATTGTAGACAGATTCCTTACCAGCTGAGCCACTGGGGAAGCCCTCAACTTCCAATGCACGATTCTTTTTGAAG
This sequence comes from Aepyceros melampus, assembly GCA_006408695.1. Taxonomy (NCBI): domain Eukaryota; kingdom Metazoa; phylum Chordata; class Mammalia; order Artiodactyla; family Bovidae; genus Aepyceros; species Aepyceros melampus. Next base: position 233,412 of record SJXQ01013158.1, on the reverse strand, counting down.
CCTCTTTATGTGCCCGATTTCTACTGTCTAATTGCCCAAAGCAAGCCACATGTCTAAACCCAGAGCCACCGTGACAGACTACTGGAGGACATGGGCATGGACTTGGGGAGGCAGCAACAGGTGAGTGTCATTACTGCAACAGTCTACCAGAGATTCTGCTTACATCTGTCACTCCCCGCTTAATTCCCTTGAAAAACAATTCACACTGTTTTTTGAGGTCTTTGTTTGTTCATTTATAAAGTGAAAGTTTATACTACATCAACTAATTCTAAGACCTTTTCTAATTTAGAATTCAATAAACACATGACTGAAAACCTCAGAGCCTGATTGGGAATAGACCTGACCTAGTCTAGTAAATATCTGTATATGAATGAATGAAAGATAAATGCCATTGGGGAATGTACATAATTTCTACCTATAAAAATTAATTTTCAACATGGGTATAGTCATATGAAATGTTAATTACACATTAAATAAAATATAATAAAGTAGTAACTGCAAGAGAAGTATTTGTTATAGCCAGACACTATGCTAAAAAAAAATTCCCTTAGTGTCTTATGTTCCTTAAAACAGTTCTAAAAAAAAAGGCTTATTATCTCTAACATGTAATAAAATCAGACTTAAAGTGAAAAGGCTAGTAAGTCATGCTGTTATATTCAAACTCATATTTTTCAAAATTTGAGGCCACTATTTCTATACTTGGTATGGAGTGAACTAACCAAGTAAAGCACTTGTGTTTTCTACATTAATTAAGGAGATTATGAAACTACTAGAAGAAACACTGTATAAGAACAGTGAATTGTTGACTTTCTCATAGTAATATTTCATTATTTTTGTGGCATTCTCAATTTCATTCTGTCTTTGTGATGAGAAAAGTCAATCATCACACAATCAGTATGTTCTATGCTATTATATGGAACTCCCTGCCTCTTGCTTGGCAAGTGTAATAGGATCGGTTTTCTGACATTTAGACCTAGAAAAAGAAATTTTCTGTAAATAGTGAAGTGTTCCTTGTAGGAATAAAAGTCTCTAAGTGCACGTCAAGAAAAAAGACCCATTCTAAAATCTGGCTGCTAGGATTCTATAGATAGCAAACTTCATCAACCCCATCACATGTACATATACACACATGACAGGTTCCTAAATAAGTACCCTTAAGCTGGCTCTGACTTCATGGCTTTTGCACTGGGGCTAGAGTCTTGGAAAGTACACAAAGTGCTCTGCCCAATCCAAGACCAAAGAGAACTACTATCACTTAAGGTAGGACAACTTGAGAATCCACTCTATCTACTACATTATACTGCATTAAGTTATTGGGTTTAATGTGATGAATACCCGGTGAATGATTCTCTAACCCATTGGCCTAGGAAGGACTGCAGAAACTTTCATGTAAGAATGTATATCATGAAAGGATTCAGTCAACCCCAACCTTAGCCTTCAGTGTTTTTATAGATATAATCTTTGCTACCTGTAAAGCCCATTTGAACTTACTGAGTAAACTATTTTTGTTCCCTCTTCATTCTATGACTTTTTCTTGCCTTTTTTCATACATAATAAAAATTCAATAATCTTGAAATTACCATGCTCGATCTAGACCAGAAAGAATAGACTCAATGTATGCTTAACAGGTTGCTCACGTTCCCTGTAGGATGTGCATTTTGAATTGTTTTTCTAATAATGGAGTGGTGGTATCTTGAATTATTCATTCACCTTTGGGTGGTCTTCACATGCTATTGTGTGGAAGATACCAATTCCCCAAGACAATGGGCTCACTCAGAAACTCCCTCCACTGAGTTTCACAAGTAAAGCAAATTAAAGACACCAAGTAGTTTGATTGCCTGGGTCTGGGAAGCTGGTCTCTGTGGGAACTGATTCATGACTTTGGCTTCAGTCGCACCCTGCCTTTCCACATTAGTTGAGCACATTTGGTTTCAAGTTATACTGTATCAGTTAAACTAAAGATTAAAAATTATAATATATAGTAAAGATATAGTTGTTTCAGAGACAAATAAAAGCTGCTTCAGTTTTCTTTATCTTTAGACAGTCTTCCTTTGCTCAAATCTTATACGGAATGGTTGTGCTCTGCTGTATAGATGATATTGTCAAAAGCAAGTTATCAAGTATCTGTTCCCAAGGATAGGACTTTGATTGACCCAGCTTGAGTCTAATACAATGGTAGGTTAATTATTTGCTTTCCATTTTATTACTACTATGTAACAGACCACACTTTTTCCTCACTGCCATAGCCACAGGGTTTGCAGAATGTAAATCCCTCTCCCAACTGAGTTTGGGCTTCACCGTGTGCCTTGGTTTAGCTAGTGGCATACTAGTGGTTATGATAGATAACAATGTGAAGGCAGAAAAGTACCAAATGAACATAAAGCATTGTAAAGGGGAGTCTCAAGGCAGACTATTACAAAGGTAAGCTGTTATTAGCTGAATTTGATAAGATTCACCAAAGCAGAGATAAGCTCAGAATAATTCTATTTACAAACAGATTTGAAATGAAATATAGAGAGCTCAGAAATGTGATGGTTGCAATGTTATAAAATGATACTATCTCTAAAGATATAAATTATATGGCCTTTAGGACCAAACCCAAATCCAGTATTTCTGAATATAGATACTGCTTGTTCTGATTTTTATAACATTGTATTTTTGCAAGAAAATATATATTCAGACTCATGTTTTCTAAAGTTGCTCTTTAATACAATGTTACTGACAGATGCCTTTAAATCTCCGTGAAACATTTATCTTGATAGGTAATTTCTCCTAATTGACAATATGTGGATTCCATAGGTATATTTTTTTAAATATTCACACCAAAAGTTAATTTGCTTAAAAATGTTTAGGGCTGCCCATGTTTTTGATGTGTTTATATGACATTTTTGAGTATGGCTGAGAGAATTTCTATACAGTTTTTATTGCATAAATTATGTAACAGATCATCCATAATTCGAACTCCTTTTTCTTTAAAGAAAAACAAGAAATTGGACGGTGAAGAAATTTGCAGGTGTTTTTCATCATGTCTTTACAAAGTACATGGCAGTTTATATACCAACAGTTCCCTTTTCATACCTTTAAATCAGTACAATATTAACCACATAATTAAAATAATAACTGCATAATTGTTGTGGCAAACAGACCCTAGAATGTTCCACCTTAATTATTCCCCCATTCCAGGTATTCATGTTCTTGGGTAATCTTCCTTCCTGTAGTGTAGTCTAATGACTTGCTTATAACAATAGAACATGACAAAGGTGATGTGGTGTCACTTCCATGATTTTAATGTACAGAAGACTGTAGCTTCTACCATGCTATCAGAATCTCTGATTTGCCCATCAGGCATTTACACTTTGATGAAGCATGTTTCCATACTGCCAAAGTTCACACAGCTAGAGACTCTGTGAAGCCTCCAACCAACAGTCAGCACGAATTAAGGCCCTTAGTGTTACACCCCTCGAGGTATTGAATCTTGCCAACAACTCAGTGAGTTTCAAAGTAGATCTGTCCTCAGTCAAGCATTTAGATGAGACCCCAGACTTTGCTGCCAACTTTACTGCAACCTTGTTAAACATTCTAAAGCAGAGGATCCAGTTATGCAATGCCCAGACTCCTAATATTCAGAAAGTGTAGAATAATAAATATGTGATTTTTGAAGCAACTTCAAAAAAAAAGAGAAAAAAGAATTCAGAGCACTACTGTTAAGATCAAAGACATCATCAAGAAACCAAGGATGTGACTAGCATACTTTTCCTGATATCTCTAAAAGTATTAAGGTGGCATCTTAAAGATCCCTTTAGTTGTACAATTACGTCCAGTTGGGCTTTAGAAATATTGAAAATGAAGTCTTACAGAAGCCTGATACCTACAGAATCTAGAGAACCATGTAGGAAAAAATTGTAGTTGAAGTCTTTGTAATATAGAATAGACTTAATTAGTTGTGTAAATATCATTCAAGTTTTTAACCATATATACAAAAGAGAATAAAACCGAGTAACTCCAAAATGTAACTTCCAAGTGAGATATAAATAAGATATTACTCACAAATTTCTTCCAGACATGCCTGCTTCTCATAGTTTATTCTGGGTCTCTTCTGTCACCTGAAACCTGATAGATTCTTTGCTTACTCTGAATTCCAGTTCCTGGGCAGCCTCGTGTTGCTACAATCACCACAATGTATAATTCCTGCTTCTATCAGGCTCAAATAGATATGAAAGAAAACTGCATGGTTAAGTTGTAAGCTTCCAAGGACAAGACTGTTAAAGAAGAACACTTTCAAAGCATTAGTGAGCAATAGAGAAGGAGATGACACACTTGGGCTGTGGGGTGTTGGGTGTGGATAGCATTACACATATTGCCCCCCAAAAGAAAATCTAACCACCTAACCCCTGCTTCTCCTCATGGACTTGCTATACTTTTGGGCAATTCTGTTAATAGCATCTCTCTCTTTGGCTTTCTCCAAGGCAACACAGTAAAATCCTCCTTAACTCTATTTTTGGCCTCATTTTGAAGTTCTCTCCTATTTTCTCTCTCTCTCTTTTTTTTACCCTTAATGTCAGGATATACAGATGATATGTCTGTTATAGCAGAAGGGATGAGGGTATCTAGCCTGCAATTCATGTCTTACTTTTTATTCCAATTCATAGACTTTCACATATTTGCAAAATATTGGGAAATCATATATCTAGTCATATCTAGTAAGGAACTAATATTTAGAATATATAAAAGATCCACACAACTCTACAGCAAAAAAAAAAAAAAAAATACTGAGTAAGAAATGGGCAGAGCATGCAAATAGATCTTTTTCCAAAGAAGACATATATATAGATGGCCAACAGGCACATGAGAAATATGAATCATGTCTTACTTTTTATTCCAATTCATAGACTTTCACATATTTGCAAAATATTGGGAAATCATATATCTAGTCATATCTAGTAAGGAACTAATATTTAGAATATATAAAAGATCCACACAACTCTACAGCAAAAAAAAAAAAAAAAATACTGAGTAAGAAATGGGCAGAGCATGCAAATAGATCTTTTTCCAAAGAAGACATATATATAGATGGCCAACAGGCACATGAGAAATATGAAAAATAATGTTTTCAAATACATATAACCTGGAGTGTAGGTAAGATGATAGAATAGAAGGAAGTGGAGCTCAGCTCCTCTGAGAAATACATCTATATGTGGAATAATTCTCACAGAATAGCTACTGAACACTGGCAGATCTCATAAACCTGCAAGAAGGATCACCAAGTAACCAGATAGGACAAGAAAAAAAAAGTTAGAACAGTACCTCTGCCCCTGAAGGGAGGGAATGGCCAACAGGCACATGAGAAATATGAAAAATAATGTTTTCAAATACATATAACCTGGAGTGTAGGTAAGATGATAGAATAGAAGGAAGTGGAGCTCAGCTCCTCTGAGAAATACATCTATATGTGGAATAATTCTCACAGAATAGCTACTGAACACTGGCAGATCTCATAAACCTGCAAGAAGGATCACCAAGTAACCAGATAGGACAAGAAAAAAAAAGTTAGAACAGTACCTCTGCCCCTGAAGGGAGGGAGCTGCAAAAGAGAAAATATTCTTTCACCCTGGGGATCCTCTTCCAACCTGGGAGATCAGCTGGGACAGGTAGGGAGCTTCAGAAGCACAGAGGAGAGTGCAGCAGCTAATTAGCAGAAGGCAGAAACAGCACAAATAATCCTGGCTACCTTGCTGCCCTCCTCAGCTAGAGATGTGCATCTATGGTACATATGTAAGCTGGGTGCTGAAACTCTGGCTTCAGCAGTGGGACCCAAGGAGAGGACTAGTGTTGGCTGAGTAGAGACAGCACAGAGGGACTGGAGTGTGATCCAGGCTATAAGTGGGTATGTGCAGAACAAAGCCTGGGTCAGCCATGGAAGCTCAATTAGCAGCCTCATTCTTAGCCTGCTTACAGTGGGCAGGTCTCTGTGTCTATAATATATGTCCAGAAAGATACTCCTGGTTTAATAACTAATTGCTATGCAGCCCTGGTAGCTCAGCTATTATAGAATCCTCCTGCAATACAGGAGACCCCTGCTTGATTCCTGAGTTGGGAAGATCCCCTGGAGAAGGGATAGGCTACCCACCCCAGTATTCTTGGGCTTCCCTGGTGGCTCAGTTAGTAAAGAATCTGCCTGCAATGAGAGAGACCTGGGTTCGATCCCTGAGTTGGGAAGATCCCCTGGAGAAGGGCATGGCAACCCACTTTAGTATTCTTGCCTGGAGAATCCCTGTGGACAGAGGAGCCTGGCAGACTGCAGTCCATGGGGTAGCAAAGAGTTGGACACAAATGAGCGACTAGACACATGTAACCATGAAATGTCATCATGACAACCAAATTTAAAAATGATCAAAAGACTAGAATAGACATTTTTCCAAAGAAGATATGCAGATGGCCAGAAAATACATGAAAACATCACTTGTCATTAGGGAAGTGTAATTCATAATTACCATAAGATATCATCCCCCACCCATTGGAAGACTTACCAAAAAATGAAGTTATATGTGTTGGTAAATACATGAAGAAACTGAAACACTTATTCATTGCTAGAGGGAAAGCAAAGTGATACAGTCACTGTGGTGAATGGTTTAGTGATTCCTCAGTGGTTTCCCAGGTGGTGCTAGCACTAAAGAAACTGCCTGCCAATGCAGGAGACTTGGGTTTGAACCCAGGGTCAGGAAGATCCTCTGGAGGAGGAAATGGCAACCCACTCCAGTATTCTTTCCTGGAGTATCCCATGGACAAAGGAGACTGCAGGCTACAGTCCATAGTGTAGCAAAGAGTCGAACATGACTGAAAACAGCACAGCAGAAAAAGTTACATAGAAATTACTATAGGATGCAGCAATCACACTTCTGGGTAATTTCCAAAAGAATTGGAAGTAAAGGCTCAAAGAAATATGTATCAATGTTCATGGCAGCATTATTCACAATAGCCAGAAGGCGGAAAGAACTCAAATTTCTATAAGCAGATGCATGGAAAAACAAAATATTGTATATGCTTAAAGTGGAATAGCATTCAGCCTTAAAGAGAAGTGAAATACTGATGTATGTTACAATACGGATGAACCTTGAAAACATGATGCCAAATAAAATAAGCCAGACACAAAAGGACAAATACTGTATGATTCCACTTATATGAAGTATTGACAACTGGCAAATTCATAGAGACAGAATGTAGTGTAGTGGTTACTAGAAGCTGAAGGGAATGAAGAGTTATTGTTTAAAGGGTACAAAGTTTCTGTTTCAGATGATGAAAGAGTTTAGGAAATGGATAATGTTAATAGTTGTAATAACTGTGAGCATTGCAAATATACTTAATGGCACTGAATTACACACTTAAAGTGATAAATTTTATATTATGTATATTTAAATCATCACAAATAAATAAATCATCACAGCCATCTATATTCACGGACATGAAAATATCCTTATTCTATCTTATTAAGAAAATAAGTCATACAAAAGCACTTCTCTATTTCGTTTTTTGTGTGTGTGAAAAAGAAACTGTAAAGGCAGAAGGAAAAAATACTGAAAGTGTCTACAGTAGATTGTATTTCTAGAGACGGCCAGCCAATACATCTTATCTCACTATTTAAGAGAAGCTGTAACTGTGACTAAATTGACAGTGTGACTTCCAAGGCTAAAATGTAAAGGCAATACATGAGGTAGCACAGAAATAATTGCTGTAGGCAAGATCCACCAATAAATGCCAAATTTAGAGGGCAGAGTTTAAGGAGAAATACTATACTTCCATAGCTTCAAAGCATCTTTCCAAACCACTTGTTAACCACAAAGGGAAAAATAGTGACTTTACAAAAAAGAAACTTGGTAAACATCACTTGATATACGTTACAAAATGTATGAACAGGATCAGCCCTTTGATAATATGTACTGAGAAAGGCACAATAACCTTGTGTTATCCTTTGATAATGAATAACCTCAATTTAACCTTCCAGAGAAGGTAGAGAAAACCAGTTTGAGGGACATTCAACAAATTAGCTAACCAGTGCTTTTCAAAAGTATCAACATCACAAAATACAGAGGAGAACCGAAAACCTATTAAAGATTTTAAGAGATGAAGTAGGCTGAACAGATAATGTGGTATCCTGGATTGGATTCTGGAAAAGAGAATAAGACAGTAGAAACACTTGTGTAGTCTGAATAAAGTTTAATGTTCCCCCTGAACACAATTATTATGCCACAAAGAAGTCAAACTGCTACATAGAAAAGACATGTAGTTTGTTCAGCCACAGCTCCAGCTTAGGTCCCAGAAACAGAGAGAATCCAACATTTGAGCAAGGAGGTCTGCCAATGGTCCTAGTCCCAGCAGTTAAAACACTCCAAACCATGGCAGTGAACAAGGAAGAGCTGAACCAACCACCAGCCTTGCACACATTGCAGACTTTTGAATGTTGCAACAAAATAAATGTTGACATTGTTTCAAGTCACCGTGGTTTATAGTGATTATTTACACAACAATGATAACTGGAGTGTACATACAAAGAACTCTTCAGTTCAGTTCAGTTCAGTTCAGTCTCTCAGTCATGTCCAACTCTTTGCAACCCCATGAATCGCAGCACGCCAGGCCTCCTTGTCCATCGCCAACTCCCGGATTTCACTCAGATTCGTGTCCATAGAGTCAGTGATGCCATCCAGCCATCTCATTCTCTGTTGTGCCCTTCTCCTCCTGCACCCAATCCTTCCCAGCATCAGAGTCTTTTCCAATGAGTCAACTCTTCATATGAGGTGGCCAAAGAACTAGAGTTTCAGCTTTAGCATCATTCCTTCCAAAGAAACCCAAGGGTTGATCTCCTTCAGAATGGACTGGTTGGATCTCCTTGCAGTCCAAGGGACTCTCAAGAGTCTTCTCCAACATCATAGTTCAAAAGCATCAGTTCTTCTGTGCTCAGCCTTCTTCACAGTCCAACTCTCACATCCATACATGACCACAGGAAAAACCATAGCCTTGACTAGACGGACCTTATTCGGCAAAGTAATGTCTCTGCTTTTTTTTTTTTTATTTTGATGAATCAACCCTTTTATCATTGTATATTGTGCCTCTTTGTTTCTTAACAGTTTTTACTTAAAATCTATTTTTTTCTGATAGTAGTATAGTCACCTTAGCTTTCTTTTGGCTACTATTTCTATCCTTTCACTTGCATTCTATTTTACCTTTATTTTTTTTCTTTAATTAATTTTTATTTTTTAGTTTGTTTTGCTTTACAATACTGTATTCGTTTTGTTACACATTGACATGAATTAGCCATGAGTGTACATGAACTCCCAATGCTGTCTAGGTTGGTCATAACTTTTCTTCCAAGGAGTAAGTGTCTTTTAATTTCATGGTTGAAGTCACCATCTGCAGTGATTTTGGAACCCCAAAAAATAAAATCTGACATTGTTTCCATTGTTTCCCCATCTATTACCCGTGAAGTGATGGGACCGGATGCAGTGATCTTCGTTTTCTGAATGTTAAGCTTTAAGCCAACTTTTTTTTTTTTAAGCCAACTTTTTCACTCTCCTCTTTCACTTTCAACAAGAGGCTTTTTAGTTCCTCTTTCACTTTCTGCCATAAGGGTGTATATCATCTGCATATCTGAGGTTATTGATATTTCTCCCAGCAATCTTGATTCCAGCTTGTTTCTTCCAGTCCAGCATTTCTTATGATGTACTCTGCATATAAGTTAAATAAGCAGGGTGACAATATACAGCCTTGACATATTCCTTTTCCTATTTGGAGCCAGTCTGTTGTTCTATGTCCAGTTCTAACTGTTGCTTCCTGATCTGCATACAGATTTCTCAAGAGGCAGGTCAAGTGGCCTGGTATTCCCACCTCTCTCAGAATTTTCCACAGTTTATTGTGACCCACACAGTCAAAGGCTTTCGCATAGTCAATAAAGCAGAAATAGATGTTTTTCTGGAACTCTCTTGCTTTTTTGATGATCCAGCGGATGTTGGCAATTTGATCTCTGGTTCCTCTGCCTTTTCTAAAACCAGCTTGAACTTCAGGAAGTTCATGGTTCACGTATTGCTGAAGCCTGGTTTGGAAATTTTGAGCATTACTTCACTAGCATGTGAGATGAGTGCAATTGTGCGGTAGTTTGAGCATTCTTTGTCATTGCCTTTCTTTGGGATTGGAATAAAAACTGAACTTTTCCAGTCCTGTGGCCACTGCTGAGTTTTCCAAATTTGCTGGCATACTGAGTGTAGCACTTTCACAGCATCATCTTTCAGGATTTGAAACAACTCAACTGGAATTCCATCACCTCCACTAGCTTTGGTCTTAGTGATGCTGTCTAAGGCCCACTTGAACTCACATTCCAGAATATCTGGCTCTAGATGAGTGATCACACCATTGTGATCATCCGGGTTGTAAAGATCTTTTTTGTACAGTTCTTCTGTGTATTCTTGCCACCTCTTCTTAATATCTTCTGCTTCTGTTAGGTCCATACCATTTCTGTCCTTTATCGAACCCATCTTTGCATGAAATGTTCCCTTGGTATCTCTAATTTTCTTGAAGAGATCTCTAGTCTTTTCCATTCTGTTCTTTTCCTCTGTTTCTTTGCATTGATTGCTAAGGGTTTGTTATATCTTGGTGACCATCTGTTTCTCTTAACTATATTTTCTGTTACAATTACAATAAAATGATTTATTTCTATAAAAAGCATGTGCAAATATGACATTTCATTCCCATTGTCTCACCAAAATGTCACAGAAATTTTGCTGGGCTGAGACATGAATATGCCTGGGCGCTTAAGGGAAAAATGGTTTTAGCATGAAAGAAAGGGTTAATTTTTCAATTGATTGAAAAAAATAAATCCTAGCTGTTTTATCTTAGCTGATATATACTATGTCACTGTGGGATTCTTAATAATGAGGAGAAATGTGTGATGTAGTTCATTCCAGTAACTGCTAGCTATTTTGACCCTCACCATTAAACCAAATTAGCACAAAATTTATACTATGATTTAACACACATGAAACACATCTATTTGTTTTTCACTTCCTTATTTGTTTCTACTCTCTGAAGTCATAACCATAGTAATAGATTAGATTACTGTTCCATTTATTACTCAAAAGCCTGTGAGTTACCAACACAGATAAAACCTAATAGTATAAGTTGAAGAGAAAATACTGTTGATGATCCAGAGAGTTCATATACTCATTAGATTTGAGTGTATTGGAAACAACATTATGTTAGGGATTGGCAAAATTATATTACTAAGTTAGTCAATATCAATGCGACATTTTTGTTAGTGAAAAATCAGTGTAAGTAATGCTGACTTCATTTTAAATATCCTAAGTACTGAAGAAAACAGTAGAATCAATGGTGGGAAGCAGATGGGTCTTTTAATTTATTTCTCAATTACAGCTGACACATTAGTTACAGAAATTTTCATGTCATTTATTTTTATGGTCCATTTTACAGCTGTGTTTATTGTTGTAATAAATAAATACATTATATTCCTCTTTTAGAGCAGCAATGGAAATTTCTTGTACCAAAACCCTCATACATTCCTAGGACACAAAGACCCCAAATGGAACTCCAATAAGGGAGGATATTTCCCCAGTGGAAGAATAATGTCTCTGTATGGTTAATGCGGTCATAGAGAAGGGTAATATTTTCATTGTACGCAGTGTTATTAAAACTTGGGAAGAATTTAAATTCCTCAAGTCCTGTGAAAAATCGGTCCAAATTTATAAATCGGTATCTATGTATCCTAGCAATAAGTGATGTTGCAAACTTTCATCCAGTTTGATAAGTCATTACCTCCATTTTAAGTTCTCCCTACAACCAGCAAAATCTAACAGGTCAAGTGGAAGTATCCACACCAAATTGATATTTCATAGCTTCATTCATTGCATTAGGAGAATGGGGTCTTTATTTGCAGACAAAGAGGTAGATTGTTTTTTCTCAGAGACTCCCTTTTAGAATAGGGCAGGAAAACCTTGATTAACCAGTCAAACAGCACATACTTACTGAACACCTAAAATTTCTCTCCTAATGCTACTACTTGGGTCTCATCTGATCTACTTGTATTCTGTGTTTACAGTAATTTATAGAGACAGCAGTACAATTTGGAAAGCATATTCCTTCGTTGTTTGGCTGTGTTATTCAAACCTACGTCAATGTGGATGTTATACCTATTTTTTATATTTCCTCAGTAGCTATAGCCATGACTAATTGTTCTCTTGGGTCTCTTTTCATGAATTTTGTCCTTTAAAATTCTTGCAAGCAATTTTAGGGACTATGAAGAATTTCAAATATTTGAGTCAGACAGAGATATAGATTAAAATCCTAGTTCTTCCAGAGGTTAGATATATGATCTCAGGGAACTCACATTTTTTGTGCCTTAGTTTCCTCATCCAAATTATACAAATATAAATTGTACCTGTCTCATAGGATAGTAAGATCATATGAGATACTAACTACAAAGGACCTCATAAAGTTCTTGGCATATACTATGTGTATTACATATTGTTATTACATGTAGTACAAGTGATATTAATGCTAAAATAAGGATACACATGTTGCTGTTATGGGAGCACAATGTGCAGAAACCTGTAAAAAGAAAAAAGGAGGTTTCTGAATGAACACTTAATGAGCAGGGAATCATGTTCCTTTTTAAACTGTGTGACTTTGAGATATTGCTTCAGCTCTCTGAGCCTTGGTTTCTCTTCTCTGTAAAGTGTGTGATACCAAACCATGCAGCTGATGTGAAGACTACATCAGTTGATGTATGTGATAGATGCTCAATAAATGCTGGTTGAGTGAAACCTGAATTCATCTTGATTTATTACTGTATTCATTTTGAAGGTGAGTAAATTTAAGTTCACAGAGGTGAATTACTCAAAGATCTCACAGCTAGTAAGTGACGGAGATAGAACCTAAACCCAGGCATTACTAAGACCTCCAGTTTGAGATATATGCCCATCTGTCTGGAGTTTTTAACAAATTTTAGTGACTGTATACTGATTCATATATGCATTTACACTGTGAAGAAGAACATGGGACATATCTGAGAAATCAGTAATTTAGGCAATCTATTCTCTACCTCCCTGCATCTCACATGCCAAGGCAATGAATTGATTGCCTTAAGGAGTGTAATTTTCAATTCCAAGCCGTGGCTGAGCTCTTCCGATGTATAAGCCACTAATAGATGTTGGGCTTGATATAAATGTGAGTTACACCTACTGTCATCTTTCAAGAATTTTGTTTGTACATTTACTTTATGAATGTTTTCTATGAATTTATAACTTATTTATAAATGTTACTTATTCCTTAAATAACACTTCAAAATATTTGAAAGACCATTTAATAAATGCCCAGATATGAAGGCAAAACATCCAACAAACCAACCAAAATAACTCCACTACCAAGGATAAGGAAGGAGAGAGTATTCAGACAGATCATAATGTGAAGTTTGGAGTTTAAACAGAAATAAGGGGAAGAGAAGGAGCAGAAGGAAAGGCAGAACACTGAAGTATAATGATAGACAGTGGAAAAAATACTCTCTCAGAAAATTAAAGCTTAAGGAAGGTATTCTCACCAAGTAAAAAGATAAACTGAAACTCCTGAGAATCATAAGAAAAGTGAAATGCAATATTTTACAAAGAACTTAAAAGGAAGTTTAGACAGGTTTACTCACAGAAATACGTGTTTGTTTTCTTAAGGTAATTGGACATCCTAACATACAAGATTGTTAGGTCTTAAGTTTTTTAATTAAAATTTCAGATGACTTATATATAATTCTTCTCTAAGAACTATTTTAAAAGAAGCAGCACTTACACAGATACACATAACTAAAGCTGGTAAGACAGACCTTATTTCAGAATATTTTAGGCTCAGAGAGTTCTGATCAAAAGATGTTAACTTTATATTGTTTACACTATATTAGGGAAGACAGCATTGCAAGTAATTAAAAGTGTGATAAAAGCTCCACAGAGGTGTCCCTGAATTCATATATACGTGTGTAATAGGTGAATGTAACTTTCAATGAGATAATGTTTTAACAAAGACATGAAGGCCATAAAGGAATGTATTAGTGATGAGGACCGAGGAGATGAAAAAAGTGGGGATTCTCATTTTCGAAGAGTGTACAAAGGCCATGTGGTAAGGAAAAGCAGGGTAGCTGGTAGAAACTTAGAAAGCCGTTGTGTGTGTGAAGTGTGAGAACTGAGGAGTATGGAAATGATGCTGGAGATGTGAGGATTGCTGGAGCATGAAGTGAAATAATGCCTATAACCGGGTTGGTAAAAAACATTTGGACTAATGAGTGTCTTCACTCTTATTTCTATTACGGACATAAATAAATGACACCTATTCACAAAAGTCTGGTAAATAGCAATTCACCTTCCCTCCACAAAAGTGAGCTGGTTTAAAGGAGGGAAAAGCAAGAGTAGTTTGAGGCTAAGAGAGAGGAGGAAGGGAGCATTCCCAGTGAGCCTTCTGTAGTTCTGGACAGTTCTTTACCAGGATTTTATCAGTTTTTGAAGACCATCAGGCACCAGTGCAAGGTGGGCCCTTCCAGCCAACTCTTTGCAGAAAGAGCCTGGACCAGTTAGCTGTGACTTAGTATAAGAAATGGGATATTTCTAAATATTTATTTCAAATATTCTTTGCTCTTTGAAAAACAAACTTGGCTAAATTCCAATTTAATTGAGCTGAGTCAAGAAGATAAATATATGAATTGTGATAAGTTGTCAGAATTATTTCCAAGTAAAGTTTTGTTTCACTATTTTCATTGGACATTTTTTCTCTTTGAAGTACATATTTGTTTATTTTGTTAAGATCTCTGGGTGCATGACTGCCAAGTCTAATGCCTATGCAGTAAGCTACATCATTGTGAGTTGAAACAAAACATAATGATTTCTGAACATGTTTGTCCAGTATACAGGTCGTGTGTTATCTACACAAAGGATTGGGATGTCACACAGTGAAAAAGAAGTGGAAAGATAACTTTCAAGTCTGTACTGGAGGACAAGGTACTGCGGGGATTTGAAAGGAGGCTGTTTATGAATCAGTGGCTCAGGAGGAAAGTCAGCAGAAGTCCTAATTTTCATTAAGGCCAACTACAAAAAGGGTATTCAGCTTCTGGTTAGGAGCTTGCCTCTGATCTCTCCCTATTTTCATTGTGTTTGTTGGTGTACAACTACACTCTAACACTGACCATTCTGTGAATGTAGCCTTAACTTGCAATGTGCATTCAAACATCTGGCTAAAATATTCAGCAAATCCATCATTATTCAGAATGAGTAGAAGCTCTCCTGAGAGGAAAGGGGAGAGTAGAATCACTTACTTGTGCCTTGTAAAATCAGTATAATCAAAAGTCAGAAATTGCCTCTAAGTGAAATGGTAGATGGAAGGAAGGCTCTTTGTTATGTGAAAAATTAGGAACCTGTGGCTACCCTGGAGCTCCAGTCCCCATTTCTGCAGCCACCACTTCTTAGGTTCTCCATGTTCTCATGTAAGCTATTCTCTAGCTACATATCAGGTTGCACAGTGACATTTCTAACTACCATCTTACTAAGAAGAAATTGCTGTTATTTTGGATCTGTATATGTCTTTTGTTTCCCATCATTCATATATATTGAATCAGCACACACTTTTTTTGAAACTGTATATTGGATGCACATTCAAACATCTGGCTAAAATATTCAGCAAATCCATCATTATTCAGAATGAGTAGAAGCTCTCCTGAGAGGAAAGGGGAGAGTAGAATCACTTACTTGTGCCTTGTAAAATCAGTATAATCAAAAGTCAGAAATTGCCTCTAAGTGAAATGGTAGATGGAAGGAAGGCTCTTTGTTATGTGAAAAATTAGGAACCTGTGGCTACCCTGGAGCTCCAGTCCCCATTTCTGCAGCCACCACTTCTTAGGTTCTCCATGTTCTCATGTAAGCTATTCTCTAGCTACATATCAGGTTGCACAGTGACATTTCTAACTACCATCTTACTAAGAAGAAATTGCTGTTATTTTGGATCTGTATATGTCTTTTGTTTCCCATCATTCATATATATTGAATCAGCACACACTTTTTTTGAAACTGTATATTGGATGCATTGCAAACTCACATTGTACTGCAGGACCTATAGCCCCAGGAAAATATAATTAGTTATTCCTCCCTATGCTTGAATCTTACCTATTCTAGTTATCACTTATCTGTGTATACTCTCCTAATGCCCAACTCACAGTTGTCATTCGTACTTTTTTTTTTTTTAAGAAAGACTAATGGCTCCATTTTTAACATACCTCAGATAGTATTAGTATCTTATATTGCTATCATATTATGGAATTTACTGAATTTTTCTGTATGTCTATGGATTATTAATCCAAATTACATCCAGTGTAAGTCTAAGGAATTCCATAAAGTCAAAGAGACATGACTTAAACACAGCTATAAAAACTGACTTTCATAGCCATAGTTTCATGTATGTGTTTTGAAAAAGCCCTTTGTGGAAGAATGTCTTAATGATTTCAGAAAAAAGGTGAAGAGACTGGGGCCCACGGTTGTACAACCAGTGATATTTAGAGATTCCAAATTTAAATCTTTCCACTTTTCTTTAATGGGTTTTATAATTTTATTGCCATCTTTATATCAAGAACAAGGATTGGTTCATACAGATACCTAGTAAATACATGTGATTGAATTATGAAAACTATGTATGTATGTTAAGCTCCATAGTTAATTAATCAGTTTTACTTACTGTAGATACAATGATGGAACAAACTGTTTCTTCTGCCATCAAAATCTTTGCAGATTGATAGAATCATGTAGATAACCTTTAATATTAAACTATAAGGGTAATTAAAGGGCATAAAAATGATGTGTGGATTACAGATAAAGTTAGCACTCATGCCACCAACTCAAAAAATTAACTAGGGCTTTACCAAAATACTTGCCGGATGAATAAAGATAGCTCAAATTTATTGCAGAAAGAACAGCAGAGATGAAATACACAGATTTGAAACATTTTCTATGTGCTTTGAGAATGATGAAAATCTTATTGTGCCTTACATTTAGTGACTTGGTGGGTAAGGTGGCTCAGAGGGTAAAGCGTCTTCCTACAATGCAGGAGGAGACCTTGATTTGATCCTTGGGTCAGGAAGATCCCCTGGAGAAGGAAATGGCAACCCACTCCAGTATTCTTGCCTGGAAAATCCCATGGACGGAGGAGCCTGGTTGGCTACTGTCCATGGGGTCGCAAAGAGTAGGACACAACTAAGCGACTTCACTCACTCACTCACTCAATTTATTAGAGGAGACTGAGGAGTTAAACTACCACACATTTGCACTCATCTCACACACTAGTAAAGTAATGCTTAAAATTCTCCAAGCCAGACTTCAGCAATACATGAGCCATGAACTTCTAGAAATGCAAGCTGGTTTTAGAAAAGGCAGAGGAACCAGAGATCAAATTGCCAACATCCATGGGAAAATTGAAAAAGCAAAAAAGTTCCAGAAAAACCTCTATTTCTGCTTTATTGACTATGCCTTTGACTGTGTGGATCACAATAAACTGGAGAATTCTGAAAGAGATGGGAATACAGACCACCTGACCTGCCTCCTGATAAATCTGTATACAGGTCACAAAGCATCAGTTAGAACTGGACATGGAACAACAGATTGATTCCAAATAGGAAAAGGAGTATGTCAATGGTGTATATTGTCACCCTGCTTATTTAACTTATATGCAGAGTACATCATGAGAAACACTGGGCTGGAGGAAGCATAAGCTGGAATCAAGATTGCTGAGAGAACTATCAATAACCTCAGATATGCAGATGAAATATCTGACCCTTATGGCAAAAAAGTGAAGAACTAAAGAGACTCTTGATGAAAGTGAAAGAGGACAATGAAAAAGTTGGCTTAATGCTCAACATTCAGAAAACGAAGATCATGACATCCGGCCCTATCACTTCATGGGAAATAGATGGGGAAACAGTGGAAACAGCGTCAGACTATTTTTTGGGCTCCAAAATCACTGCAGATGGTGACTACAGCCATGAAATTAAAAGATGCTTGCTCCTTGGAAGGAAAGTTATGACCAACCTAGATAGCATATTGAAAAGCAAAGACATTACTTTGCCAACTAAGGACCATCTAGTCAAGGCTATGGTTTTTCCAGTGGTCATGTATGAATGTGAGAGTTGGACTGTAAAGAAAGCTGAGCACTGAAGAAACGATGCTTTTGAACTGTGGTGTTGGAGAAGACTCTTGAGAGTCCCCTGGACTGTGAGGATATCCAATCAGTCCATCCTAAAGGAGAGCATTCCTAGGTGTTCATTGGAAGGATTGATGCTGAAGCTGAAACTCAAATACTTTGGCCACCTGATGCGAAGAGCTGACTCATTTGAAAAGACCCTGATACTGGGAAAGACTAGGGGCAGGAGGAGAAGGGGATGACAGAGGATGAGATGGTTGGATTGCATCACCGACTCAATGCACATGGGTTTGAGTGAACTCCGGGGTTTGGTGATGGACAGGGAGGCCTGGCATGCTGTGGTTCATGGGGTCGCAAAGAGTCAGACACAACTGAGTGACTGAACTGAACTGAACTGAACTGAGGATTAGATAGGAACCAGAGGTAAGAAATTATGCCTCAAGCCTAAGACCTTTGCTAGGTACATTTATTAAACAAAGGTCTTACAATGACAATTTGAGATAAAACACATAATTCTAATTTTTCAGATGGTCAAACTGAGGCCAAGAAAAGTTAAGAATTTGTCCTTTTTTTTTGCAGTGCTGTAAGTGGTAAAGTTTGGTTCTCCCCTGGGATCCAAGTCAGAAACCTCCCAGGGGTCTGTTCGCAACAATTAAGGGAGAAACACTCATCACGCAAACATACAATGAGACCTAACTGTGTGGTACTTCTAAATAGCGGAAATGTAGTGAGAAAATTAGTTATGCTGCAGAAAACTTGAACAACCCTAACAACTAACAAAACGAAACTGGCATCCAATATTTCATCCAACAGCAGCAGAATACACATTCTTCTTAAGAGTATGTGGCACATTTACCTGGATAGATCCTATTCTGGATCTTAAAATGTTTTAAACTGATTTAAAAAGATTGAACTGAAATTAGAGTAACTTCTTTCACTATAATTGTGTTAGAATTAAAAAAAACTACAAAAATATTTGAAAGACTTCAACTCTTGGAAATTGAACAACACATTGTTAAAGAGTCAAAGAAGAAATCACAGGCAAATGAAAGAATACATTGATTTGAATGAGAACAGAGGCAAAATATGTCAAAATTTTGGGATGCAGCTAAAGCAATGTTTATGGGAAATCTATAATTGATTCTACTGGAAAAGAAGCACAGACACAAAATAATGACCTAAACTTCCACTTACTGTAAGACACTAGAAAAGGAAAAGTAAATTAAACCTAAATTTATCACAAAGTATAAAATTATAAAGATAAAAGTTGAAAAAAGGGAAATAAAGAAAATAGAAAAAAGGCACTAATATTTTCTTAAATTTAAAAATGAAAACAATAACATACTGATAACAAAATAAAAACAAAATTATCAATATTAAGGATGAAAGAACTGGTATAAGAATGGAAAGTCTCCTCATATTGTAAAAAGTAATATAAATAAATTAATGCCAATAAATTAAAAAACTTCCATAAAGTAGAAAAATTCCTAAAATGACACTACTAAAGCCTACTGAAGAATACATAATTTGAAATTTTTTTTGTATTTTTATTTTCTTAATTTGTGTGGTTAAAAATATTCTCACAGAGAAGACTATAAGCATAAATGAAATTATTGGGTTTTAAACTTTATTTAAAATTTTATTTAAAATATGATACCAGGTATACAGAAAAATACTTTTCTGAAAAAATATTTCCAAAATCACTTTATGAAGCCAATATTAACTTGATAAAAAAAAGAAAGAAAAAAGAGAAGACATAACAATACAACTGTATGAGAATATACATTACAAATATAAATGTGAAAAATTTAACAAATTGTAATAATTTAAATCCAATAATATGTAACACTTAATCATAACTGTTGATCGTTTTCTGTCATGCTCCCCAGAGCCATCAATAGATTCAATGCAATCCCTATCCAAATTCCCAATGAATTTATTCACAAAGGTAGAAAATATTTCTATGCTATACAGTAAATCCTTGTTGTTTAACTATTTTACTTATAGAAGTGTTTATCTCCTAATCTTATAGCCCTAAATTATCCCTACCCCTCATTTACGCTTTGGTAATCACAAGTTGGTTTTCTATGTCTGTGAGTCTGTTTCTATTTTGTAAATGAATTCAATTATATCATATGCTAGATTTCACATATAAGTGGTATTATATGATATTTGTATTTTCTGATTTGTCTCACTTAGTATGACAATTTCTATGTCCATCTATGTTGCTGTAAGTGAACATTAAAATTTGCATATTTTATAAAGTCTACCAAAGTATCTACATTCAAAAAAGTTACTGTATCTTTTTATATACTAAATGAAATTACATACTGGCATTATATTCCATTTTATATGTATCATAACTTATTTAGTTAGATGTCTAATGTATTCCTTCTCATGAAAGTGCTACAATGGACATCTTTATGCATGTTTTTTATATGTTTGTCTAGATTATTCTTAAGAATTATAACTGGTGGCAAGGAAGTTTTGTGTTCCCTCAGTCTCTTGCTGACCATTAATAAAGTCTAGACAGAAAAGATTCTGTGACTTACTTCAGTGAAGAAATATTCAAAATATGCAAGAAAATGACTGTTAGTTCAAAGTGACCTGAATACGGTCCTTATTGACATTATATGGATTGACACAGCTAACAGCACATTGTTTCAAAGCCTGATACTAGCCATGTACAGTTAAACAACCAGAAACACTCCTGATCATTCAGTATCTTAGCCATTAGAACAGGGAGAAAACCACACTGAATGATTCCCCAGTTCTCAGGACAAAGTGATGAACAGGCTATAATGGACATTACATAAACACTTAAATGGGAATTAAAAATGAAAGAGACAGTAATGACTTTAGTGTTTATTAGATAAAACTAGGAGATTTTTCTAAGATCCTCATGAAAGAGGTGAGTGTTTAATGCTCTTGGCTTTAGGGTTGAATACTTTTGCATCTTCTCTTTAACATATTCTTTAATCTATTAAAATTAATCATCTGGTTCAGTTAAGATCAGTCACTCAGTCATGTCTGACTCTTTGCCACCCAAAGAACCACAGCATTCCAGGACTCCCTGTCCATCACCAACCCCTAGAGTCCACCCAAACCCATAGCCATTGCGTCAGTGATGCCATCCAACTATCTCATCCTCTGTCATCCCCTTCTCCTCCTGCCCTCAATCTTTCCCAGCATCAGGGTATTTTTCAATGAGTCAGCTCTTTGCATCAGGTGGCCAAAGTATAGGAGTTTCAGCTTCAACATCAGTCCTTCCAATGAACACCCAGGAGTGATCTCCTTTAGGATGGAATAATTGGATATCCTCACAGTCTACAGACTCTCAAGAGTCTTCTCCAACACCACAGTTCAAAAGCATTAATTTTTCAGTGCTCAGCTTTCTTTATAGTCCAACTCTCACATCCATAAATGACCACTGAAAAAACCATAGCCTTGACCAGATGGAACTTTGTTGACAAGTAATGTCTCTGCTTTTGAATATGTTGTCTAGGTTGGTCATAACTTTCCTTCCAAGGAGTAAGCATATTTTAATTTCATGACTACTATCACCATCTGCAGTGATTTTGGAGTGAAGAAATGTAAAGTCAGCCACTGTTTCCATTGTTTCCCCATCTATTTAACATGAAGTGATGGGACCAGATGCCATGATCTTCGTTTTCTGAATATTGAGCTTTAAGCCAACATTTTCACTCTCATCTTTCACTTTCATCCAGAGTCTCTTTAGTTCCTCTTCACTTTCTGCCATAAGGGTGGTGTCATCTGCATATCTGAGGTTATTGATAGTTCTGTCAGCAATCTTGATTCCAGATTGGGCTTCTTCCAGCCCAGCATTTCTCATGATGTACTCTGCGTAGAAGTTAAATAAGCAAGGTGACAATATACAGCCTTGACATACTCCTTTTCCTATTTGGAACCAGTCTGTTGTTCCATGTCCAGTTCTAACTGTTGCTTCCTGATCTGCATACAGATTTCTCAAGAGGCAGGTCAGGTGGTCTTGTATTCCCATCTCTTTCCCAATTTTCCACAGTTTATTGTGATCCACACAGTCAAAGGCTTTGGCATAGTCAATAAAGCAGAAATAGATGTTTTTCAAGAACTCTCTTGCTTTTTCGATGATCCCGCGGATGTTGGCAATTTGATCTCTGGTTCCTCTGCCTTTTCTAAAACCAGATTGAACATCTGGAGGTACATGGTTCACGTATTGCTGAACCCTGAATTGGAGAATTTTGAGCATTACTTTACTAGCATGTAAGATGAGTGCAATTGTGTGGTAGCTTGAGCATTTTTGGCATTGCCTTTCTTTGGGATTGGAATGAAAACTGACCTTTCCCAGTCCTGTGTCCACTGGTGAGTTCTCCAAAGTTACTGGCATATTGAGTGTAGCACTTTAACAGCATCATATTCCAGGATTTGAAATAGCTCCACTGGAATTCCATCACCTCCACTAGCTTTGTTCATAGTGATGCTTTCTAAGGCCCANAAAGCTGAACACTGAAGAATTGATCCTTTTGAACTGTGGTGTTGGAGAAGACTCTTGAGAGTCCCTTGGACTGCAAGGAGATCCAACCAGTCCATTCTGAAGGAGATCAGCCCTGGGATTTCTTTGGAAGGAATGATGTTAAAGCTGAAACTCCAGTACTTTGGCCACCTCATGTGAAGTGTTTACTCACTGGAAAAGACTCTGATGCTGAGAGGGATTTGGGGCAAGAGGAGAAGGGGATGACCGAGGATGAGATGGTTGGATGGCATCACTGACTCGAAGGAAATGAGTCTGAGTGAACTCCGGGAGTTGGTGATGGACAGAGAGGCCTGGTGTGCTGAGATTCATGGGGTCACAAAGAGGTGGACACGACTGAGTGACTGAATTGAACTGAACTTACTACCATGTGGCTGAGTACAATTGTGTGGTAGTTTGAGCATTTTTGTTATTGTCTTTCTTTTGGATTGAAATGAAAACCGACCTTTTCCAGTCCTGTGGCCTGAAGGGGATGACCGAGGATGAGATGGTTGGATGGCATCACTGACTCGAAGGAAATGAGTCTGAGTGAACTCCGGGAGTTGGTGATGGACAGAGAGGCCTGGTGTGCTGAGATTCATGGGGTCACAAAGAGGTGGACACGACTGAGTGACTGAATTGAACTGAACTTACTACCATGTGGCTGAGTACAATTGTGTGGTAGTTTGAGCATTTTTGTCATTGTCTTTCTTTTGGATTGAAATGAAAACCGACCTTTTCCAGTCCTGTGGCCACTGCTGAATTTTCCAAATTTGTTGGCATATTGAGTGCAGCACTTTCACAGCATCATCTTTTAGGATTTATAATAGCTCAAATGGAATTCCATCACTTCTACTAGCTTTGCTCATAGTGATGCTTCCTAATGCCCACCTGACTTCACATTCCAGAATGTCTGGCTCTGAGTGTGAGTGATCACATCCTCGTGATTATTTGGGTCGTGAAGATCTTTTTTGTATAGTTCTTCTTGTCAGCTCTTCTTAATGTCTTCTGGTTCTGTTAGGTCCATACCATTTCTGTCCTTTATTGAGCCCATCTTTGCATGAAATGTTCCCTTGGTATCTCTAATTTTCTTGAAAATATTTCCAGTATTTCTCATTCTATTGTTTTCCTCTATTTCTTTGCATTAATTGCTGAAGAAGTGTTTCTTATATCTCCTTGCTATTCTTTGGAACTCTGCATTCAAATGAACATAACTTTCCTTTTCCCCTTTGCCTTTCACCTCTCTGCTTTTCACAGCTATTTTTATGGCTTCCTCAAAGAACCATTTTGCTTTTTTATTGAGGATGGTTTTGCTCCCTGTCTCTTGTACAATGTCACAAACCTCTGTCCCTAGTTCATCAGGAGCTCTGTCTATCAGCTCTAGTCCTTTAAATCTATTTTTCACTTCCAGTGTATAGTCATAAGGGATTTGATATGTCATACCTGAATGGTCTATTGGTTTTCCCCACTTTCTTCAATTTCAGTCTGAATTTGGCAATAAAGAGTTTGTTTTTGCTGACTGTGTAGAGCTTCTCCATCTTTGGCTGCAAAGGATATAATCAATCTGATTTTGGTGTTAACCATCTTGTGATGTCCGTGTGTAGAGTCTTCTCTTGTGTTGTTGGAAGAACGTGTTTGCTATGAACAGTGCGTTCTCTTGGCAGAACTCTATTATTCTTTGCCCTGCTTCATTCTGTACCCCAAGGCCAAATTTGCCTGTTACTGCAGGTGTTTCTTGACTGGTAACAAGCTTTATTTTGTCTTTTCTTTGTCTTACACTCCTACATTTCTTTTAGTTGATTTGTTTAAAAATTTTACTTTATATTGGATTATAGTTAATTTAGAGCTTCCCTCATAGCTCAGTTGGCAAAGAATCTGCCTGTATTGCAGGAGACCTGGGTTCATTTTCTGCCTGGAGAAGCAAATGGCAACCCACTCCTGCATTCTTGCCTGGAGAATCCCATGGACAGAGGAGCCTGGCAGGCTATAGTCCATGGGGTCACAAGATTTGGACATGACTTAGTGACTAAAGTATTAACTGCTGCTGCTGCTAAGTCACTTCAGTCATGTTGACTCTGTGTGACCCCATAGATGGCAGCAGACCAGACCCCTCTATCCCTGGGATTCTCCAGGTAAGAATACTGAAGCGTGTTGTCATTTCCTACTCCAATGCATGCAAGCATGCTAAATCACTTCAGTCGTGTCTGACTCTGTACGACCCTATGGACAGCAGCCCACCAGGCTCCTCTGTCCATGTGACTCTCTAGGCAAGAATACTGGAGTGGGTTGCCATTTCCTTCACCAAAACTACTAACTACTACTACTGTAGTTAATTTATAATGTTGTATTAGTTTCAGGTGTACAACAAAGTGATTCAGTTATACATATATGTATATGTATTCTTTTTCAAGTTCTTTTCTCACTTAGGTCATTACAGAATATTGGTTTCTGTAATAATAGTTCCCTGTGCTATACAGTAGGTCCTAATTAGTTATCTATTTTATATATAGTAGTGTGTAGTAGTGTGTATAAAATAGATAACTAATTAGGACCTACTGTATAGTGTGTCGGAGAAGACAATGGCACCCCACTCCAGTACTCTTGCCTGGAAAATCCCATGGGTGGAGGAGCCTGGTTGGCTGCAGTCCATGGGGTCGCTAAGAGTCGGACACGACCGAGCGACTTCACTTTCACTTTTCACTTTCATGCATTGGAGAAGGAAATGGAAACCCACCCCAGTGTTCTTGCCTGGAGAATCCCAGGGACAGGGGAGCCTGGTAGGAGCTGTCTGTGAGGTCACACAGAGTCGGACACGACTGAAGCGACTTAGCAGCAGCAGCAGCAGCAGTGTGTATGTATCAATTCCAATCTCCCAATTATCCCTCACCCTCAGTTTTTCTCTTTGGTGACCATAAGTTTGTCTCCTACATCTGTGCATCTTTCTGTTTTATAAATAAGTTCATTTCTATCATCTATTTAGATTCTGCATATAAGCAGACTCTTTCTTTCTCCATCTGCCTTACTTCATTTAGTGTAATAAACTCAACATCCATCCAGGTTGCTCCAAATGGCATTATTTAATTCTTGTTAGTGACTGAGTAATATTCCATTGTATATATATGTCACACCTTCTTTATCTATTCACCTGTAAAGGTCAATTAGGTTGATTGCATGTTTTAGCTACTGTAAACAGCACTGCAGTGAACGTTGGGTTGCATGTATCTTTCAAACTATGGTTTTCTCTGGATATATGCCCAAGAGTGGGATTGCAGGGTCATATGGTAGCTCTGTCTTTAGTTTTTTAAGGAATCTCCATACTGTTCTCCAGTACAAATTGGCCAATTTGTACTCTCACCCACAGTTTAGAAGTGTTCTCTTTATTTCACACCCTCTCCAGCATTTATTATTGTAGACTTTTTGCTGATGACCATTCTGACTAGTGTGAAGTGATACCTCACTGTAGTTTTGATTTGCATTTCTCTAATAATTAGCAATGTTGAACAACTTTTCAGGTGATTTTGACCACTTCTGTTTATTCTTTGGGAGAAATGTCTAATTAGGTTTTATGTTCATTTTTTGATTGGATTGTTTATTTGTTGATATGGAGCTGCTTGAGCAGCATGCTACACACACACACACACACAGAAATAATCACATATGTACAGAAACACTATAAGATAGAGATTTCAGCAGTTATCAGAGTAAAGATAATGATGGCTAACTTATAGAAGAAATGAAACCATGTGTAATAATGAAAGCAGACCTCTAAGTTTTGAAATTCTTCTGCAATAAAATGTTGGAAAGTATCTTTGACTCCTGCTAAGGACAATTTTGTCTCAGGTTGTGTGAGTTCTATATTTTAAAGCAAATTATGATGTTAGCTGATTGTCCAGTAACTGGATGGAAATAAATTCAAAACCAACAAACTAGAATTTCTAATATGGAAAAACCCAAAATATTATTTCCATTCATATTTGGTTAAATAAGTCTTATCTAATTAATAACTGTAATGATAGTGTTATATTAACAAGGGCCATATTTTAAATTTTAAAATAATTATTACTAATGCTGAGAAAGATTGAGGGCAGGAGGAGAAGGGGGCAACAGAGGATGAGATGGTTGGATGGCATCACCACCTCAATAGACATGAGTCTGACTAAACTCTGGGAGATAGTGAAGGACAGGGAAGCTTGACATGCTACAGTCATGGGGTTGCAAAGAGTCAGTCATGACTTAGTGACTGACTGAGCAATAACTAATGCCTCGTATATTTTGTGCCCAAAGGAATCATCTAAAATGGTACAAGCTCTTTGATCTTGAAAAATTGATTAAAGTACCACCTACAAGCCTTGGGAATAAGAACATGTTTCTTTGTTTCAGAAAAGATAATTGTAAAAGTATATATAGAATTAAATAGAACCTATAATTTTTCCTAGCATTTAGTAGGTGTTTAGTGAATTATTGGTAAAAGCTTGAATGAATGACAATGACATAAATTATGCTTCTGTTCTTTAGCCAGTAAAATATTTACTAGGATTAAAATTTTATTATAAACAGGCAAAATATCTATTTTCTGAGATCTTATTTCAAAATGTGGTTTCTAATGATTGTTTTAGTTTGTAGCAAAGCAAATGAATCTTACATTTTAGCTATCAATAAATATTAGGTTTTAGCAAATAACTGAAATTATCTTGAGTCTGTTTCATTTTTGATTGTTTTGAGTAAAAATAAACAGAAAGCTTCAAGAAGATTCATTGCTATTTCTTCAGAGAGGAGTTATTTGAGAAAAGAGTAATTCTTCCCTTTCCATATGTTTCTCTTAGAATATAATTTTAAGTAATATTGTATAAAAAAAAGATTCTTCTAACTCTTACGTTTGAGAAAGGACTGAGATTTGTTAAGTATCTCAAATACTCTAAGTGGAAAAAGATGTCTTAAATTGAATTTTACTAAGACACTGGTTTCATTAACTGACCAAAAAAAAATACAAGGGATGTTTGCTTCAGAGAGATTCAGAATCAATCTTATTTTAATGACAACTGCTCAGTGGCTTGCAGAAAATAAATCTGTCTTGTTTTGGAACAACATTAAGTACACAGGAGAAAATAAGGTTAAGTTTGATTCTAAAGTAAGACAGCAATACTGCCTAGCTAGCAAAATAATGGAAGAAAACATTCAGCTCAGATTTGTTATATTATTAAACTACTTCATTTTTATTGAATTGTTAATATCTGTGGTAGAAAGAAGGGGAAATCATAGGCTGATTTCTGTATTCAGCAGCCCAGCTGAAGAATGAAATTACCTTGCCTCTGAACATGATTTGTTTACTTATGTTGCTTGTAGTGCAAATAAGTTTAACTTTTCATTTAAATGAAGCTTAAGCTTCAATATTTTAGAGATTCAACATCTTTTCCTATTTTTAATAATTCTCTAATAATCAAAAAATTTTAGGTGAGTCAACATAAGTTGCAGAAGCTATATAGTCTATTTAATTTGCATAAATTTTAACAGCAAAGCTTTATTGATTTTCATTGGCATGTAAGCATCATGTAGGCTAGTAATTGAAAATACATGGGAAACTTGTCTTTGAGGGGCATTGAATCTACTCAGAAAAAAAGGAATTTGTGTGACAAAAGATAAATAGCAGTGCCCAGAAAGTCCTAAGAGCCAAGTTGAAAGTAAACTCTTTTTCTGCTCTGGGGAAATACACTGACTTGTCCATCATGATAGGATATGGGTCCTTGTATTCTCCAGTTAAGAGTGCTCATTCCAACTATTGCTTATCAAAGTAACTACCCTACTGCTTGCCTTTGCATATTTATTTATTTTTGAAATTCCTCTTGCAACTGTGTTTAGCATCTTGGGCTCCTTCCAAGTAATTAGTGTTTAGTCCTGAGAGCTTAACTTTTGCCTCTTCAGTACACTTACACACAAGTTTAGATTACAATTCAAATGAGATTAGCATATTTTTGTGGCTTCTGATTGTGATTGAGCATGCGACTACATTAGAAGAAAGGATAATTGCCCTTGAAAGCCCAATTAAACCTTAAATAATGAAAATTATATATGGGTGTACGTTCATCTATAAAGATCCTAGCCACTCTGAAGAATAAATAATAAGACTTAGAAAAGATTGGGGCCATATAAAATGAATCACCAGCTGAAAAATGCCAGCAGTTGTGTTTAATGTTAAGATAACGCAATGCAATAGTCAATCCACCACTTTCTTACTGACTATGGAAGAAGCCCACCTACTTTGCGAACTTAAGTAGAGATAAGTAATATATGGAGAGGAGTAGATAGTTTAATCAGTTTCCTGACCCTAAAACTCTACTTTTCTTTGGGAAATCACTGTGACTCTTTAAGTCACACCTTGTAAAAATGCTTCTACATTTACCAGCCTTTAAGGAGGAAGGGTTGATTATATTGAGGGAGATGGCAAGATTAAGGTACTTTGTTGTTTCTTTCATATGAGTAAATAGTGAAACACAAATCAATCCATAAGAAAAGAGTGGAGAGCAAGGAAAAGTGAAATCTCCTTATCAGTATTTGGGGAAAATGGAAGATTTATTTTTTAAATAAAAGAAATTAATATTCAAAACTCTTATATAAATACATTTATTTGCACACAGTATTTTTTAAGGACAAGAGTCAATCTCATTGACCTCAGAAGTTTTGAACTCCTTAGAATCAAGCTGATGCAACTGCTTGGTGATGCCTAGGGACAGAGTTTTTCCTTACTGCCATTCTTCTAAGATAATTTGGAGATTTTTCTTAGCAAACTCAAATCCTCTGGAAAAAAAAATGATATTTATTTGTCAAAGTCTATGCCATTTCTCACTTATGATTTCTCTTATGTGAAAGAATCTGAGGTCTTGCTCTCAAGTTGGTTATTTACATGATTCTATGTTCCAGATCACAAGTCTGCAACTCAGTTTTTGCAATTATATGGTATATCCATTTATCTAGTAGACTCTCTTCTCTCTGGTTCTAACTTTCAGATGCGTGTCCCTAAGTTATGTGTGTTCAAGCTGGTTAGAAAATTCATGAACATGCACTTCTTCAGTGCACTGAGGTTAATTGAAAAGTCTGGATTATACAAGGACAGGAATTTACTTCTGCTCATTAGGTTGTCTTCCAGACAAAGTTCTGTCTCTACTTTGAATCTGCAGGACATTTGTAGTTACCAGGTGTGCTTCTCTGGTGGTGCAGTAGGAGGGTTCAGCCCTTGACTCAAGTGAAAGTACTCCTTCTGTCCTTGCTACTTTTAAATTCTATTCTTTGGCCTCTTTCACTAGGTGCCTCCTGCCTCTTTCCAGCTTCTCTTCCTATGTTCTCTGCTGGTGTTTCTGTACTTTAATGAAGAATGGACTCTTATTTCTACCATTCTACTGTCTTAAATTTAAATATTAATAAGAATTTAATGATTCTGAGAACTAAGAAGGGTATTTTTCCCCTCTTGCTTGATCCTTTGGTACTTTAGACTCCTTTTATGTCCAAGACAGAAAGGGGAAATAATTTTGCCATTTTAAGACAAAACTAAAATCCATGAGAGACAATACAAACTTTATGGAAGTCATGAGATAACTTTGTGAAGATTTTAACAGCTAAACAGTTATCAAAACATTGTTTTTGATATAGTTGTTATTTTAACAATATTAAAGGTCAGGGTTGGAGATTAAGAGCTGGAGCAGGAGGCAGTTATACCTATAGATTGAAGCCAATTCAGTAAATCAAGGTATAGACAAAGTCAGCTGGTTCTTTTTGCTCATGTACAGTCTCTCCAATTATCACACTTTCTCTCAATACCATGTCTTCAGCTGTATATTCAAGGCATATCATTTCTCCAAGTCTCCATCTGTCTCCCAGGAGGCATCATGTTAGGAGACCCTGTTATGACTCTACATTAGAGTTAACTTGAAGCTTAAAAACATAGACAGTCTCTGTGTTTGCCTTAGAGGATATAGAACCTAGGAAGTTCTTGCAATGATCAGAGATTGAAGCTGGCTGTAAGAGAAGCAGCCAGAGATGATGAAAGAACAAAAGCTTTGGCATCAGAATAACCAATAATCAAAACCTGACTCCAGCACTTTCTGTCTTTGAAAGCTTGAATGATTTAGCTGTCTGTGAAACTCAGTTTTCCACTTCTAAAATGGAGAATATAAAACCTACTGTGTAATTTTATTTGGAAAGATTAATTAACGCAGCTGGATTTATAGATTACATGGTATAAATCTATCTCTGTATCTTTCTAGGTCTCTAACTATCTGTCTATCTCTCTCTCTACCTTCTAATCTTCAGTCTCCAGACTATGCTCACAGAAAGCTCAGTATTCAGATACATTACAGAAACGCTTGAACAGAAAGACAGGTGTGATTTTAATGTCTGTTTACTTGCTTTTCACTTTGCACTGAGAGGGAAAATCATCTGCTTAATGACTGGATTGGAGGAGGAAATGGCAACCCACTCCAGTATTCTTGCCTAGAGAATCCTGTGGACAGAGGAGCCTGGTAGGCTGCCGTCTATGGGGTCACACAAAGTCGCACTGAAGCGGCTTAGCAGCAGCAGCAGCAATGACTGCATAGTGGAGTCCTTTCCTTCTTCCTGTGATACTGTGAAGTTTTTTGTTTTCTTTTTTTTAAGATATCCATCATTTTTTTGCGTGTGGTTTTGATTTGTGATTCAGTAAATAACACTTTTATTACTAGATTATGTATCATATTTCCTTCATCTCATGTTTGACACGAAGTTCATTGTAGATTTAATTATAATTACTTTATAATCACCATGTTAGGGCATTAATTGATATCACATCAAGTCACTAACAATGTTATTCTGCATAAAACTCATCGCTTCACTGTGATCACACATGGTCCATAGTCAGCCTATGGTGCCTCCCTCTCTTCTCTGGCTATTCTGTTTTTTCCTCTTTAACAGATTTGAAAGGACTTTTTAGTAGCTTGCATGCTCAGTTGCTTAGTCGTGTCCAACTCTTTAGTGACCCCCTGGACTATAGCCCACCAGGCACCTCTGTCCATGGGATTTCCCAGGCAAGAATATTGGAGTGGGTTGTCATTTCCTTCTTCAGGGGATCTTCCAAACCCAGGGCTTGAATTCATGTCTCCTGTGTCTCCTGCAATGGCAGGTGGATTATTTATCATTGAGCTAGCTGGGAAGTCCCTTAATAGCTTAGTGTCCTTAAATGATTTTCTTCTCAGAATAAGATCATGTATCTACATTGTTTTATGAAGCTTACTTTCTTATCCACAGCCTTCTGTCTCTCAAAAGACATTGGTTACTCTCCTCTTACTAGCAGCCTCAGCCAATGGTCAGGAAACTGACCTGTAGGTTGAATGTAGCCAGTGGCCTATATTTGCATACCCTTTGAGCCAAACATGATTTTTACATTTTAAATTGTTTTAAACAAATAAACTAAAATAAAGAATGTGGAACAGAGAACAAATGGTGCCTGCAAGCATAAAGTATTAATTTGATCCAATATTGAAAAAAGTTTCCTAAGCCCTGCACTAGGCTTATTATTAGACTTTCCACTCAAGGGAAGCCAAAGGGAAAGTATAGATTCCAGAACCATAGTTCTGTGTTCTCCTTCAGGACTGGACTTTTGTCACAAACTGTTCATCTCCATGTTATTTATTTTACTTTATAATGTTTAAATTTATACCTTAGTGTCTTTTTCTCTTTATTTCTGGATTGAACTCATGTTAAAGCAACTAAGTAGGAAAATGGTGCCTGACTATATTCAAGGAGACTTGATTACTTGTTCCATCTCCTTTTCTCATGTGACTTTGAATCCATTCAATACTTTTGGTCCTTAGTTTCATCATCTATAAAATGAAGGAGCTTGACAGAATGGTGTTGAAAGTCCTTTACAACTCAAACATGCTAGAACTGAATAGAATAAAATGCAAGAAAATTGAATCACTTAGAGGCTAGAACAGCCCTATTGCTGTACTGGGTGAGACCTGGGAATTTTTGGATCTTTTGAGTGCCTACAAGGACAGAATGCTCAGACCTCTTTTGTCACATTGCTATTCAGTGATTCAGTTGTGTCTGACTCTTTACAACCCCACAGACTGCAGCACACCAGGATTCCTTGTCATTTACTATCTCACAGTTTGCTCCAACTCATGTCCATTGAGTCGGTGATGCCATCCATCCATCTCATCCTCTCACACCCCTTCCTCCTCCTGCCCTCAATCTTTCCCAGCATGAGTGTCTTTTGTGAGTTGGCTCTTTGTGTTAGGTGGCCAAAATATTGGAGTTTCAGCTTCAGCATCAGTTCTTCCAGTGAATATTCAGGGTTGATTTTCTTTAGGATTGACTAGTTTGATCTCCTTGCTATCCAAGGGACTCTCAAGAGTCTTCTCCAGCACCACAGTTTGAAAGCATCAATTCTTCAGTGCTCAACCTTCTTTATGGTCCATCTCTCACATCCGTACATAACTAAACCATCACTTTGACTGTCCATGCCTTAGTCGGAGAGGTGATGTCTCTGCTTTTTACTACGCTGTCTAGGTTTGTCATAGCTTTTCTTCCAAGGAGCAAGTGTCTTTTAATTTTAGGGTCACAGTCACTGTCCACAGTGATTTGGGAGCCCAGAAGAGATTTCCTGTGATGGACACTACTGTCACATAATGTCCATCATAGGAAATCTCTTTATTTTATAGAACTGCTGTCTACCTCACTGTAACTTCTATCCACCGGTCACAGTTCTGTATTTTCAAGACACATAGAATTAATATAGGCCTGAAGATGTTAGAAGCCAGCTAACATGTGCCACCAGATGTTTCTTCTACATCTGAAGCAGCCTGCATTTCTTTGAACCATTCAACAAATGATGATCTAGAGGCCTCACTGTTACTCTGCTCCAGGGACACTATAATGTTTACATCTTGAACCTTTTGCTAGGTGCTGGGAAAGACTGAAGGCAGGAGGAGAGGGGATGACAGAGGATGAGATGGTTGGATGGCATCACCAACTTGATGGACATGAATTTGAGCAAACTCTGGGAGTTGGTGATGGACAGAGCAGCCTGGCATGCTGCAGTCCATGGGGTTGTAAAAAGTCAGACACGACTGAGTATCTGAACTGAACTGAACTGAATGAAGTCTGTATTTTAGATGAGACTGTATAGACCTGGAGTATTTAGCAAGCATTCCCATATAGTAGAATGACCCATAGACAAAATATGTCAAGCTTACTTTCTCTAAAGGCATATTCTTTTATGAACCCTTGCTTACTAAAACTACCACCTACCAAGTGGGAAACTTTCTTGGTGTCTTCTTGCCCTTCATGTGCTGGGTCAGGTTTGAATTTCACCTGGGAAACTCCCAAGGATGCAAAACAACGGGTACCACCAAGCAATCCAGTCTTCCCAGTAGCATGATTCCTTAGATTAGTTAACAAGTTTAGTCACTTTTATGATAATCTAAAGCCCTAATGAAGGAAACCTTGGAAGTTAATTTTATCCAGTCCTCCTAGACAGGAAGCTGCTTAAATTTTGGAAATATTTTCAGTACTATAAACTCTATGTACTTTCATTTTTTTTCACTAGAAAGAAAAAGAAAAATTTACTCATAAATTTAAAACTAAAATGCTAAAAGAATTGTATGAATCCTGCTTCACCATTTCAAATTCTTCAGTTAGGCTCCCAAAAGAAATCTGTTTTTAATTATTGATGAGCAATTATCTTGGCATTCATAGATTTATAATACTATACCTATATGTTCTTATTTATTTTATATACTATAATAGTGTCAATATTTGTTTAATATAGATGAAGAGTAAGTACTATCATAATCATAGTAATTCATTCCCAGATTCTCCTATTCTGTGAGTAGAGTTAATAAAATTATATTTAATCAATGCTAACATTTATATTATTAAGCCTTTATATGTGTTATGCCCTGAGGAGTCAAATAATGCATTGTGATCATGTTTTTTCTTATCATTTGCATAATTCACTATACCCATTAGAATTATGTCTACCATTACCATCATAGTACTAGTAGTACTTTTTTCAAATGGCTCAAACTTTTCTGAAAATTGTTTCAAGTTTTATTTCCTTTGAGCTCTATCCATCCTCCATTCAAACACTGAAATTTCTATGTTAGTTTTAGAGTTATTTTCTGAATGTTGGAGTCTCTGTCTCTTTTAGTTTGTTAACTGATCTTATTTTTGTGGGGTTTCTCCTCAGTAGCTTCTTCAGAAGAATGCCCAGAAACATAAAACAAAAATAAAACAAATTAAAGCTAACAAAAAATGACCAAAAGACATCTAAGTGATATTTTATGTTTTCACATTTAATGAAAGTGTGGCTGAGTATATAATTCTAATCTGAAATTAATTTTCCTGCCTAATATTTGAAGACGAGGCTCTGTTGTCTTTAGCATCCAGCTATAGCAGAGAAAATGGTATTGCCCCTCTGTTTTCATATTGATCTAGCTGTCTCAAAGCCTATAGACTCTTTTATTTATTCCTGGCATTCTGAAGTTCCTCGGATACATGATTTGGTTGGTATTCATTTTATTCACTTTGTTGAACACTCATTGGACTCTTTCAATCTGAATTTGAATGTCACTTAGCGGGTTTGATCCCTGGGTTGGGAAGATCCTCTGGAGAAGGGAAAGGCTACCCACTCCAGTATTGTGACCTAGAGAATTCCATGGCCTGTATAGTCCATGGGGTTACAAAGAGTTGGATACGACCGAGCAACTTCCACTTTCACAGTACTGAAAAATTTGTTAATAAGTATATATTTTTTTGCAAGCTATCATTTTCAATCAGCAGCCTATAGTAGTTTTATGTGTTTGTTTATTTAAATCCCAATTATAGACTTTGGCAACTTTATATTTTCATTCACCCTCTTTCTTCTTGGCTTGGTGCTTTGAAGACATTGCTCAGCATGATGACAATGGTTACTAGATTCACTCTGACTTTTCTCTACCCTATGGTACAAGCAGTTCATTCCCCATGCCTTGTTTAAATCCTGTCTCTGGTTTTCCTTCAATTTGTCCCAAATTCTATTAGTCCATAAGACCATCTTAAGTCTCACGCCCCTAAGAAGGCCTCTAACAATCACTGTCCCTCTCTCTACTTCCTAAAATTGTATAGTAAGTTTTTCACACTTGATACTTGTTACACCCATGGCAGTGGGAAGTAGGCACTGTAAGTTTATCATTCTGACTTTTTGAGTTCTCTGTAACTTACTCTTTCTAAGCACTTTTATTTGAATACTACAGGTTGTGTGATAAGTCATGTCATATAAATATATTAATTTCCCTTTCCTTTTTCAAGGCAGCTCAGAGACTACAGGGTCATGAGTATATATGGCCATATTGTGTGTGTGTGTGTGTGTGTTTTTTTTTTTTTTAGTTTTTATTTAGTTCATTTATTTTTAGTTTTTATTTGTAGGTCTAAGTTATGAACTGCTTGTTTGTAGCCCCACAGAGCATTTTTTATATTTGGAGAATCCTCAGTGTCCCTTTTTGCTCTCATATTTTTTCATCTTGTTTTCAAAGAGATTTTAAGTGATTTAAGAAACACAGGAATTACTGACAATAATTCTTAATGAAGATCATAATTCTCTAATCTATTAATTTAATACAAAATCTCATGTTTCTCAGAGGATTTTTATTTTAACTGATTTTCAGACATTTCATTTAAGAATAAATAATTCAGTTGCTTCAAACTTTCTCAGAGAACAAAATTGTGATTGCCACTGCAAATTATATAAAATTTTCAGTAGAAGATAAGGTGAATGATTTTAAATACTTTTAAAAATTCAAATTAGATAGCTAAGTTCTTACTTGCTTTTAGTGATTTAATCAATTTGTGGTGAAGTGAAATGAACTATTAAAACTATCAGTTTACATTGGGCAGGAAGTATGATTTGGTATAATTCTTCCGGCAGACTATAGATATCATAAACTATGTTTATGTACATAAAAGAACACTTAATTCCTTTATTTTGGGGAGGGGGCAAATGAGATTTTGTAAATCACACTCTTCAACTTAAAGACATTTTAAAATCAGCTTCTCAAACCATAATTTACATACAAACTTCAATAAGTCCACAGGCAAATTTATAGAATTATGCAACTGTTGCCACAATAAGGATAAAGACTATTTCCTCAATCCAAGGAGTTCCCTCAGTGCCTTGTCAGTTAATGATTTCCTTTGCATGCATTTAAAATATTCAGTGTGTACTATTTTAAAGTTCATTTATTTTCACTGGAATTTTACAAAATTGTAGAATGGTGGTTATATAATTAGATTCATTTTTTCCAAAACCTCTTTTATTGGCAGTTTAACAGAAGAATGCATGAAGCAAAGAAGGGTTTCCAAGAGCAGAGGCTTCAAGTAGTTCCCTAATGAAGAGCCAAGGGGTACATTTCATTACATACAAGTAGAGCATGTAAATGCCAACTGCCTAGTTTTTGTATTTTCAGCATTCTCTCACTTTCAATAACTTCAATTTGAAGCACTAGGGAGGATGCTGCTGAAGTGAAAGAGGAATGATTTGTTGGTCGTAAGGCATACAAATGGAATACCAGATTTCTAGATCTTTATAACCCAAAGAACAAATTATTTTTCCAAATGACCTTGATGACCCAGAATGAAACCAATACTCTGTGCGGAACAAATCTCTCCTTAGGCAATTCTCAGATGAAGATCAGACATGCTGATTCATAGGCCTCTCCTGACTCACATGAATGTGTCCCATGAGAAAAGACAATGAAAGAATGATGTTTAAGAAAGTAAAAAGTAGTGAGTTTAAGTCAGGCCTAGAGAAGCGATGGCACTCTACTCCAGTACTCTTGCCTGGGAAATCCCATGGATGGAGGAGCCTGGTAGGCTGCAGTCCATGGGATCGCTAAGAGTCGGACACGACTGAGCGACGTCCCTTTCACTTTTCACTTTCATGCACTGGAGAAGGAAATGGCAACCCACTCCAGTGTTCTTGAGTGGAGAATCCCAGGGATGGGGGAGCCTGTTTGGCTGTGTCTATGGGGTCGCACAGAGTCGACACGACTTAAGCCACTTAGCAGCAGCAGCAGCAAAGAAACAAAGCAATGGCACCCCACTTCAGTACTCTTGCCTGGGAAACCCCATGGATGGAGGAGCCTGGTGGGCTGCAGTCCATGGGGTCGCTAAGAGTCGGACACGACTGAGCGACTTCCCTTTCACTTTTCACTTTCATGCATTGGAGAAGGAAATGGCAACCCACTCCAGTGTTCTTGCCTGGAGAATCCCAGGGACGGTGGAGTCTGGTGGGCTGCCATCTGTGGGATCGCACAGAGTCGGACACGACTGACGCGACTTAGCAGCAGCAGCAGCAGCAGCAGCAGCAGAGAAGCAAAGACTTAAGAGTCTGAGATTAAAATACTAACAGTTTTTACTGTATTTGCCACATGCGGAGCGATTTACCTGTATTGCTTACATATATCAAGTGCTTTACATATATTAATGTTTGTTCTCACTGCTGTTCATAAGGCAAGCATCTGATTGTGATCCTTATTTCACATTTGAAAGTAGTTGAGGCACAGAAAGATTAGGTTATTTACTTCAAGCTACACAGATGGTAATTAGCAGAGCTAAAGTTTAGGCACAGGAAATCTGGCCCAAGAAGCTGGACACCTAACCAATAACCTCTGTGTTTTTGTCAGTTATGGAGTGCTACAGGTTAGTTTGTTATTATTATTAAAACTTTTTGGTGTGTTAATGATTTATGTTTGAATCAGTGCTCTCTCAGAAATCTCTCCCACTGAATTGCATTTTTAACTTGATGTCTGCTTATTTATATGTACATTGAGGAAGAAACAAGTCTTGAACCTAATCAAGACCCTCTCATGTCAATCTAGAGGAGTGTTTCTCCAACCTCACCGGGCACATGAATACTCTAGCATAATTGTTTAAATGTAGGTTACTCAGCCCTAGCTTCAGAGATTTAGATACATTAGGTCTATTCTGGGGCTTGGGTTTTGCATTCAAAATCTTCCTGCCCCCACCCAGAAATAGTGGTTTTAGATAAATCTTTAAAGCACTTGTGATTAAAGGACCTCACTGATCACATTTTTTACACTGGGTTAGGTATCCCGAATATTATACATGAAGAATCCACTGTAAATCCCTCTCAGCACTGACCACTGTACAGTAGTTGCCTATCACTCCTGTTCTGAAAGCCTCTTGAGGTTGGTTCTTGTTTATATTTTATTGCTATGTATCTTAAATCTTCCGGGTTTCCCTGATGGCTGAGATGATAAAGAATCTGCCTGCAATGCAGGGTATGCAGATTCAATCCCTGGGTTGGGCAGATCCTCTGGAGAAGGGAATAGCAACCAACACCAGTATTCTTGCCTGGATAATTCTATGTACAGAGGAGCCTGGCAGGCTGCAGTCCATGGGGTCACAGAGAGTTGGACAGGACTGAGCGACGAACACTCTATATCACTTTTACTTTTATCTTAAATCTTCCACAGCAATTCACATATAGTTGGATCCCACAAATAGTTGTGGAATAATGAGTGACTGAATAGTGAATGCACGAATGAAAATGAGGTCATTTCAGATCATGCAAAACATAATCAGATGACTGAACTCAGCATGCACAATGCTACATTTACTTGAATATTTGCATAGAATAAGTGAAAAAGTACTTTAAGTGAAAAAGACTACCCTGGGCTCAGCTCATCTCTGAAGGTCATAGAATATGTGTAGACATGGGCACAGCAGCAGCAATGGTAGACAGTGCCTGCGGGCTTGTCTTTCCAACAAAACTGTCAGCAGCATGGGATTAATATTGTGTTCTATGTTCACTTTCTGTCATTCACTGTGGCCTGATGATTAATCATAAAAATAGACTGCTGTGGTCTGAGTGTTTGTATCTCCCCCATATTAGCATTTTGAACCCAAAATCCCCAAAGGTGATGGTGTTAGGAAGTGGAAACTTTAGGAGGTGTTTTGACAGAGCCTGTAAGAGCACAAATAGGATTAGAGCTCTGCCAAAAGAGGCTTCAGAGATCCTCCTTGCCCCTTCTGTCATGTTTAAGGACCTGGAAGAGGGCTCTCACTGACCATGCTGGTACTGTGATTTTGGATGGACTAAGATCTTAGCATACTCATCATCTGAAAGCTTGCATACCTGTTACCTATTGACACCATAATGCTATTGCTTAATAAACTTCACTCAGTGTGATTGCTTATAATAGCTACTATTTAGTTGGCTCAGTATTCTGTGGGTCAGAATATTGGGCTAACCCAGATGAGTGGTTCTTACCTTTCCTTCTTGTCTTCCTGCATCTTTGTTGAGCTGACTGCAAAGTTTGTGTACAGAAACACAGAGAATTGAAAATTTTTATAATCAGTCTACAACAGATTGGTATGTCTCTCCCTTCCTCTGTAATCTCTCTCCCTTCCATCCTCCCCTCCTTTCTTTCTTTCCTCTCTCTGTGTGTGTTTTTATATGTATGGTGGCAAGGGGAGAGAGAAGAAAAAGAGAGGGTGATAGAGAAGTGGAGGCAAAGACTTCTTTCTGCTTTTTTTTTTTTTTTTACAAATATGCTTTGTGTTTAGTGTTTCAAGGAAATATTTCACTTTCTCAAATTAATTATACTCATTTACAGAGTTACTTATTGAAATATTTTTTTTCTTTCTTATGGGAACATCAGGTCCCAAGGTCATATGTAGTTTTTCTTTGGTGCTTGTTTTTAATGTCATCGTTTTCATGGAAGTAAAACAAAGCACTAATTGATTACAGTTTTCTGAAACAGTACTGTTGATATTGTTAAACTTGAATTGAATTTTTCACTTTGATACTTCAGCTCTGCCTGTAACTATGATTTTGCTCTTTCCATTAGATAAATATCATAAGGATGTGAGTTTTGGAAGAAGATTTAATTTGGCCTACATTTTGGTACAGTAAGAATTAAAGATGGATCACCTGATTCTCTGGGCACTTGTATTAATTATTATAACACGTTTGGCACTATAGAGGAATTTCATTGAATGGTATAGGTTGTCATTTTTAAGAGTATGCTTATAAAGAACATGTATTTTTAAATATTTCTTAAAAGAAGATTTGTTTTCATAAAGAATTATCTGTCTATTGTACTTCCAACTTGTCCACACACACAGGAAGTTTCAGTTTTCATTGTGGTACTCTCATTCAGATTTGTGAATTATAATTTTGTTCTAGGACATTGGACATTTCAGGGGATAAATGAAGAGATATCCTTCATGCGGCAATGATAGTAACAGAATGTGGAGGCTCTTGATTTTTGCCTAAAGTAAGTACACCACTCTGCTGGGATCTCAGAACACCACAATCATTACACTGTTAATTCTTCATTGAAAAACTCTGCTGTGCTGAGCAATATTTTAAGTACTAAATGCACACAGCAGATATGACACATGATTCAGATAGATTTGGAAAATTATATATATTGAGATCCCATTATGTACTCCCATGGATGGAGGAGCCTAGTAGGCTGTAGTCCATGGGATAGCAAAGAGTCAGACACGACTGAGCAACTTCCTTTTCACTTTTCACTTTCATGCATTGGAGAAGAAAATGACAAACCACTCCAGTGTTCTTGCCTGGAGAATCCCAGGGACGGGGGAGCCTGGTGGGCTGCCGTCTATGGTGTCACACAGAGTCGGACACGACTGAAGCGACTTAGCAGCAGCAGCAGCAGCAGCAGCATTATGTACAGGACATTTGATGTGCATTATTCCATCTTTGAGATAAATTTTATCATCTAAGTAGGTGAAGACTCCAGGGCAGAGAAATTAAGAAACCTGCTAAAGATTGTGCACATGAAAATCAGTAGAGGCAGTATCTTGATCTGGAATGATTGTCTGTAAAGCTGGACACCATTACACTTTACCATATGATTTTTAAAAGGTCTTAGAATCTAGTTAGAAAAGGAAAAACATTATGCATAAAGAGTAGTGATGTAGAACTATTAGTGTACACTGGAATATCTCTTAGGAAGAGCAAGGCGATTTTGGCAGAAATGCTTGACAAGATTCCAGGGATTATATATGCTCAGGAAAAAGGAAATATATATATATATAGTGTATATATATATATATATATATAGTATAGAAATATATATATATAGTGTATATATATAGTTTATATATATTTATAGTATATATTAGTATATATATAGTATATATATATAGTATAATATAGTATATATATATATAGTGTGTGTGTGTGCGTGTGTGTATATATATATTTATATATAGTATAGATTGTGGTTACCATGCTGTACATTACATCCTCACGATCCATTTCTTTTATAATTGGAAGTTTGTAATTTTTGACTCTCTTTACCCATTTTCCCCATGTTCAACCTGCCATTTCTAGCAACCACCAAGAGGATGACTTATTGAATTCTTCATTTAAGGAATATATATTAAGATGATTTATTATGCTAAGAATTCTGGGATCATTGTTTCTGGAAGAAACTGTGGCTTGGAAGAGAGAGGACAATTTATTGATTTTGATGATAAATCTTTTCTAAGATTTATTTGCTTACGGTGTCACAGCCAATGATACAAAATATATGAGGAGATAGTTAAGCTGAACATTGTTCCTGCAAATTTAATAAAGCTTGGTAATTTGCCATTCTACTTAAGACAACCTAAAATAATTAAATAATTTTTTTTAAATGCAAAAGCAAATGCCTGGAGTTTGAGGACGTAATCTCCTTTCCGTGATGATATGTCATGATATATTTCTGTGGTGCTCTACTCTTAGAGTCTTACTGTACTATTAATGCTGCCAACAGAACTGATAGATTAAACTAGGTGGTTTCCAGCTCTTAAACAGCAGGTTAAAACCCTCAAGAAAGCTAGGAAAACCTTTCTAGGCTTAACGACTAAATCCATAGGTGCTGTTTGGGGAAGATGTGTTATAAATAATTTATTCTTATAGTTTTCAAAGTCATTGCATTAGCTAACTTTTTTTAGACAGCACTTTCAGCCACATCTCCCAATGTGCAAAATTAATGAAAAACAACTACTTTGAATGAAATTCTAACTTTAATTTTAGTTGTCCTTGTTACTACATATAAGAATCAGGGGGTGTTTCTTAACTTCTTTCATCACTATGTTTTTCTCCTTAGAAGGGAAAGGAATTATGCTGGAATATTTTTCCTTACAGCATGATTATAAGCATCAGAAATAGTGATTCATGTGGAAGTCTTTTTATAAACCATCAAACAAAATGCAGCTAAATACTTTTACTAGAGAAAGGGATCAATTCTCAAGGTAGTACGTTCGTGGGGCTTCCC
Organism: Aepyceros melampus; assembly: GCA_006408695.1. NCBI lineage: Eukaryota > Metazoa > Chordata > Mammalia > Artiodactyla > Bovidae > Aepyceros > Aepyceros melampus. The sequence goes on along the minus strand of SJXQ01013158.1, from coordinate 190,368 downwards.
AGGTGTCTCAGTGGTAAAGAATCTGCCTGCCAATGCAGGAGACTCAGGCTCTCCTCAAGATCTGGGAAGATCCCCTAGAGAAGGAAATGGCAACCCACCTGAGTATTCTTGCCTGGGAAATCCAATGGACAGAAGAGCCTGGTGGGCTAGAGTCCATGGGGTCTCAAAAGAGTTGGACACGACTAAGTACATACATGAGTAAGTGATAAATGGGGGTTTAAACAAGAAGCATTCTAAAGTTAAAGAGTATGAACATTTCTAGGTAGTTTCTGTAATAATCTTTACTATTCATTCAAAATGCCCCAGTGGATTAGTATGTTGTATTTAGTATGTTGTATTGTATGTTGTATTTAGAGTATTTGAGATAACATTGATTACGGACATAAATCATCAGGGATGACGAGTAAGATTGTCCTTGAAGTTTTGGTTGTGTTTGCATGGAGAGTTTTCGTCACACAAATTTTGTAGCTTTATTAGCATTCAGAAAGTAAAGTCTTTTATGATAAATTGATGTTTTGTGCCATGTGTAGGGAATTGGTGTGGTGGCATTTGGATCCTGTATTTTCCATCCATGTCATAATGTAACTTCCTTTGATCTTTCTCTCCCCATTTCTCCTGCCTGTGTTCTTCAACCCTGGGCCCTTAGTGTTAAGACTCACAGTATTCTTGAGAGCAACGGAGACACTACATTCTCAAAACTTTTAATTGAGGACGGACCATGTGTTCAAACTTTCCATTTCACCCTATGGTTCAGTCTTCTGAACTTCATTGTTTTAAATTCTGGCGAGTTTTCCAGCCATCAGAGTTCTTTATTGTGCACTCTCTCTTTTATAACCTCACATTCTTAGGAAAAAAACTTATATGAGGAAGCTTCAAAGAAACCCACTTCATGTAGGAATATGTATATTTATTACTAAAGCATTTTAAGTAACCTTTGCCTATCCAAGACAAATTTTGCATAAGCATCCAAGTAGTCTTTGTAGGGGAACAAATAAAACATACTGGATTATACCTCAGGTGGTGAAAAATCTGCCTGCCAACGCAGGAGACGCAGGAGACCTGGGTTAAATTCCTGTGTTGGGAAGATCCCTTGGAGGTGGGGCACAGCAACCCACTCCAGTATTCTTGCCCAGAGAATCCCATGGACAGAGGAGCCTGGAGGGCTACAATCTATGGAGTCTAAAAGAATCAGAAACGACTGGGCACGCATGCACACACCTTATACTTAACAGGATCTGAAATTTTCTTGATCTGGATCTGTGAATTTCAAACATAGTCCAACTGCTCAACAAATGATAATTTTTTCCAGAGAATTAAGGAGCAAAAAGTGAAATGAATAACTCCTCAGGTTCCCTATGTGCCTGATGAGGAAATCTTTGTGCCCTATTGACTGCCTCAATGGGTCACAACTTCAGGTTTCTTTATTCCGCAAAGTCAAAGTCTTTACCATGTCCATACGCATTCTCCTACCTGTAGCAACAATTTTAATCATGCCAAAGACGAGATGATATCAATAGCAACTCTAACTTTAAATCCTGCCACTTAACTGCAATGGCCTGTGAACACATTGGTCTTAATTCCACCTTGGGAATCAGCAGAAAACAGCTGTTTGGCCTCTTGGATTAAGTAAAATGATGGAATAGAGTAGGGATAAAAATCATTTCCTGCTTTATGATGCATGGATTAATGAAAGTATGAAAATGTTCTGATAATAGATAAGAAAATTACTCCATTATGGCTGAAAAAAATAAAACTATTCTCTCTTAAAAAGTTCTAGAACTTTGCAAGTTCATTGAAAATGTATGGACAACAAAGGTACAAATTTATAACCTATTGTAGAGTACCTTCATATCTCAACATTTATTATGTGCCTTTTTTTTATCACTGTACAATTATTCAAAATCTTGTGGGAATCATATTTTTCCAGAAAAGAGTAAGTATATATATCACATTAATTCCTTTTTATAGGGAGTACTGTTTTATCCTAATTTAGTAGCATGCTCATTTGTTAATTTTATGTCATTGACATTGTTTCCTGTGTTGTAGCTATGTCTTACGTTTGAATGGTATGTTATACTGTGTTCAGAAATTAAATTTGAATTTGAACTAAATGATTAGACTGTGGAGCCAAGGAATGCTATTTCTGAGTAATTTACAGTAGTTTTACACAGTTTATTTAAATGGTGACATTTGAAGGAGTTTTGAAGAAAAAGTCAGTGCTGCCTATAATGGAGATAAACTCTAAAAAAAAAAAAAAAGCAAATAGAAGTCTGAATCACCTCTTCTGTACAACATCATATCCTCCTAGCCCCACATTTTATACAACTAACTGCAGTAGCTTGTTCCTTATAATCTCGAACTTGCTTTGTCTGGGTAAAAACTGCCAGAGCCTCATCTTATGTCCTACACAACAACTGGATCATCTCTGTCCAATGGCTATGGGAGACATTTGTCAGATACTTTCTCTTTTCATTCTTCAGGTGACAATTCCTGAGGTGTATTTCTGATGTCTTCACATAATGCTCCCTAGGGTTATCAGTAAGCATCCCATGGCAGTAGGCAACTCAGTGATGCCGTTTATATTGACTGACTTTCTTTAACTTCCTTGTCATCCTTTTTCTAGGATCACATGCCTGAATTAATGGCATGAATGAAAGGCTTTGATTGATATTTTCCTTATGGTGATAACCAAGAAAATATAATATCCCTAATACACTTTGCTAGTGACAATGACTGCAGAACTCCTGTGCTGAAACTATACTCTCTTTACTCAACAGTAATATTTGACACTGAGACAAGACATGGCCTCAGAATCTATTTCAAAACGAGGTCCTAGGGAAATATGGTGAATAGACGGGATTGGCATGCTTGCTGCAACCCTTATGACCAGAGTTCATTCTTATCCACTCTGGTGTCATTCGGGAATCAGGTTTTTTTTTTTTTTTTTTAATTTAATTAATATGAAGAATTAGTGGAGTCCATATTCACCAGGCCCCACATTGCCTAGGTGCAGTTTAAATGCTGGAGAGAAGCTAGAGTTGCCCCTCATTTAGTGACTCTCACAGATAAACCATGTGTCATTTAAGATTTAATTTTGTGCCTCAAAAAACTTAGCATTGTTATTGGACTTTCAGTAAGTAGAGAACAGTAGAAACTTCGTATTTTGACTGAAATATATATGTAGGACATATATATTTTCCTTATATATTTTTCCCTTCCCTTAACCCTCAGTTATTGTGTGTATTTAAGGACAACTGTGTCTTGATGTAATATAGCCCTTCATTTATTATTCTACTCTCTCAGGTGACTTAAAATTTTGAGTCCTAGGTATTTGCATATCTTGAACACCTAGTTTAGTTCAGTTTCTTTGGTTCATGAAAGGACTTGCCCACTCAAACCTATAGCTCCGTTATCAGGGTCTGCGTGTCCCCAGCTGGGGACTTAGGTTCAACATGCCTAACTACTTTTGTAGAGTTCTCTAGAGCAACCTGGTTACAGAGGGAAGAGCATGGTTCTCCCAAGACGGCCTGTGAGTGAAAAATACCCTGGTCCACTGGTGCCAGAGCTTTGGAAGAACGACTTGACCCTGATCCTGAACTTTATTCTGACCATTGTCCTGATCACACTACTTTAGTTCTAAAGCTAGTAGCCAGCAGGGGAGGTAGGAGTGGAACTCAAGTTGTCTTATGGGAAAGAGATCTCCGTATTGTCCTCCGTAAAAAGGAGAATGATAGTTTTAAAAGGAATGGGAATGCTATTTCTGTAGACTCAAAGTGTTCAAAATATCAAGATTTTAGGGATCATCTGCCCATTTGTCCCCTTCCAGTGTGTCAGAAGCAGATTTTCCTAACCAACGCCTACCGTATGGCATATGAAATATGTCCTGCTTGAGTTTTTTGTGTCATTGATATTAAGCCATGATTTGGCCCTCTTCTTTCTTTGTCTACCTACTACAGGAGATAAAATCTTTGTAGGCAACCAGAGAGTCCTTCTGGATTCAATTGACTGCTCCTCTGTCACATTCCCTTCTGTTCCATGTGACTTTGAGGAGAATTCTGCTATTGTTGAACAAAATGTTCTAGATATATCTGTTATGCCTATTTGGTCTATGATTTTATCTGCTGGTTGCTTATTGACTTTCTGTCTGGATGATCTAGCTATTGTTGAGAGTGGGGTATTAGATTCATATTCTTCATTTTTCCTTTTAGCTGTGTTTATTTTTGATTCATATATTTAAGTGTTGCAATGTTGGGTTCATAAATATTTACAACTGTTATATCTTCTTGATGAATTGATCCTCTTATCATTATGCCCTTCTTTGTCTTTTTTTTTTTTAACCATTTTTAGTTTAAAATCTCCTTTGTCTAAGTATAGCTATTCATGCTTTGTCTTGATTACCGTTTGTTTAACGTATTTTTCCCTTCCCTTAACTCTCAGTTTTTGTGTGTATTTAAGGCTAAAGTGAATCTCTTATAGGCAGCAGATTGCTGGATTCTACTTTTTTTTTTATTATTATTATTCATTCAGGGGTTCTATATCTTCTATTCAGATAATTTAATTTATTTACATTTAAAGTAACTATTAATAGACCAAGACTATTGATTGCCATTTTCTTAAATGTTTTCTGGCTGTTTTGCACATCCATTTTTTCTTATCCTGATTTTTTTTTAGTTTTGCTATTTGGTGATACTAGTATGTTTTGACTTCTTTTTTATGTGCTTTTGTGTAATTACCACAGGAATTTTCCTTGTGGTTACTGTGAGGTTTACTTAAAACATCTTAAACTTATAATGTTTTTTAGTTGCTAAGTTGACTCTGACTCTTTGCTACCGCATGGACTTTAGCCTACCAGTCTCCTCTGTCCATGAGATTTCTCAGGCAAGAATACTGGAGAGGGTTGTCATTTCCTACTTGAGGGGACCTTCCCAACCCATGGATTGAACCTTATCTTCTGCATTGGCAGATGGATTCTTTACTGCTGAGCCACCAAGGAAGCCCTTTAATACCCTGTTTAAACTGATAACAACTTAACTTCAGTAATATTTGTAAATTTCACATTTTTCTTCTCCTTCCCCTCACATTTTTGGTTATTGCTGTTACAGGTTACTTTTTTCTCACATTGTGTAAATAATAACATATTGCTGTAGTTATAGTTTTTAGACTATGCTTTATTTTTATCTTTTAAATTCTAGTTATAAATAAAATATGACAACTATTGCCATATATCAGAATCTAACTATAGTTATATGTTTACCATTATTAGTGAGATTTATACCTTTTGCTTTTATGATGTTAATTAGCATCCTTTTACTTATACTCAAAAGACTCTTTTTAGCATTTTCTATAAGGCAGGTCTGGTGGTAATGAACTCCCTCAGGATTTGGTGCATTTCTATTACAGGAAACATACCAATTGAAAATCTTTAAAATTATATTTATTTAAATTTTTGTTTATGAAAACTGAGTTCTCTTTGAGAAGGAGTCTCTTATTTTCAAGAAATATAAACAGGCACCTGTGAATCATCCATTGCTATTACATAAAATTCTTACCAGTTCTTTTCTATTAAGAAGGTGAATTATTTTTTTCCACTGAGAATGTTTCTTATCCAAGATATGGAAGGACAGTAGTGCCTTCTGTGAGTACAGTAGTTGGAGATTAAGAAACTTGAATTTAGCGGAGGTCAGTTTCCAGACTGCAGGTTATCAGGTTTGTTTTGGAGAAAGAAAGAAAAGTCTCAGTTGCTGAGAAAAAGTAGATGAAGATCAAATATTTAATTCACTAAGTGAAGGCATCATAATATGGGGACAGGAAGCTTAATCTTTAGAGGAGGCTGTTGGCAGTCAGAGGCACTTCGAGATTCTGGAAGAAGATGATAAGAATATAGAGGATGGATATCCTGGTAAATAAAGTAAACAATTTCAAGCAGCTTAGAGGAAAAGAGTAGTTTTCTGACCTCATAGTATGAGAACACTGTGTTCTGCTAAAACATGCTGCACATTTCACAAGTAAGAATATGGAAGGAAATGCACACTTTTTATGGTTCAGATATTGATGGGAAAAAGTTCATAAATTCTTGATAGAGATATGGATTCAGGTGAAAATAACAGAAAACTTACACAATAGGTTTAAACAAAAATAAATGTATTGGGTCATCAAATTAGAAGTTTAATACAAGGCTTATTTCAAAGACTGAAATTATGTCTTGATTAAAATCACTTCCCTCCATATTGCTTTTCTACATCCTGTTTTGGCATTCTTGTAAAGTTCACTCCCCTTTTATGTTGATCTCTGCAGCTAATGGTTTTCATCCTGTAACTTTCAAGCTAGCAAAATAAATGCTCTGTTTCTCAGTGTTTCTAATAAAGATTCACAAAATAACTCTCATTGACTCAGGTTCTCTGGATTTTGGTCACATGTCTATGCTTTAGTCAACCAGATGTGATGTTTTGATAGGCCATTTATGAATCACAGGCCAAGCCCTGGAACTCAGGATGTGGCAAAGCTCTATATGTCAACAACATGATTTATAAGTGGCAGGTGTGTTTTTAAAAAAGAAACTGGGGAAAGGATGAGTGCCAGGCAGACAAGAATAAGTGTTCAATTTATACTTTTTTTTTTTTACTTTACTTGCCAAGAACTTTGCCAGAATTTAAGATTGGTATATCCTGCTTCTCTCCAACCCATTTGCCTCAAAACCACATGCAGAGGCTTCCTGCTTGGCTCACGCCTCATTTACCCAGTTCTCCTGGCAAATACACATCTTTTTGCAAACACATCATTAGTTTTGATGTTTGCCTCAGAGCTCTAATGTATTTGAAGGCTTTCTTTAAGGTTCCCCGGCATTTCCCCTGAGCATTCTCTGTGGGCTTTTCCTATTTCCCCATAGGCTCATCACTCTTGAGGCACTGCTGGCTACTTCAATATTTATTAACACTGTTTGACATGTTCTTCAATATTTGTTAACACTTTGTGTGCATTTAAGCAATGAAGAGACCTATCAAAGTCATCAGAAACTTGCCAATGTTTTGTGTCATGTACTAGGGAGCCTTTATAATAAACAAAGCAATAGACAGTGACTTTCTGATTGCCAAATTTATCATGGAACTAATATGAAAGAAGTAATGAGTGAGGCTGGATTTACTGAAGCAAGAGAAAAGGAGTGAGTTGTTGAATATGCATAGGAGAGTCTCAGTTTTCATCTAAGTGGCAGAATGTCCAGTCTTGGAAACTGGTGTATTCAAAAACTTCTATCATCCTTAAGCACCTTAGGTAAAGAGAGTCCTCGGAATCTACCCTGCCACCCACTAGCTGTGCAGGGGATACTCTCAAATACCCTTGACTGCAACATGTACTTCTGCATTAACTCATGGCATTAGAACTGTGCAGTTCTGTCTCAAATATACTATTAGAGATTGAAGGTGGTGTAATTCTGAATCAACAATGAGGGTGCCAATTGTTGTGGGACTCAGGTGACTTTATACTATGCTCTAGCCTAAGGCTGTAGATCAAATCCTCACCAGTCATTTTTAATGTAGGGTGATTGTTCTATGAAGGAAAATGGGGGAATAAAGCATATTTGACTCATTACAGAAGGATTTGCCCTGTAGGAAAAGTCCTAAAAATGAATGGCTTATTAAGAGAGTCAGGAGCATAATTTCAAATATAAAGCACATCTGTTAATACCATCCAGAGCAGGAATGGTACATGAGTGGATAGTCAGCCTTGTACAAGCCATAGACAGTTGACTGGGATTCCTCATCGCATCATAACTACAGTAAAAAGATAGATTCCTAAAAGACTTTAACATCTAATCTTGTGGATTTTTTCCCTTCCTGTCTTCCTGCAAGATTTTCCTTAAATACCATATTGAGTAGAATATATCATCTCTATGCAAATACTTCTAGAAAAAGTGATAATTCTATATTAATGAACTTTTAATGATGTGACTATGTTTTAATCTCTGACTCTTTATGTCTAAATTCAGCATAATTAGCCAGGGAAAAGAAAGGTAAACTTCTGCTGTAAAGACTGAATATGACCTCTTTCGGAGAATTATGCTCATTCTCCTGACTGTCACAAGCCAAATAAATTGCTAAGTTCACATTTCTTCTTTTAGAACTCCTTTCTGGGCTTTGAAAGGTCTAGACTGGCTAGGAGACTGAAACTTCTGAGCAGGCTAGGAACCAGACACACAACAAAATGCTAGAATATAGTAGGTACTCAAAATCTGTGAAGAGAATTGGAAAAAAAAACTCCCTGTCATCACAGTGTTTACATTCTTGGCATAAGGTGACAAAAAATGAGCTACAAATAAATACATATATATAATATGCTAGTGAAAAAATTCTCTGAAGAAAAATCAAGTAGAGAATGATGGCAAGGATTAGAGATTGGGGTCAGATGCAATAGGACAGTCAGAAAAGACTATTTGAACAGCTGAATGAGGTGAAGGTGCGAGTCATGCTTGCTTGGAGGGGGAATAAGAGGAAATACAAGAGATACTAGGTAGGGTCATTCTGTTTGTATCTTTATGTATGTGGAAGGTTATTTATATTTCTTGACCTTGGAAAAGTGGCGCTCTATAGGGGATGTCCTATTTGTCCCAGCAGTACACTCCCCCCTCATCAGCATAGGCCAAGGACCAGATGTCCCCAGAGTAGGTTCTGAATTGTTTGGAGCCTCACTTCTGCAAGCTCCCAGCTTATGTGTTTCTTGCTTCTGGTGCCTACCTCTTGGTGTTTGAGGGCAGTTTAGAGATTTGTGCAGGATTCCTGGTGGGAGAGGCCTGTCCCTGCTCACTAGTGGGTGGGGCTAGGTCTTGGCCCTCTGATGGGCAGGGCCACATCAAGCGTTGTGTCTAGAGGTGACTGTGGGTTCAGAAACTCTTTTGGCAGCCTGCCTGCTAAGATGGGCATGTGTTCCCACCCTGTTCCTTATTGTCCAGAAGTGTTCCTACTCTGGAACTTAACTCATTGGCTATTGGGTGGGTCCAGGTCTTGGTGCCAAAAGGACAGTTTCTAAGAGAGCTGACACAATGAATACTCCCCAATACCCCTGCCACCAGTGTCCTAGTCCCCACAGTGAGCCATAGCCATCTGCTCACCTCTCCAGGAGGTCCTCCAAGGTCTGGATATAGGTCTGGCCCAGGCTCCTATGAAATTACTGCTTTTGCCTTCATCCCAATATGCATGAGACCTTTTGTGCACTCTCCAAGAGTGAGTCTATTTGTCCCATCTTGTGGGTCTCCTGCACTCAAGACCTGCTGACCTTCCAAGCTGAATGCTCTTTCGGCTCTTCCTGCCAATGCCAGACCTCCAGACTGGGCATCCTGACATGGGGCTCAGAACTCTCACTTCTATGGGAGAACTTCTGCTTTATAATTGTTCTCCAGTTTGTGGATCACCTATGTCGGGGTTATGGGATTTGATTATATTGTGAGTGCACTCCTCCTACCATCTTGGTGTGTTTCTTCTATATGTCTTTGGATGTAGAATATCTTCTTTTAGTAGGCTCCAGTTTTTTTTTTTTTAATCGATATGTGTTCTGCAGTTAGTTCTGAATTTGGTGTGCCTGCAAAAGAAGGTAATCTTAAGGTCCTTTTACTCTGATATTTTAAGCCTTGCCCCACTATATGCTTTTTTGCAAAATTGTTAGTAGATTCCTGACCATTTTATTCACTTCTAATGATTTCTAGATCTGAAGAACCATTTGTGAAATTTGTGTTTCCCATAAAAAAATTTCCTTAAGACCATAATTTATGTGTGAAATATGATACTGTTGTCCTTGCCAGCTTACTAGGTGCTTGCTGTGTGCCTTATGCTTTACCAAATGCTTTAAATAGATTATCTTGTTTAATCAGTTTAATTTTAAATTATTTTGATATGAGATACTATTTGTATCTCAATTTTTAGAGACGAGATAACTCAAAAAAAGCTTTCCCACAATCAGTTAGGAAGTGCTAGACTCAAGTCTCAAATTCAAGTTTGTCTATTTCAAAGCCTATGATTTATATCTTTGTGCTACATTTGCTCCTATAAGGGCATCAAAGGAGTAAAAAATACTGGCACTTTTGGTGCCTTTTACAAAATCATTAACCTTTCAGGGAGAATGGAGTTTCCTCTTCAGATAACCATTCTCAATCTGTAACCTCATTATAAGCCCCATCCAATGAAAATAGACTCAAAGAACTGTCAGTGTTAAGGCTCTTGCTTCCATGGTTTCACTTAAAATGTTTTCCTTGAACATTGTCAATCTTTACTTTTTAAAGAAGCTATGGATCTCTCCTCTATTTATGTGCTGCAAAATAGTCTATTTTTGTTAAATATAAACCTCAGGTTTTTCAGGACATCAAAAATTTCAAGGAGTCATTAAAATATTATAATATAAAATGCAATTTTCTTGGCATCTTGGACTCCTGTTTACTCCTTTTCTCCTTCCCAAACCCCTGGTTTTTGCTAACATGCAGGTTTCAGAAGAAATGGAGAGAGTTTTCATGTGCTCTGCAACTAGCATATGTTTACACATTGTGCTTCCAAACTTATCCCTATGACCTTGGGTTATACATTCTGAAATAAATAATAAAATAATCAAATGCCTCTCAGATTAAAGAAGGAAATTAAGTTCTGAAAGGATGTATTTATGTTGGCAGTCACGCTACCTTATATGTACTGTTAGGAAATTGGCAAGAGAAAAACACTCAGTGTAGCAAATGGACAGTGCTATGCACCTATTGGGTTTCCTAGGTAGCGCAGTGGTAAAGAAGCTGCTTGCAATGCAGGAGCATGGGAGATGCAAGTACAGTCCCTGAGTCGGGAAGAGCCCCTGGAGGAGTAAGTGGCAACCCACTCTGGTATTCTTGCCTGGACAATCCCATGGAGAGAGAAGCCTGAGGTGTACAGTTCATGGGGTTGCAAAGAGTTGGACATGGCTGAGCGACTGAGCACAGACACGTGCATGCACAATGCAGTGTTAGGTGCTTGCTGTATGCCACTTCTGGCTTTTTAAGTCTTAGAATGATAGGGAAAAGAAACAGTAGATATGGACTCTATCCTTAGGAATGTTATTAATATATGTATAACATATAGTTGCATACCTACTCTAGATAAGCCCTTGTAAACATTACTTTTATTATTGCTCCAACTGAATAGACTACACAATAAATACAAAATGCTTATGATCGTTAAGTGTCCACTTACTGTAAACAGCGTGCACTGCATGTACAAGCCAAGTGCGGTTGAGGCAATGCATAGATTTATCGTCTGGTTGAGAAACAAAGGAACAAACTCATGTAAAATGTCGGTAACTTAATGTGGTCTATTATTAAGCAAAGAGTTGTGTGATGCAGATTGTTTCATGAGGTTACTACTACTACTACTAGGTCGCTTCAGTCGTGTCCCACTCTATGCGACCCCATAGACAGCAGCCCACCAGGCTCCCCCGTCCCTGGGATTCTCCAGGCAAGAACACTGGAGTGGGTTGCCATCTCATGAGGTTACACGGATGCAAAGGCCAGTTAGAGGACTCCCAGTAGGGTAAAGGCCAGTTTTCAAGCAAAACAGCAGCATAAAAAAAAAAAAAAAAACCACTAACCACTAATGTAGGGAAAGCAGCCAACCACATGGTAATGTATCCAATTTAGAGTTATGTATTACATACTAATGTTAGAAGGATGCAGGGGGAACTAGGTCAGTTATCCTGGAAAAAATCTAGAGTCCTGTTTCGAAATTGAAATGTACTTTTCTTACATGAAATCATAGATTGAACGGATTATTCGGGGCTGAAGCTTCTGGTGATTATCTTGAAACCACCAGAAGAGCAAAGATCATAATTATGGTTTTGAATACCTGCTTCCAGAAAGATCCTTTAAATTTCCTTTTATTTATTTTTAATTTTAAAGTAGTGTAACTTAGATCTTATTTTGTCACTAGTTACAAAGCAAATGATGGCTAACAAAGCACAAAAGAATGGAAGGAAAAAGAACTGATTAAAGGGCAGGGACTCTCCAGCAGAGTTGGGGGTATTATTAACAAGGACCTAATCTTTTCACATTTACAAAGAAAAAAACTCATTTCACCTTAATAACCCACTCTGTACGTATTTGATTTATCTTCATTAATGAGACTCTGTAAAATTCTAGCATTGCTAAGCAAACTTTGTGATCTCTAGGTGAAAGGTAATACAAGAGAAGGTGAATATTTATTATTTAGCACCCAAGACCAGTATTGGTTCACTTTATTTATTTAAAGATATTAAATTTTGGTAGATATTGGATAGAAATGCATTTTTCAATAACCAAGCATCATTTATTTAACCTACACTAGCTGCAATATAATTTATTTTATTAGTCAATTCACAAACTGCTGCTTTCAAAATGGACAGTCTCCCTTATCTGCATCCCTTCATCCTCTCTGTCCATTCATTAGTTAGTCTGCATTTCTTTTTCTTCCCTTTTGTCTTGCTCCTATGAGACACACACATAGACAGAGAGGGAGAGAGAAGAAATAAGAACTGATCCAATGACTTATAGGTAAACTGTAAATTATTTTATGAAGGGAATATCATGATGTTTGTGCTGCTGTGTATCCACTAAATGGCACAGTTCCCATTCTTCATTCCACTCATAAACCAAAAGCAAACCATGATTTGCTTGGCATCGCATATTAAATAAAAGTAAACTTTGCTGAAAAGCTCTGATTTCTGATGGTCATATCTTACTCTAATAAAGGTTGATGTAATCAGTGGAAGGGAGCTAAATTTGAGTTTATAATGAGAATGATCCTTTATCATTCCTGACAGATTCTGTGCTGTGATTAGGAGGTAATGAAATAAGAGCCTTAAGACTTATAAAAGCATAAATAAGCTTCCCAGTATCAACTTTATTGTAATTTTTCTGGGATTAACCCAGAATGCCCAGGTAGGTTTCTTGTCCCAGAACTTTTATGGAAATTACTCAGGTGGGGAGAAGATTAAAAGAACAATAATCATGTCCCTTTCAGGGAGCAAGTCTTCCCTCAAGTATTCAAAAGTTCAGTTCAGTTCAGTTCAGTTCAGTCACTCAGTCGTGTCTGACACTTTGTGACCCCATGAACTGCAGCATGCCAGGGCTCCCTGTCCATCACCACTCCCAGAGCTCACTCAAACTCATGTCCATCGAGTCGGTGATGCCATCCAGCCATCTCATCCTCTATCGTCCCCTTCTCCTCCTGCCCCCAATCCCTCCCAGCATCAGAGTCTTTTCCAATGAGTCAACTCTTCACATGAGGTGGCCAAAGTACTGGAGTTTCAGCTTTAACATCGTTCCTTCCAAAGAACACCCAGGACTGATCTCCTTTAGAATGGACTGATTGGATCTCCTTGCAGTCCAAGGGACTCTAAGAGTCTTCTCCAACACCACAGTTCAAAAGCATCAATTCTTCTGCGCTCAGCCTTCTTCACAGTCCAACTCTCACACCCATCACCTCAAGATAAAAGGTTGGTCAGTAAGGTCTAATGGGCAAATGTTTAAGAAAGGGCAAATTTAGCTACACATTAAATAAAAACATCAACTGGAATTATCTGAATTAGCCTTTGTCTTATCCCCAGTTGCACAAATGAGATCTGCCATTTTGAGAGAGAGACCTTATACATCTGAATATATCAGAATATGATTGCTTCTTGGCAGGAAAATGATGACAAACCTAGATAGTGTGTTGAAAACCAGAGACATTTTTCTGCTGGCAAAGGTCTTCCCAGGCTGTGGTCTTCCCAGTGGTCACATACAGTTGTGAGAGCTGGACCATAAAGAAGGTAGAACTCCAAAGAATTGATGCCTTCTAACTGTGGTGATAGGGAAGACACCTGAAAGTCTCTTGGATAGTATGGAGATCAAACCAGTCAATCTTAAGGGAGATCAACCATGAATATTCTCTAGAAGGTCCAATGCTGAAGCTGAAACTCCAGTATTTTGATCATCTGATGTTAACAGATGACTCATTGGATGCTGGGAAAGATCGAGGGTAGAAGGAGAAGAGGGAATCACCAGTGCAATGGACATGAACTTGGGCAAACTCTGGGAGATGGTGAGGGACAGGGAGGCCTGGTATGCTGCAGTCCATGGGGTCCCAAAGAGTCGCACACGACTGGGCAACTGAACAACAACAACATATAGGGGAAGGACTTAGAAGATGTTCAAAGAAATCATAGTTATTTTTCTGTCCATCTGAGATTTCCCTGGTGGCTCAGATGGTAAAGCGTCTACCTACAATGAGGGAGACCCGGGTTTAATCCCTGGGTAGGGAAGATCTCGTGGAGAAGAAAATGGCAACCCACTCCAGTATTCTTGTCTAGAAAATCCCATGGACAGAGGAGCCTGGTAGGCTACAGTCCATGGGTTGCAAAGAGTCAAACATGACTGAGCGACTTCACTTTACTTTTTACTTACCTCCTCTGTCTTCTCCAATTCAACTCCCTCTCAGCTGTGATTAAGAGTAATGGCATCAGGCTGACTTTCCATGAAAGGGATGTCAAATGAGTTACCTCTTATGTGACCTAATCCCATTATCATTTATATTGGAAAGGATTCTAAAATCTGACCTGAGCTCAGAAAGGGTGCTAGGACTAAATAGTGATGACCACTGTGGACATGAGGTAGGAGAGAGACGTTGGCCCTTATCATTCTTTAGGAAATCCACTCAGACACCTTTGCAAATCCTCAGTCTTTGTTAACAGTCCTTAAAATGTACCTAATCATTGCTACGTATCAGACACCATTCTAAGTTCTTTATATAGAACAGCATTGTGAAGTAGGTATTAGTGCTTTATAAATAAAGAAGGAGACCTAGGGAAGTGAAATAACTATTCTTGGTTACAAAACATGATTAATGATTTTGCTGTTAAGTAATGGCACTAACTGAGATAAATATGCAGGATGGCTGGGTAGGGATGGTCACCAACTCATACATTGCTCTTTCATATCAATCTCAGTACCAACTCATTCAGATTCTGGATAAGCAATTTACATGCACTGTCTCATTTCATCTCTGTCATGATTCTATTGGGTAACTGAATATTCCAAAACAGTGCCTGGCATCATCAAAGGTGCATAGTTATAACAAAAAGTATGCACACAGTAAGAATTGATTGTATTCCCAGTTGTCTTTCTAAATATTTTAGAAATTGTCTCTTCTAATCTTTCATTTAGCAGATTATCTTTTTGAGAACTAAAGAACAAGCAGGCAACACACGAGGTCCATTTATATTTCCTATAATGGAATCTTTCAATAAGATGGTACTCAGGTACCAGTATAGAGGAGACTGAAAAGTAGTGGAATGCTATATTTATGTCTTTGCTATAAGATAATATCAAATACAGGTTCAATGCAGGTAAACCTTTTACAAATTGTTGTTCTGTTGTTAAGTCGTGTCTGACTCGTTGCCACCCCATGGAAGCACACCAGGCTTCCCTGTCCTTGACTGTATCCTGGAGTTTTCTCAGATTCATGCCTGTTGAGTCAGTGATACTATTTAACCATATCACCTTCTGCCACTCTCTTCTTCTTTTGCCTTCAGTCTTTCTCAGCATCAGGGCTTTTCCAGTGATCGGCTCTTCACATCAGGTGGTGAAAATATTGGAGCTTCAGCTTCAGCATCAGTCTTCCCAATGAATATTCAGGACTGATTTCCTTTAGGCTTTACTGGTTTGATCTTGTGGTTCAAGGGACTCTCAAGAGCCTTCTCCAGCACCACAATTCGAAGCCATAAATTCTTTGGCCTTCAGCCATCTTTGTGAACCAACTTGCACATCCATACATGACTATTGGAAAAATATTTTACAGATATCACTGGCTTTTATATTTCATCATGTACTTCATTTCTTTTTGCCAATTTTATATGGTTTAAGATCCAAAACCAGTAATGAAAATTAAAGCATTAGAAGAGAGGAGCAGGAAGATCTTCTATCAGCTATGTCTCTACTCTCTCACTCAATTGTCTTTTGCAAAAATTAGCTTAGGTTGATTTATTCTCATTGAACTTTAAAGTGCCATTTCTGCTTTTGATGAGTGAAGTCAAATCATGCTACGATTTATACTCAGTCCTTTTCCCAGAAGACTCACTTCCATATGGTCAGTAATTCATTCAAGTAGGCAATGGACCACATAAAAAGTCCTACAAATTCAAACATTATCATTATTAACACAGTAATGGCTGATGTCCCACTGTTTTCCCAGACATACACTCTTTGGGCTGGCAGAAACTGCACTCACTAGTTCCTGTAATTGTTCTGCTGTTTCATCTGAGAGGCAGTGCGCGTCCTGGGAAGAAGGCTCAATTGGCAGTCATTTCCATACTGCATTTCTAGAAAGAAAATGTTGTATAACCAAAGGATGGCAGAAAAGAGCATAAGGCTGATGTACCAAGCAGAAAGCATCAAAAATACCTAGTTATAACTGCAGCTGTAAACAAAGGAAACAAGCATGAGCAGGCACCATGTTCTAGTGAGGGAAGCAAGAAGTTTGGGTTTCCTTAGACTCAGGTTCAAATCTTGCGACCACTTCTAGCAAGATAGGTGTCTGGACATATTTCACAATATTGCTGAAACTGCTTGTTTATCTGTGAAACTGACACCTGCCTACCCAGGGTTATAGCGATCAGTACATGTGTATAAAGAAATAAGATACATAATTACATATACAAACAAGTGAGATTTATAAAATTTATGCTTTACTAGTTCAGTAAATACTAGTCCTTTCCTAGCACTGCCTCATTCCTCAAAACAAAATATGGAATTTATTTTTTCTACAATTGTTTATCATTTCAGGGAAAATCTCTTTGCTATTAAAACAAAGATTAAAAAAAAACAAAGAAACAAAACTTTCTGCACATAAAGGAGTTATGATAATTCTTTGGTGATGTAGATTGATGTCCCTTTAGGGTATAGTAGAAGGGTTGTCATATTTCTTACTTTTCCAAGGTGATAGTCAATTTATTTTGTCCCCTCTAATGTTTGCTGTTAATTTTTCCTTGATTATTGAAAATAAATATCTATTTAGAAAATATTCCACCACACATACATCTTTTTCCTTTTTGCTCAAATGATTTAAGTGGGTTAGATTTCAGTTACTCATTCTGAGGTTAGGCATACGCCAAAGATTGTATCATGAACATTTTGCCTTATTGCAAAATTCAGACTTAAATTGAAGAAAGTAGGAAAAACCACTAGACCATTCAGGTTGACCTAAATCAAATCCCTTATATTTATACAGTGGAAGTGACAGATAGATTCAAGATTTAGATCTGAGAAAGAGAGTGCCTGAAGAACTATGGACAGAGGTTTGTGATATTGTGCAAGAAGTAGTGATCAAGAGCATCCTCGAGAAAAATAAATGCCAAAAGGCAAAATCTTTGTCTGAGGAAGCCTTATGAATAGCTGAGAAAAGAAGAGATGCAAAAGGCAAAGAAGAAAAGGAAAGGTATACCCATTTGAAAGCAGAGTTCCAAAGAATGGCAAGGAGAGATAAGAAAGCCTTCCTAAGTGATCAGTGCAAGTAAATAGAGGAAATTGATAGAATGGGAAAGACTAGAGATCTCTTCAAGAAAATTAGAGATACCCAGGGAACATTTCATGCAAAGATAGGCACAATAAAGGACAGTAATAGTATGAACCTAAGAGAAGCAGAAGATATTAAGAAGATGTGTACAGAAGAACTGTACAAAAAAGATTGTAATGACCCAGATAACCATGATAGTGTGATCACTCACTTAGAGCCAGACATCATGGGATGCAAAGTCAAGTGGGCCTTAGGAAGCATCACTAGAAACAAAGCTAGTGGATGTGATGGAATTCCAATCGAGCTATTTCAAATCCTAAAAGATGATGCTGTGAAAGTGCTGAACTCAATATGCCAGCAAATTTGGAAAACTCCATAGGGGCCACAAGACTGGAAAATGTCAGTTTTCACTGTAATCCCAAAGAAAGGCAATGCCAAAGAATGTTCAAACTACAGCACAATTGCACTCATCTCACACTGTAGCAAAGAAATAGTCAAAATTCTCTAAGCCAAGATTCAGCAGTACCTGAATCGAGAACTTCCAGATGTTCAAGGTGAATTTAGAAAAGGCAGAGGAACCAGAGATCAGATTGCCAAAATCTGTTAGATCATTGAAAAAGCAAGCGAGTTCCAGAAAACATCTACTTCTGCTTTATTTACTATGTCAAAGCCCTTGACTCTGTGGATCACAACAAAAAGTGGAAATTCTTCAAAAGACAGGAATAACAGATCACCTTACTTGGCTCCTGAGAAATCTGTATATAGGTCAAGAAGCAACAGTAAGAACTGGACATGGAACAACAGACTGGGGTTCTAAATTGTGAAAGGAGTAGATCAAGGTTGTATATTGTTACCCTGCTTATTTAAATTATATGCAGAGTACATCATGTGAAATGCCAGGCTGTATGAAGCACAAGCTGGAATCAAGATTGCCTGGAGAAATACCAATAACCTCAGATACGCAGATGACACCACCCTTATGGCAGAAAGAAAGGAAGAACTAAAGAGCCTCTTGATGAAAGTGGAAGAGGAGAGTGAAAAAGTTGGCTTAAAGCTCAACATTCAGAAAACTAAGATCATAGCATCCAGTCCCATCACTTCATGGCAAGTAGATAGATAGCATACTAAAAAGCAGAGACATTACTTTGCCAACAAAGGTCTGTCTAGTCAAAGCTATGATTTTTCCAGTAGTCATGTGTGGATGTGAGAGTTGGACTGTAAAAAAAAGCTGAGTGCTGAAGAATTGATGGTTTTGAACTGTGGTGTTGGAGAAGACTCTTGAGAGTCCATTGAACTGCAAGGAGATCCAGTCAATCCTAAAGGAAATCAGTTCTGAATATTCATTGGAAAGACTGATGCTGAAGCTGAAATTCCAATCCTTTGGCCACCTGATACGAAGAACTGACTCGTTGGAAAAGAACCTGATGGCTGGGAAAGATTGAAGGCGGGAGGAGAAGGGAATGATAGAGCATGAGATGGTTGGATGGCATCACCAACTTGATATTCATGAGTTTGAGCAAGTTCTGGGAGTTGGTGATGGACAGGGAAGCTTGGTGTGCTGCAGTCCCTGGGGTCACAAAGAGTTGGACACAATTTAGCAACTGAACTGACTAAGCTTGCTTTTAGGAGCATGCCTGCTTAGTCGCTCAATCCTGTCTGACTTTTTGCGACCCCATGGATTGTAGCCTGCCATGCTCCTCTGCTCATAGAATTTTCTAGGTTAGAATCTGGAATGGGTTGCCATTTCCTCCTCCAGGGGAACTTCCTGACCCAGGAATCAAACCCATGTCTCCTATGTTTCCTGCATTTACAGGAAGTTTCTTTACCACTGAGCCATCTAGGGGACCCAAGCTTGACCAATGACAAATTTCAAGAATATCTTATTTGAGACATTGTTGTCTTTTCTTGAGAGACCACAAGGAAGAAATTATTTTTCTTCAGAGATGGTAAGCCAGGGGCCATCCTATGATAGCATTTTCTTCAAGAAGGTGTGCAACACAGAAATTGGTGTAACACACACATACACATACACAAAGAGGGGATGCTATAGAGACATAAAAAAGGAGTATCTAAGCCAACCCAGATTCAGGATGCCACAGAAACTTTCCAGGAGTGAGGGTCTGAGTTAGCTAGAAAAATAATGCTGATAGAGTACACCATAAAGAGGAAAGAGCCTGTGTACAAATATTGTGGAATCATGGAAGAGATTCAAGGTTTTGGAGGTGGAACAAAATTTATAATGGTGTAAGCCACAGAGTCTCATGGTTTGTGAGGATGCAAGGCTTCACACAATTTGTTTGAATTTATTTTTAGTTCCACATCACTTAACTGCAAAAGAGAATTGTGATGGCAACTGCAAATAAGTAATTCAGGTTATAGGAATTCTAACTTGCAAGGAAGGAGAGCTAATCTTTGAATAATATGACAATTTAAGGAAATAGGATGGAATACAATTAAAAGAGGGATGAAGTTGAGTAGAATCTACTACCAGACAGATAGATCCATAATCTTGGTGAGTAAAGAAAGACATATACTCTTGGTTATATAATTTTTGCTAAAACTGTCCTCTTGTATGGTGTAAAATGTCCTCCAACACTTCTATAACCTTTCCCTTGTTAAAGCCCTTTGAGTTGACATCCTATGTGCTTCCCTTGTGGCTCAGCTGGTAAAAAATCTGCCTGAAATGTGGGAGGCCTGAGTTTGATCCCTGGGTTGAGAAGATCCCCTGGAGAAGGGAAAGGCTATCCACCCAGTATTCTGGCCTGGAGAATTCCATGTATTATATAATCCATGGGGTTGCAAAGAGTAGGGCCCAACTGAGGGACTTTCACTTTCAGAGTTATAGGTAACTCTATAGTTATAGGTAACTATATTTATATAGTAAGCGTAACTTACTATTATGATTTGTGTGTTTCATAAATATGGTTTATAAATTTTATTTATTTATACACACAAAAAGTGAAAAATTGATGCTTTGGAATTGTGATATTGGAGAAGACTCTTGAGAGTCCCTTGGAGTGCAAGGAGATGAAACCAGTCAGTCCTAAAAGAAATCAATCCTGAATATTCTTTGGAAGGAGTGATAATGAAGCTGAAGCTCCAATACATTGGCCACCTGATGTAAAGAGCCTGTTCATTAGACAAGACCCTGATGCTGGGGAAGATTGAAGGCAGGATTAGAAGGGGAAACAGATCAAGATGGTTGGATGGTATCACCAACTTGATGGAGATGAGTTTGAGAAGGCTTCAGAAAATGATGAAGGACAGAGAAGCCTGTCATGCCAGTCTATGGGGTCGCATGGGGCTGGACGCAACTGAGCAATTGAACAACAATACACAAGAATGCCTTTAAGTGAAGAAGCCTCCTTTAAGGAGAGGAGCTCTGTATGTTTGAGAAGATGGCCTCTTCAGGGCAGCCCTACGCGGGGCCCTTGGATGGTATGAGTTCAGTTGATGTGTATCCTGGCTACAGAGCATTTCTTCATTTGCCATAGTTTCTCAACAAATATTTATTCACTTTTTATTTTATTCTGTTTCATACTAAGCACAGATACAGTTTCAAACAAAGATAACCTTTACATACATTCCAAATTGATAGCTTTTCTCTTCTATATCATTTAAAAATTTGTTACAATTATTATTAATAATGCTGTAGTAAAATGAACAGGGGTTTCAGAAACAGTCCTAAGTTCAAATGAGAGCTGTAACAATGATATATCTGTGAACTTTCAGTATTTATTTAACCTCTTCAAATATCAGTTATCTTAATTTAAAATGGGAAAAAATAATACTGACATTAAGGTAGATGTTAAACAAATGTACATAAACTACCATGTCCCTTACACAGAAGTGAGGTACAGATATTGGCTTTACCTTACTCCTACCAGCCTGAATATTTCTTGACAACAACAGCCTTTTGTGATTGGATCTGAATATCTTTTAAAATTCCTGGTTGAGTCCTAAACAAATAGTAAGGATTCAGAAAAAGTGAAGGGATGAGTAGCAAGGACTATATTCCTAGGAGGAGTAACTTAATTATTGAAATTTTCAAATAAATGGAAGAGCTGAAAGCACGGAGGTAGATAGTGAGGCAGTATCGTGTATGTGGTATGTGTGTGTGTGAGAGAGAGAGATGGATGATGAAACTTAGTGTCAAATGAAACCAACTATCACTATTTTGCTAAAGAACTATTCTGTCATAATTTGAAAGGAGTTTATGAATTGCCTTCTTCTGTTGTTTGGTGAAGGGAAGAGGGTCATATTTCTTACAGAATCAAAGCTAGCATCTGGTTGCAACCTTAGAAACCAGATGTGACAGTGACGCTTGTTTCAGGAGCCCAGGGGCCCATGCTGTCCTCAGCTGGATCACACAGGCATGGTAGTATGACATGGAAACAGAAGGTCTTTCTTTGATCCTCAAATTAAAGGCATGTCTCAGACAATTGAGATTTTATGCCTGAGGTGCTGTAATCGCTCAACATGTAATCTCCCTAGAATATATCCTTATCCCAGGTGTCCTGATGCTGCAGTTAAATGCTTCCTGTGGTCATGGAAGTTATATGTTGCAGTAACTAATTACAGGTTATAAAAATGAAAAGACTACTAGGGTAGTAGTCTTAGAGCAACTACTGAGCAGAGTCAGGGTGGACCTAAGTTAATTGGCTTCCCTACAGACTTCTTCTCCAAGGTCTCCAGGCTGCCCTTTATTTTAACAAGTGTTTGCCAAGATTAGAGGCGTCTCAAAACCTCAGATATAGTATAGAATATCTCAAGAGAATACACTCTGTGGTGGCCTAAGGTTTCTGGGCTCAAACAAGATGTTATCCAAGAAGGTCCTGGATAGTTTAACTTCAATTATTTTACTTGCTCAGTTTGTTCCATAACTGGGAAGAAGTGGCCTTATTTGTATTTTATGGATAATATGAAGCAATGGCTCAGAAATATTTACTCAGTCAGGCAATTCTTTGATTGAAACTAAAGTGCCCCAGTGCCTAACCTTGAGACTCTTAAGTTTAATATCTCACAACCAGATCATTAATAAACACAGATTGTCTTAATTACTCATGGAACTTATACTGTATTCAATTCTATCATTCTAGTTCAGTGTGTTAATGTGTAAGTTTTTTTTAAATTTAACAACTAATCAGATAAATGGAAGATATTTTACTTTGAAGAGCTTCTTACCCTCCAGCTGCCCTAAATAAAAATATTCATTCAGAAAGATATCTAACAATATATTCTGAGTTGAATGAGTTGTAGAAAGCATGGTACAGAGAAAAATACCAGCTGTCTTTCTAAGGGACATGCTTTCAAAAGATGTGACCCTTAAACAGAATATTTTAAACAAGTGATTTAGATGGATAGGGAAATGGAGTGAGGATTACTACTGATTCAGAATCTTGAAGAATGGACTGGGAAGGATCAATTTGGTTGCTTTGAAAGCTTCATCCTAGGATGTAGAGGGAAATAAGAGTAGACAGCATGGTTATAGAGCTTCCATGGTGGCTCAGTGGTAGAGAATCTGCCTGCTAATGCAGGAGATGTCAGTTCAATCCCTGAGTCAGGAAGATCCCCTGGTGAAGGAAATGGCAACCCACTCCAGCATTCTTGCCTGAGAAATCTGATAGATAGGGAAGCTTGGTGAGCTACAGACCATGGGGTTGCAACAACAAGCATGGTTATGCCCAATGAGAAAGACACTGATTTTGAATGGAGGCTGTTGAGTTTTTATCCCATAGATAAAGGGGAGTGATTGTCAGTAGGAGGGACAGCTTTATAAGATAAATTTGTCTTAAGTCCACTGATCATGAATTAAATGAAGGATCCAGTTCAATATGAATAAACAAGGCTTCTCTAAGAAGTAGTAAATTTCTTTCAGTCAGGATATGTAAATGGTGATTAAAGTAACACTTGTTAGGAATATTGCAAAATGCATATTAGCTTTAGGCATAGTGAGTGAGGAATAGATAATGAGAAACTAGAGATTAAATCTCCTTAACTTTTTCCAGTCCATCCAAATTTCCCCATTGCAAGTCTGAGTACCCATTGGAATAATGCAATAAGTAGATTCTCCTTAAAGCCCATTCTAGCCCAGAAGTTCTCTTTAAATTATTTCATCTGGTATAGTTATTGTGATATTTCTCTTTATATTCATTACAGTATCTTACTTTTATCCCATGTTAGAATTTACAGATGAGAAAAGTGAGGCTTTGAAAGGATATGTAGCTGGTGTGTGATGTAGCAGAATTTTTATTTTAGATAATTTTGACTTCAAAACCTCTCAATCATTAACAAATACTACATGCAGTGTCTTTCTTTGGCCTAGAAAACATGGGGTGGTCTTGTAGACTGCATTAACTGTACGACCTTAGGGAACTAATAATACCTTTGACAGGTTTGGTGTGGGATTCCTTCATAGCTCAGTAGGTAAAGAATCTGCCTGCAATGCAAGAGACTTGGATTTGATTCCTGGGTGGGAAAGATGTCCTGGAGCAGGAAATGGCAATCCACTCTAGTATTCTTGCCTGGAGAGTCCCATGGACAGAGGAGCCTGGGGGACTGCAGCCCTTGGGGTCTCAGGAGTCGGACACGCCTTAGTGATTAAACCACATATTCTTGACAGGTTTGTAAGCAGAACACTCAAAAGGAACATTTGAGATTGTCAGGTTCCCAACCTGGCTCTGTGATCTTAGCTGGCTTCTGTGAGTTTATGAGTAAAATTAATTCAAGAATCAAGGACAACGGGGCAAGGGTGAGAAGGCGAAAGAAAGTCTGAGAAAAATATATTTTTTAAATATAATGATATTTATCCAACATCCAATTACCCCAGGCTGCCTGCCATGTATAATGCAACCCTATCTTCAGTCTATTACAGAATGCTCTCAAAATGAGCTGGATGAGCAGAAATGTGATGAACATGTAAAACAACCCAGTAATATTTATAAAAATGCAAACAGGATGACCATCTCCAGAGGAAGGAACAATGCCCTTGGTGCTGCAAATTTCAATTTCCCATGTCTCCACATCAAAGTAAGGCCGAGTGGCCCTTTATAACTAGCAGGCATCTCTGTTTACTTCTTTATTCTTTCCCCTAGGATAGGAAAAAGGAAATCAGAAAATAGTATTTTCTTTATTTTTTTCCATTGCCCAAGCTGACTGAATTTTTCTAAATTAAAATGGATCTGGATAAGTAAAGGTCAGTCCAGCTTTGACACTTTCTTCATTAACAGTAAATCAGCTTCTAGCTGTCTTTGCTCCTGGCTTTTTTGCTATATCAAAATGCTTGCAAATGCCATCAGGATGGCCTAGTGAAGCATAGAATATATATCCAGAATTGTCAACAGCAGAGTCAGGCAAGAAGCGATTATTATTTATTTCAGCAAGTGTTTATTTGATATGCACAACAGTATTATAAATATACTCACTTGATTTAATACCATACTGTTGACTCTAGAGATAAGGACTTTCTGCAGAAAACAATGAGACAATTGTATTGTACATTTTTGCTTACTAAAGGGCTTTGGTTCCTCCAGATACAAAAGTGTGAAAAGTCACACGGTCTCTATGACGTGCTATTGTATTTCCCTCCTTAACTAGGTATCTGTCTATAGTGATACCTTTTTATGGTCCAAATATATAGGTTCTCTAGAGAGATTGTATAGATTTCTTTTAATAAATATGGTCTGAAGTGAACAAGAAGAAAGGAAATAGTAGAACAATTTAGAGGACAATTAAAATGGAGCAAGAAAAATCTGACAGTGAATCATGAATCAATATTTGGGCTTGGCCTGTTTTTGGAATATAGAAGGAACTGATTACATATTTAACCACTAGTAGAATCTGGCACGGAGAAGGCAAGGCAACCCACTCCAATACTCTTGCCTGGAAAATCCCATGGACGGAGGAGCCTGGGAGGCTGCAGTCCATGGAGTCGCACAGAGTTGGACATGACTGAAGCGACTTAGCAGCAACAACAGCAGAATCTGGCAACTAACTGAATGAAAGTGAAAGTGTTAGTCACTCAGTCGTTTCTGACTGTTTGTGACCCTATGGACTGGAGCCCACCAAGCTCCTCTGTCCATGGGATTCTCCAGGCAGGAACACTGGAGGGGGTTGCCATACCCTTCTTCAGAGGATCTTCCAGACCCAGGGTTCAAACTCTGGTCTCCCGTATTGCAGGCCAAATCTTTACCATCTGAGCCACCAGGGAAGACCTCTAATTGAATGAAGAGGAATTTAATTCTGAAACTTATATGAATATCATATTTAGGATGTGAGACACAAGTTAACATAGTTGAAACTGTAAATTCACTTATGTATTCCTGAAACCAGAATAACTAAACATTAAGTGTGACTGGTAGTGAGTATATTTGTGAATTTTCCCACAGATTAAAAAATCTATTTTTGTTATTTACTCACATTTTTATTATAGAAGAATTTTGGCTTTAGGGAAAAAAAAAGTAAAGAAAGTACATAACTCCTGTACCCAGTTTTCTCTGATTGTTAGCACCTTGCTTTACTATAGTGAGTTTGTATAATTAATGAACTAATATGTATACAATACTGTTAACTAAAGTTTACTCTTTATTTGTATGTCCTTACTATTTACTTTATGTCCTTCCTTCTATTCCAGGATCCCATTCTGGATACATTATATTCAATAGCCATACCTCCTTAGGATCTCCTTGGCTGTGACAGTTTCTCAGATGTTCCTCGTTTTTTGATGGCCTTGAGAATTTTGAAGGGTACTAACCAGGTCTTTTGAAGAATGTCTCTCAACTGGGATTTATCTGTTGTTTTTCTCATTTTTAAGTGAAATTTGTGTGTTTGGGGGAGGAAGATCACAGACATAATGTACCATTCTCATGACATCATGTCAAGATAAATACTATTAATGTGACTTATCACAGTTGATGTCAACATTAATTGTCTGACTGAAGTGGTGTTTATTAGTTTTCTCTCCTGTGAAGTTAGCCTCCCCACCAATGGAAGTCACTTAAGCACTAGGGAGTTTATAGGAAGACAGAGTAGCTACATAAATTAATTATTTTTTTTTCATTTGAGATTTAAGGGATTTTATTTTGATGAGAATATCACTTTTTTGTTTTATGAATTGTACTTTTGGTGTCAAGTTTAGGAATGTTTTCTCTAGCTTAGATCCTATAGAAGTTCTCCCATGTTGATTTCTAAAAGTGTTATAAATTTCATTTAAATTTGAGATCTATTTTGAGTTATTCTTGTGCAAGGTCTGAGCTTTAAGTCAGGTTTGTATTTTTAGTCTGTTGATATCCATTTGCTTCAGTACCTTTTGTTGAAGAGACTATTCTTCTTCTACAGAATTGCTTTTGGACCTTTATCAAAATCCAGTTGGGCATATTTATGTGGTCTATGTTGGGTTCTCTATTCCATTGTATTGATCTGAGTGTCTGTACTTCTGCTATTATGACATTCCTCTGCCACTGCAACTGTCTAACATACTTTAATATTGGATAGAGTAATTTCTCCCACTTTTTTTTTAGATTGTTTTAACTGTCCTAAGACCTCTGCCTTTCCATATAACTTTAGAATTAGCTTGTCTATACCACTAAACTGGTGATTCCCCAGTGGCTCAGTGCTAAAGAATTTGCCTGCAAGGCAGGACACACAGGAGATTCAGGTTCGAGCCTTGGGTCAGGAAGATCCCCTGGAGTAGGCATGGTAGCCAACTCCAGTATTCTTGCCTGGAGAATCCCATGGACAGAGGAGCCTGGTGGGCTGTAATTCATGGGGTTGGCAAAGAGGACACAGATGAGCGACTCAGCATGCATGCATGTACATATCACTAAACCATGCTGGGATTTTTATAGGAATCACATTAAGCCTAGAGATCAATTTTCAGGAGAAACTGATATGTTTACTATGTTGGTCTTCCAATTCATCAACACAGTATGCCTCATCGTTTGTTTGTCTTATTTGATATAAGAAGAATTTTCTTAAAAATTTTGTTGTTTATGCCTGTTTGCAGTTCTGTATTGAAGGCTTTTAAAGTTCCATGTCCTATTTCTGGGAGGCAGTTAGGAACCCCAGAGAACCCAGTGTATCTTTTTTTTTTCTTCACTTTTTGAAGTCTTTCCATAGTTTTGTTGTTATTATTTGTTGTTATTCTCAGAGATTTTTAGTTGTAAGAGAATGGACTAGGAAATGAGAATACTCCATTTTGGCAGAACAGATATATACTTTTTTAATTAAAAAAAAGTAACAAGTTGAAATTTTAAGCTGAGTTTGTTACTTAGCTTCTGTCAGCCCTGTAGTGTATAAGATATATGGATTATTAGCCTTAGCCTTCTCCACCACGCACTCATGCTTAATGGTCACACACAGAAGACATTTGCTTCTCTCATGCTCTTATTCAGTAGACACTTAATCACAATTAATAAAAAGTAGTGATTTAGTTCATCATGAGTCTATCACATGATTTGGCTTTTATGTATCCAATTTTGTATTAGAAGGAAGCTCCACACTGTGTGCAGAGCCAACGTTATTCCCAAACCATCCCCAGTATCTTACCTTTGATGCTATAGTCCCTAGATCTGTTCTTCATATGATCACATTTTTTTTTAAAATCAGAGGACAGTCAGAGTAGAGGCCTATGTGTTAGTAGCTCAGATATAGTAGCTTAATTATTGACACATTAGATGTTCCTTTGGTTCCCATAACTTTTTCTTTGAATTAATAACGATGAGTCTTTAAAATCTATTTGTCCACAAATTGGAGAGAGATATGTAGAAGCACAAGAAAGCATCTCAGGAATCATCCAACAGTGGAGCTATAGGACCAGAGAAGGATGGATCTAAGTGTTTTACATGCTGTGGTTATATAAAAATGTGTAGCAACAACAAAAAAAGGCCATGTTTCAGAAAATTGTTAGTATTTTTTGAACATAAATGGGAAATCCTACCATGTATGAATATTTTGTATTCTTATCTATGTATGGTAGTATTTTGACTTAAATAGAAAGTTAAATTCACATTCGCTTTTCCCCTAAATCATATTGATTCTCAGTTTTTATAAAATTCTTTCAAGGATATAAACATAACAGTGTAATATAATAAATCATTACATAAAAAGTCATCAAGTCATCAAGCATAAACCTAAATGTAAAACTTTGAGGTAATAACAACTTACTGAGATTGCTTATAACAGCTTACTCTTTCCTAAAAGCATTTCTTATTTATAATAAAATGTTGGATTGTTATCCACATGCAATAAGCTATTTGATTAGTGTATACATGAAGAATAGAGTAGAGCCATTTTGACTTCTGTTTTGGATATTTCATTGTGTTTAGTATAAATAGCCATAAAAAATACGCTGCTGCTGGCGATATACTACTGTTATATAAACAGCAGTACAAGTATCCATTTGCAGAAGTAGGAAGGATTAGATGCATTTTTGGAAGAGTTAAGTATTATATATCACCCATGTGCTCAGAAATTAAGGTTAAGTTGGAAATAGGATAGTTCAGGAAAGGGTTTAAAAAGGATAAATAAAATGGGAAGACTTAAGACTTCAGAGCTAAAATCACATACTGGGTCTATCAAGTTTCTGTGTCTTCTTATAGTTGTATCAGTTCTTGTCAGGTGATTCTGAATCATCAGAAAGGTTGGATGCAAAATTCTTGGGGTGCAAAATCAAGTTTCTGAAAATGAGCCTTGACGTACTGATAAATCTTCCTGGACATATTGGAAGATAACCATACTTTAAAGATTCATCCCCTTGGTACATTACCTTATTATTGAGCAAGTTGAACCAGAGAAACAGAAAGTGGTATACATAATAACATGTAGATAGGCTTCTCCTATCTGTCTCTTTCTCTCTCTCTCTTTCTCTATCTATTCATTCATCCATCCATTTATGGAGGGAAGATTTTGAAGAAAATGTCTCTCAAGATTTTGGGGATTGGCTAGCCTGAGTCTATAAGACAAGATGTCAGGCTCAGGACAGAATTGATGTTGCATCTTGATACATAATTTCTTCTAAAAAAAAAACATTTTTTTTTTGTTTGTTTACTGTTAAGGTCTTGATACCCCACACTGTTGAGAATAATTTCCTATAATTAAAATTAGTAATTGAAGATGTTAATCACATCTGTAAATTACCTTCACAGTAACATATAGGTTAGTATTTGATGAAATAATTGGGAGGACACCAGGCATGCCATCCAGCTATGTGGAGTGGCTGAAGGGCATGTTCTTGGTAGTCAGGACTTGATAAGATATGGTCCACTGGAAAAGGGAATGGCAAACCAGTATTCTTGCTTCGAGAACCCCATGAACACAATGAAAAGGCAAAAAGATTCGACATCAGAAGATGAGCCACCAAGTTGGGAGATATCCAGTATGCTAATGAGAATCAGTGGAGAAGCAGCTCCAAAAGGCACGAAGAGGCTGGGCTAAAGCAGAAATATTGCTCAGCTGTGGACATGTCTAATGGTGAAAGTGAAGTTCAGTGCTGTAAGGAACAGTATTGCATAGGAAACGGGAACGTTAGGTCCATGAATCAAAGTAAACTGAACGTGGTCAAGCAGGAAATGGCGAGTGAACATCAACGTTTCCGACATTTTAGGATTGTTGAACTAAAATTCATTGGAATGAGCAAGTTTAACTCAGATGACCATTATATCTACTACTGTGAGAAAGAATCCCTTGTAAGAAATGGAAATGTCCTCATAGTCAACAAAAGAGTCCAAAATGTAGTACTTGGGTGCAGTCTCTAAAACAAAAGAATGATCTTGGTTCATTTCCAAGGCAAACATTCAACATCACAATAATCCAAGCCTATGCCCCAACCACTAAGGCTGAAGATGCTAAAGTCTAACAGTTCTATGAAGACCTACAAGACCTTCAAGAATGAATACCAACAAAAAGATAAAACAAAAACATATCCTTTTCATCATAGGGGACTGGAATGCAAAAATAGGTAGTCAAGAAATACTGGAATAACAGCAAGTTCTGCCTTGGAGTACAAAATGAAACAGGGCAAAGACTAATAGGGATTTGCTAAGAGAACACACTGGTCATAGCAAACACCCTCTTCCAACAACACAAGAGAAGACTCTACACAAGGACATCCCAGATGGTCAACACCAAAATCAGACTGATTATATTCTTTGTAGCCAAAGATAGAGATGCTCTATACAGTTAGCTGGAGAAGGAAATGGCAAGCCACTCCAGTATTCTTGCCTAGAAAATCCTGTAAACAGAGGAGTCTGGTGGGCTGCTGTCCATGGGGTTGCATGGAGTCGGACACAACTGAAGTGAGTTAGCATGTATGCATGTATTGGAGAGGGAAATGGCAACCCACTCTGGTATTCTTGCCTGGAGAATCCCAGAGACAGAGGGGCCTGGTGGGCTGCCGTCTATGGGGTCGCACAAATTTGGTTACGACTGAAGCGACTTAGCAGCAGCAGCAGCAGCAGCATACAGTTAGCAAAAACAAGACCTGGAACTAACTGTGGTGCAGATCATCAGCTACTTATTGCAGAATTCAGGCTAAAATTGAAGAACATAGGGAAAACCACTAGGCCATTGTTTTACCTAAATAAAATCCCTTATGATTATACAGTGGAAGTGAAAAATAGATTCAAAGGATTAGATTCTATCTCCAGGCAATCTGGAGGTTCATAATATTGTACCTCCAAAATATGATTTTGTTGGTGACCAAAATCATCCCCAAGAAAAAGAAATGCAAAAAAAGGCAAAATTGTTGTCTGATGAGGCCTTACAAATAGCTGAGAAAAGAAGAGAAGTGAAAGGCAAAGGAGAAAGGGGAAGATATACCCTACTGAATGAATTCTAGTCTAATCTAATCTATATCTAATTCAAATACCTATTAGTCTTTGCCCTGTTCATTTTGTACTCCAAGGCAAAACTTGCTGTTATTCTAGGTATTTCTTGACGACCTACTTTTGCATTCCAGTCCCCTATGACAAAAAGGATATCATTTTGTCAGTGTTGTTTTTGAAGGTCTTGTAGGTCTTCATAGAACTGTTAGACTTTAGCATCTTCAGCCTTAGTGGTTGGGGCATAGGCCTGGATTATTGTGATGTTGAATGATTTGCCTTGGAAATGAACCAAGATCATTCTTTTGTTTTAGAGACTGCACCCAAGTACTGCATTTTGGACTCTTTTGTTGACTATGAGGACATTTCCATTTCTTACAAGGAAAGAAAATGAAGAATTCTTAAGTGAACAATGCAAAGACATAGAGGGAAACAATAGAATGGGAAAGACTAGAGATCTCATCAAGATAATTAGAGATACCAAAGGAACATTTCTTTCAAAGATAGGCACAATAAAGGACAGAAAAGGCAAGGACCTAACAGAAGCAGAAGAGATTAAGAAGAGGTGGCAAGAATAAACAGAATTGTACAAAAAAGGTCTTAATGACCCAGATTACCACGATGGTATGAACACACACCTAGAGCCAGACATCCTGGAGTGTGAAATCAAGTGGGGTTTCGGAAGCATTACTATGAACAGAGCTAGTGGAGGTGACAGAATTCCAGCTGAACTATTTCAAATCCTAAACTATAATGCTGTTAAAGTGCTGTGCTCAGTATACCAGCAAATCAGGAAAACTTGGCAATGATCACAAATGTGGAAAAATAAGTTTTCATTCCAATCTCATAGATTGGCAATGCCAAAGAATATTTAAACTACTACACAATTTTACTCATTTCACACTCTAGTAAGATTATGCTCAAAATCCTTCAAGCTAGGCTTCAGCAGAACATGAACCTAAAACATCCAGATATACAAGCTTGGTTATAAAAGGCAGAGGAACAAGAGATCAAACTGCCAATATCTGTTCGATAACAGAAAAAGCAAGGGAATTCCAGAAAAACATAAACTTCTGCTTTATTGATTAGGCTAAAGCCTTTGACTGTATGGATCACAATAAACTGTGGAAAATTCTTAAATAGATGGGAATAACAGACCACCTTACCTGTCTCCTGAGAAACCTGTATGCAGGTCAGAAGCAACAGTTAGAACTGGACATAGAACAATGGACTGGTTCCAAATTGGGAAAGGAGTCCGTCAAGGCTGTATATTGTCATCCTGCTTGTTTAACTTATATAATGTGCACATCATGTGAAATGTTGGGCTAGATGAATCACAGAATAACTGGAATCAAGATTGTGGGAGAAATATCAACCACCTCAGGTATGCAGATGATACTACTTTAATGGTTGAAAGCAAAGAGGAACTAGAGAGCCTCTTGATCAAGGTGAAAGAGGAGAGTGAAAAAGCTGGTTTAAAACTCAACATTCAAAAAGCTAAGATCATGGCATCCAGTCCCATCACCTCACCCTAAATATATGGGGTAAAAGTGGAAACAGTGACAGACTTTATTTTCTTGGGCTCCAAAATCACTGCAGATGGTGACTGCAGCCATGAAATTAAAAGACAGTTACTCCTTAGAAGAAAAGCTATGAGAAACCTAGAAAGCATATTAAAAAAACAGAGACATCACTTTGTCAACAAAGATCTGTATAGTCAAAGCTACGGTTTTTCTAGTGATCATGTATGGATGTGAGAGTTGGACCATAAAGAAGGCTGAAGGCCAAAGAATTGATGCTTTTGAAATGTGGTGCTGGATAAGACTCTTGAGAGTCCCTTGAACTGCAAGGAGATGGAGCCAGCCAATCCTAAAGGAAATCAACTCTGGATATTCATTGGATGAACTGATGATAAAGCTGAAGCCCAAATAATTTGGCCACCTGATGCAAAGAGCTGACTCCTTAGAAAAGACCCTGATGCTGGGAAAGATTGAGGACAAGAGGCAAAGAGGGTTACAGAGATTGAGATGGTTGGATGGCATCACTGACCCAATGGACATGAATTTGATCAAACTCAGGGAGATAGTGAAGGGGACGGGGAAGGGTGCCATTCATGGGGTCACAAAGAATCAGACATGACTTAGTGAATGAACAACATAGCTTAATCTTGTTAGTATATAGAACTAACTGCCTAAGGTTTCAATAAAATATCCTTCACATGGCAGTGTAATTATGGTAGAAGAGAAATATTTCAAAACTGGTAAGGGGGTGAGTTTAGAGCTACTTTGTCAAGATAACATCTTCTATAAAAGTGAGGAAATTATATCTTGACTGGATGAGGGTAACCTCTCATATCTGCTCTCACATGTTGACTTCTTAGAGGCTATATATATCAGAGAAAAGTCATAGTTAGTGCTTTTCTCCCCAGTTAGGATTCTAATGAAGACTTGTTTTGGAATTAAATGAATAGCCTAGAGTAAAATCAGCTGTACCTAGTCTGACTCAAGTTTGGCTGCATTCCAGCTTTTTGATCTAGGGACCTTGTTTGATGCTCGAGTTGCAGGTTGTCTAACGTAATTAAAGCAGTACCAGTAGATTACACATTTCAGCAACTGACCCGGAAGCTTATTGAGTGATTAACCTCCATCAGTCCTAGAAATTTCGGTCTCCTAGCAAGCTTCACATGCTGTAATTCACGGGGTCGCAAAGAGTTAGACATGACTTTGGAACTGAACCACAGCATGCTCATCCCTAAAAAAACTGTACTGTTTTTCTAACTTCATATGGGAAGATCATATTTATTGAATATCTATAGTAGATTAGATGTTGGCACAAGTGAGTTATCCTGAATGAACCATAGTTCCTGCTCTCAGATGTTTATAGGCTTTGTAGAAGAGGTAAATATAAAAATGTAACAGTATCCCTTATACATTGAGTCATAAAACTGCATGCCAATTTAATTATAGAATTATAGCTTAGGATGACAAATTGATTGGGAGAAAGAAGGCCATTACAAATGATATCTTTGGCAATGTGGTATCTGAATCTTGAAATATAAATAGTGATCCGTAAGATGGAAAAGTCAAGAATATTAATAACAATAGCAAACATTCATGGAATGCATACTTAACCTCAAACACAAGTTTATGCTTTATGAGCATTATGTTGTTAACTCTAAGAGGTATTTGCTGTTATTATCCCACTTTTACAGCTTAAGAAGTGTGACCTAAGAGAAGCTAATGGGGTCCAAACATTTAAATCCCCACAGTCTGCATCTGGATCACCTATTCCTGTTGTCTGTGATTCCTGCCTTTCCTATAAAAACATAGAAGATAGTCTATAATATGATGTAAGAGGACAACCTGTGCAAATGGTGTGAGGGAGCAGAGCTGAGTAATGACAAGTACAGGAGGGGCCACATAACGAAGAAGCTCAGAGAAAATTTAGATTATGTCTAGAATACATGGAGGACACAGGATTTCAAGAGTAGGGAGGCATTTTCAGACATGCCTTATAAAAGTTACTGTGGCAGTCATGGAGAGACAGAGGGTGTAGGCTAGTGAAATAAGTGACATAGAGACAAAACAGATTGATACAAGATGAGGTGAGAAATAAAAAAGCCTGAAAAAGAATGAAGCATGAAGCAGTGAAATACAGAGGGCAGACAAGAATAAAGAGTCATTTTGAAGGTAGAGAATTTCTAGGGTTGGATGACAGATGGCAAGCAGATGGCAAGTCATCTCAGGGATGACTCCAAGATTTCTGGAATGGATGAATGATTGTAACTTTCACTGAGATGGGGAGTACAACAAGAGAATAAGTAGAATTTTCAAGAAGGAGTAGGACTTCAGTTTTCCTTATTCATTTAAATTGGATGGACCTCTGGCCCTGTGCTATCCAATATCATGACCATTAGCCATACACAGTTATTTAAATTTAAATTCATTAGAATTAATTAAAATTAAATCTTAGGACCTCATGTCCACTAGCCACATTTCAGGTTCTTAACAGTAATACGTTGCTAGGGTGTGGTCACTATATTGGACCATAGATTATAAAACATTTATATTATTGCAGAAAGTTTTGTCAGAAAACATTGCTCTAGATCATACAAATAAAGATATTTGTTAGAAACTTGAAAATGTTTTCCTGGAATTCAGAGTGCCATTAAATGTGTTGCCTCAGGAAGTAATCCTTTTCTAATCTTGGAAGAGATAACTTGAATGAAGATGTCAGATGAATGTTTAGGTTATTACATCCACAGTGTCCTTGAATGGGTTCCATGGCTTCATTGCTTGTTAGGTTAATACATACAATGATTATTAAATATGATAATAATGATATTATGATGGAATTGCTTTGAGAAAAACAGTAGTCATTTTTTAAATATTAAATTTATTTTGATACATTACTCTAAACTTTTCAAAGCAAAACCCATCAAAATACTGCAAAGAGATTTTAGTAGTTTTAAATATCTGTGTAGTTATATGAATATGTAGTTTGTAGGTATTAATATACATTTGATATTTTTGGCTCAGCTTTGGTTTGCTGTAGATAGAGAAGTAATTCATTTCTGCTTTAACAAACATTTGAATTATAACACAGTTATTTAATTTAATCTTATGCTTTTTAGTTATAATTGACATACCATAAAATACTCCAATTTTAAGTGTATAATTTCAAAGATTTTCAGAAAATTTACAGTTATGCAATTTTTACCACAATCTAATTTTAGAACATTTCCATCTCCCCTCAAAAGATCCAATGTGCCCTTTGCATACACTTCCCATTGCCACCTCTAGCCCCAGGCAACCACTCTTTACATTTTGTTTCTGTAGGTATTCCTTTTTAGGACATGTCATATAAACACAATTGTCACCATAAGTGGTTACTATGATGAGTTTATATAATATTTAACTCTTTCAGAAGCTATCAAAGTAACTGTGCCTTTTATATTCTCAGCAGAGGGTTCCAGTTTCTCCTGATTCTCTCAAACATGTCTCTTTATTTTAATCATTCTGGTAGGTGTGAAGTGGTATTTAGCTGTGATTTAAATTGCATTTTTCTGATGACATGATTTCAGCATCTTTTCATGTGCTTACTGGTTATGAATAGATGTCTTTGATGAAGTCTTTTTTTAATATATGTTCCCATTTTCTTTCTCTGATACTCTTCACTTAGTGAGAATATTGAGGGTGTGCAGGTGCAGGTTGAATGTGAAGTTCCCTCCTCTACATTCTCATTATTTGCATGTCTGAGAGGGAGAAGTCCTTTGCTTTTTACTTTTTCCTGTGTGTTTTTCTCTTTTTATAATATGATGTGGGAAACTCTCTTTAGTGTCAGTGGGCACTGCTGAGAATACTTATGTATGTATACACACATAAGATGATTTACATGTAAGCAGATATTAGTATAAAGTTATTTTTTGACCTACCTCTTTGTTTCAGCCACTCAACGTAGAAAAAATCCTAATAAAATATAATAACATCATGACTAAGTGTCATTTTCTGCCCCAACAGCCCTAGGAAGCCAGACCATTGAGTGAAGCCCTGAGAAACTTCCAGGATCTCTGATTCACTTATTTGGACACATTTGGTTGAGGGTAAGAGTAAAGCTTAAAAGGTATTACACTGGTTATTCTTTCTGTAGTAAAGGTTTTTGTTTTTGTTTTTTTTTTTAAGTCCATATCAGTCCACCAGCCCATAAACTTGGAGTCCATCCATATACTGAACATTGATACATCAGTTAAGAACATTAAATATATAGCCCATGACTTTTGGAGTCCATCCATATATTGAACATTGATATATCAGTTAGGAACATTAAATATATATCCCATGACTTCAAGGAGTTGCCATAAGCACCTATCAGGAATGGTATCAAACATTTTGAATGGCATTAGCCTTAAATCAAGCCATTCTCAAATCGTGAGATAATCTTAGGCTCTAGGTATCATATGGCCCCCAAAACTGGGTCTTTATTTCCTCCTGAGGTCAGTGCTGCCAGGCCTCTAGCCTGAAATTTTCAGTCAGTTGTTCTTCCTAAGGCCCTGGGGTGGACCCTCTGCTCGCTCTGCTCCATATCACTGTTCTGGGCTTCCAAAGAAAATGTTTTCTCTTGATTAGAGGTAGCTACCCATTCACAGCACCCACCTTCCCAGTTGTTAGCCTGGTTGACAGGAGTTACAAAGGTAAATAAATCATAGGGCTCATAGAGTTTATGTAAAAGAATCAGAAATAACTGAAGATTCATAACACTGGATATATATATATATAAAACTGTTATGGGTTTGTCAAAATAAAGTATGGGTTGGTCAAGTTTATTTGGATTTTTTCTGTATGATGTAGTATAATGTTTGACCAACCCAAAATATAGCATAAATGCATTTCACATTGACTGGGAAGACTCACAATCTGTCTGGATGCAAGTGCTACTTCGTGACTACCTGAAGCCCACAGTGATTAGAAGAAAGGCTTTATGTGAGATAGCATCCTCCTCTGGCAACTGATGATGAAACCATGCAGGAGGGGAGAAAGGACACATGATCTGGGATAAATCTGCAACCAACTCCCAGCTTTTGTTTTTATGCAGTCTCTCAGTCATGTCTGATTCATTGTGACCCCATGGACTGCAGCATGCTAGGCTTCCCAGTCCTTCCCATCTCCCAGAGTTTGGTCAAACTCATGTCTGTTGAGTCAGTGATGCCATCCAATCATCTCGTCCTCTGTCAACCCTTCTCCTCCTGCCTTCAGTCTTTCCCAGCATCAGGGTCTTCTCTGTGTCAGCTTTTCACATCAGGTGGCCAAAAGTATTAGAATTTCAGCTTCAACAACAGTGCTTCCAATGAATATTCAGGATTGATTTCCTTTAGGATTGATTGATCTGATCTCCTTGCAGTCCAATGAATTCTCAAGAGTCTTCTCCAACACCACTGTTCAAAAGCATCAATTCTTGAGTGCTCAGCCTTCTTTCCGGTCCAATTCTCCTGTTGATATAGTTTGGGGTTGGGGGTGGAGAAGGCAATGACACCCCACTCCAGTACTCCTGCCTGGAAAATCCCATGGACAGAGGAGCCTGGAAGGCTGCAGTCCATGGGGTCTCTGAGGGTCAGACATGACTGAGCATCTTCACTTTTACTTTCATGCATTGGAGAAGGAAATGGCAACCACTCCAGTGTTCTTGCCTGGAGAATCCCAGGGACAGGGGAGCCTGGTGAACTGCTGTCTCTGGAGTCGCACAGAGTCAGACATGACTGAAGCGACTTAGCAGCAGTAGCAGGGGTTGGGGGTGAATGTGCTGTTTCACATATTATTTTTTTCTAATATTATATCAAAGTATAAAATATTTTATTTTTTGTTCGACCTTCAATGTCAGGTATGGTCCACAGTATCCTAGGCACATTTCTTGAACTCTCACACTGTTAAGGATACTTTGCATTCTTCATAAGGGACTGGTGGAAATGTGACCCATTTCAATAGAAATCTGTGTATTTATGGTAGCACAATTTGAAAATGATAAAATTTTACAGTGGTTTTCTCTGTTTTGAAGTTTGTTCCATAAATAAATCTAAATGCCAACTATTCATTGAATAATTTGTACATGATAGTTTTCTAAAAGATATGTTTTTTGGCACCTTTATATGCTCATCTTTTCTCTTTTGTCTATTTTTTTTTCCAACAGAAGCAAATAATGTTAAAGTCAATACATCTAAGAATGGACTTTGTGTGGTTAGTTCTTAACTCCTCTCTAGTGTCTCTGATGCTTTCCTTTGTATGAGCATGTTCTTGTCCTCTCACAGTCGGGAATCAGGACATCTTTGTTGAAGGGATAGTAACAGCAGTTCTGCATTGCTCT
Source organism: Aepyceros melampus (assembly GCA_006408695.1). NCBI lineage: Eukaryota > Metazoa > Chordata > Mammalia > Artiodactyla > Bovidae > Aepyceros > Aepyceros melampus. The sequence goes on along the minus strand of SJXQ01013158.1, from coordinate 151,172 downwards.
CAAACCATGGTAAATAGATGTGCTAATTGGCTCCATTTTCAATCTACTTTCCCAAATATAATCTATAATATGAATATATGAAATATTTAGCATGATATTAACAGTGATGCCAACTGAAAATAATCACATTTCAGGAAAGAATCTCAGTGGGTACAAAAGAAACAAAGACTTACCTTTTAAAATGAAGAGTCTCGTAAATATGAATGAATTAAACTGACCTAAAAGAAAACCACAAGTACCCTCCTTCAATATGAAGATGCTGAATGACACAAACAATGCAGCACATTTTCAAGAACCATAGTTATTCACAGATTCAAGGATTCTCTGAGATTCAAGGGATACATGGCAGGGTTTCTTCAAAGACTGAGTTATTATTGTATATTTTAAGTATAATTCAATTTTTTAAATTCTAAATCACCTACAGCCTTATAGGAACATACTTATTACTCTCATACAAATCCAGATTCAAATGACATTAACATCTGTAGCCCACTTTTTGGCTGCTATAAGAAAAAAAGTACTATAAAAGCACATGCTATTTTAAATCATTAAATGTTCTTTGTGAAGTTAATGCGCAGCCCTGGGAGTGTTCCCATTAGTCACCTGCCTTCAGGTCAGATGTTCAGAGCTGTAGTTCTTCCTCTAATGGCCCCAGATAGAAAGAAAATTCTTGAAGAGTTCAGTTACAATCAAGGATGATGATAGGGGAGTTCAGGGTCCCCTATGACTCCAGGAGGACACTCTTTGAAGTTACTTGAACTCTGTTTCTTGTTTGTTAGTTTGTCCAGGTGTTTGGTTTAGGCTCTCATCTTCTAAACATGTTGGAAGCCATCGCTCATCATGCTTTTATACCTGAGCAAAGTGACAACCCACTCCAGTATTCTTGCCTGGAAAATTCCATGGACAGAGAAACCTGGTAGTCTACAGTCCATGGGGTCGCAAAGAGTCGGACACGACTGAGCAATTTCACTTTCACTTTCACTTTCAAAGACATCTCAATGCTTCTGGGCCAGTAAGGTTTGAAGAAATACATCAAAATGAATGAGGAACTGCTACTATCTGTCCTGCCACAATTTTCTGTGGGTTAAATTATGAATGTGTGCATCTAAGCAGTTAACATTAAAACATATTCACTTTTTAAATGTATTAATGTAATAATTAATGTAATAATTAATATGAAAATGTCTATTTTAATCTAATTTTTAGACAAAGTTAAAAGTATTTCAGCAGAGTACAAGAGTATTTTTAATGGGAAATGCATATGTAGTGGATAATACTGTAAGGACTTACCCAGAATGTCTACAGAGGTTCTTTTTTTAGGTGGAGGGAGTATGATTGGTTTTTGTGTTCATTTCCTCATTGATTTTCATGTTCAGATTTTCTTTCAACAAATTCATTTTAAATATTCAATACAACTATTTGAGGAAAAAATTAGTTTTGAAGTTTCTCCTATGACAACACTATTTTTAACTGGAGTGAGTTTTTTTTTTTTTTTTTTTCTCCCTTGAGATTGATGACATTATCAGGAACTCATATGTGAAAATTAAAATTTAGATTTTTTTTTTTGTATTTCACCACCAAGAGTTAATTAGCCAAATTAACTAGCTTTTGCAATTTAAATGTGAAAGGATAAGGGTATTTTAAACTCTTTCAGGGACCACTTCTCTGACTGGAATGAATATGTGCTCATCTATAGGCTACAAGAATTGTGTTCATTTGCAGGAGCTGCAACTCATTTTCCCTCATCCTTCTTGGGAAATAATGAAGGTGTGTGTGATTATTGCAGAAAATGTTCCTTCTGTTTGTTCTGCTATCCAATAGGGCCTGGGCACATGGAATCAACGTGACATTCTGAACAAGTGTCTCACCAGAAGAAACTTTTCTGTTCTGAGAGAAGACAGTCTGGCTTTGAGGTTCTGAAGTCCACCTGGGACAGTTTCCGCTCTCTTGTCTTGTTGGATGAGCCTGGAGACCTTACTGTGAACCATTAACTGGGTCAAACCACAGGGAGGATCTAAGACTCTCAAATCTCATTATCAAACACAAAGACTGACCTCAAACGAACTCATTCTGTAACACTGGGACCTTACACCAGTCCTTATTTCAACCCCCTTATTCTTGTTACCTTCTCTGAAATCTGCATTCAGATTGTACCAGACACTGTCCTCTCCTGCATTCCCATCTTCAGCCAGTCTTTCTCCTGGGGTGTTCTCCCTTCTCCTTTTGCTTATTAAAACTTTGCCTCAATCCAAATATCACATTTTCAAGAAGGTTTCCTTAAAAAGAAGCTTTGCTTGACCAGAATTTGACCTAACATGATTTTGTCCTGGAGCCATATACTTTCCCTCCCTTCTCTTCTTGCAGAGTAGGCCTTGTGACCATCAAGGACATCTTAGTGCCCTCCCCCCACTAACACTAGACCTTACACACTCTCTTTCATTGAATACAAATCATTAAAATGAAATAGTAGACAAAGATAAAACAGAATTCTTGTACTATATGTTTCAAGAAAACAGGAATTCTTATACCATATACTGAAAATGAACTCCCCAGATTGGTAGGTACCCAATATTCTACTGAAGACCAGTGGAAAATAACTCCAGAAAGAATGGAGAGATGGAACCAAAAACAACACCCAGTTGTGGATGTGACTAGTGTTGGAAGTAAAGTCCAATGCTATAAAGAGCAGTATTGCATAGGAACCTGGAGTGTTAGGTCCATGAATCAAGGCAAATTGGAAATGGTCAAACAGGAGAAAGCAAGAGTGAATGTTGACATTTTAGGAATCAGTGAACTAAAAAGGACTGAAATGGGTGAATTTAACTCAGATGACCATTATATCTACTACTGTGGACAAGAATCACTCAGAAGAAATGGAATACGCATCATAGTCAACAAAAGAGTTTGAAATGCAGTACTTGGATGCAATCTCAAAAACAACAGAATGATCTCTGTTCATTTCCAAGGCAAATGATTCAATATCACGGTAATCCAAGTCTATGCCCCAACCAGTAAGGCTGAAGAAGCTGAAGTTGAATGGTTTTATGAAGACCTACAAGACCTTCTAGAACTAACATCCAAAAAAGATGCCCTCTTTATTATAGGGGACTGGAATACAAATGTAGGAAGTCAAGAAATAACTGGAATAACAGGCAAATTTGGCCTTGGAGTACAGAATAAAACAGGGCAAAGTCTAATGGTTTTGCCAAGAAAACACACTGCTCATAGCAAACACCCTCTTCCAACAACACAAGAGAAGACTCTACATGTGTACATCACCAGATGGTCAACACCAAAGTCAGATTGATTATATTCTTTGCAGCCAAAGATGGAGAAGCTCTATACAGTCAGCAAAAATAAGACTGGGAGCTGATTGTGGCTCAGATCATTAGCTCATTATTGCCAAATTCAGTCTTAAATTGAAGAAAGTAGGGAAAACCACTAGACCATTCAGGTATGACCTAAATCAAACCCATTATGATTATACAGTGGAAGTGAGAAATAGATTCAAGGGATTAGATTTGATAGACTGAGTGCCTGAAGAACTAAGGACAGACGTTGATGACATTGGGCAGGAGGTAGGGATTATGACCATCCCCAAGAAAAAGAAATGCAAAAAAGCAAAATGGTTCATTGAGGAGGCCTTACAAATAGCTGTGAAAAGAAGAGAAGCAAAAGGCAAAGAAGAAAAGGAAAAAATATACCCATTTGAATGCAGAGTTCCAAAGAATAGCAAGGAGAGATAAGATAGTCTCCCTCAACCTTCTTACACTGTTGGTGGGAATGTAAATTAGTACAGCCACTATGGAGAACAGTGTGGAGATTCCTTAAAAAATTGCAAATAGAACTGCCTTATGATCCAGNTGTATAAGAGACAGCATGTACACTCATGGCTGATTCATGTCGATGTGTAGCAAAATGAATACAGTATTGTAAAGCAAAAAATAAATAAATAAATAAAAGAAAAAAAAAAGAGAAAGTCTCCCTCAGTGATCAATGCAAAGAAATAGAGGAAAACAATAGAATAGGAAATATTAGATATCCCTTCAAGAAAATTAGAGATACCAAGGAAGTGATCAGTGCAAAGAAATAGAGGAAAACAATAGAATAGGAAATACTAGATATCCCTTCAAGAAAATTAGAGATATCAAGGGAACATTCCATGCAAAGATGGGCACCATAAAGGACAGCAATTGTATGGACCTAAGAGAAGCAGAAGATATTAAGAAGAGGTGGCAAGAATACAGAGAACTATAAAAAAAGATCTTCACCACCCAGATAATCATAATGTTATGATCACTCACCTAGAGCCAGACATTCTGGAATGAGAAGTCAAGTGGACCTTAGGAAGAATCACTACGAATAAATCTAATAAAGGTGATGGAATTCCAGTTGAGCTATTTCAAACCATAAAAGATGATGCTATGAAAGTACTACACTCAATATGCCAGCAAATCTGGAACACTGAGCAGTGGCCACAGGACTGGAAATGGTCAGTTTTCATTCGAATCCCAAAGAAAGGCAATGCCAAAGAATGCTCAAACTACCACACAATTGCACTCATCTCACACGATAGCAAAGTAATGTTCAAAATTCTCCAAGCCAGGCTTCAACAGTACATGAACCATGAACATTCAGATGTTCAATCTGGGTTTAGAAAAAGCAGAGGAAGCAGAAATCAAATTGCCAACATTCACTGGATCATCAAAAAAGCAAGAGAGTTCCAGAAAAACATCTACTTCTGTATTTTTGACTATGCCAAAGCCTTTGACCATGTGGATCACCACAAACTGTAGAAAATTCTTCAGGAGATGAGAATACCAGACCACCTGACCTGCCTCTTGAGAACTCTGTATGCAGATCAGGAAACAACAGTTAGAACTGGGATAGAACAAGAGACAGGTTCCAAATCGGGAAAAGAGTATGTCAAGGCTGTATATTGTTACCCTGCTTATTTCACTTATATGCAGAGTACAACATGTGAAATGCCAGACTAGATGAAGCACAAGCTGGAATAAAGATTGCTGGGAGAAATATCAATAACCTCAGATATGCAGATGACACCACCCTTATGGCAGAAAGCGAAGAAGAACTAAAAAGTCTCTTGATGAAAGTGAAAGAAGAGAGTGAAAAAAGCTGGCTTAAAAGTCAACATTCAGAAAACTAAGATCATGACATCTGGTCCCATCACTTCATGACAAATAGATGGGCAAACATTGGAAACAGTGACAGACTTTATTTTGGGGGGCTCCAAAATACTGCAGATGGTTACTGCAGTCTTAAAATTAGAAGATGCTTACTCCTTGGAAGAAAAGTTATGACCAACCTGCTGCCACTGCTGCTGCTACGTCACTTCAGTCGTGTCCAACTCTGTGCGACCCCATAGATGGCAGCCCACCAGGCTCCCTCGTCCCTGGGATTCTCCAGGCAAGAACACTGGAGTGGGATGCCATTTCCTTCTCCAATGATCAACTAGACAGCATATTAAAAAGCAGAGGCATTGCTTTGCCAATAGTGGTCCGTCTAGTCAAAGCTATATTTTTTCCAGTAGTTTTCTATGGATGTGAGAGTTGGACTATAAAGAAAGCTGAGTGCTGAAGAATTGATGCTTTTGAACTGTGGTGTTGGAGAAGACTCTTGAGAGTCCCTTGGAATGCAAGGAGATCCAGCCAGTCCATCCTAAAGATCAGTCCTGGGTGTTCATTGGAAGTACCGATGGTGAAGCTGAAACTCCAATAATTTGGCCACTGATGTGAAGAACTGACTCATTTGAAGACTCTGATGTTGGAAATATTAGATGCTTAATAAAAGCCTGCTAAAAAATCAGTGGCTATTGGTGAAAATCCATGTTCCATATAGTCTATCTTCTATTTCATACAATTCTCCATTTTCTCTCAGCTACCACTTGTTTCATTCATATTTTCATGATCCTTCACTTTCCTGTAGTAGAAGTTTGTGATGTCTTCTCAGGCTGAAAAAGACTTCCTTCTGATTAATCACCTGAAAGCAAGAAGCTACTCTGTATACAATGTGTGATTCTAATTACAAGAATAGTATATAAAGAAATTTCAGAGTACCTGTTCAGAGTAAGTTATGAGATTAAGAATGAGAATACAGAGAAACAGTGGTGACATTGCTTGAACACCAGGCTCAAGCCATATTTGAAGCAAGGTGTCCACGGCATTTTGACTGGTAGCAGCATATAATCTCCCTTTTCCCAACTAGTCAGTATATTGGTTTTCCATTGCTATAATAAATTATCAAGAACTTAGTGGCTTAAAACCCACAAATTTATTCTCACTGCTCTAGAGATCAGACGTCTGAAACCAGGTTCCCTGGACTAAAGTCAAAGTGTTGGCGAGCCTGGTTCCTTCAGGGAGCTCTAAAGAAGTACTGCTTTCCTGCTTTGGTCTTGTGATGGGAGGCTGTCTGCCTCTCCTGGTTCACTGCCCCTTCCTTCATGCTGAAAGCCAACAGGGCAGCATATTCTCTCCTCTCTGACTTCTGCTTCTATCCTTGTATCTCTTTGACTCTGACCCTCCTCCTTCCCTCTTATAAGGGCCTTGTGGTTATATTAGGCTATGCAAATAACCCTGTCTGCAAAGTCCCTTTTACCATGCAAAGTAGCGTGTACATACATCATATCTGGACCCAACCACACTTGTCCTTCAAAATACTTGCTCCATCTTCACTTAATCCAGAATAAACAGTGAATCTCTTCCCCTCCTGCTAATGTGTCACTTTCTCAGCCCTTTCAAAGAGGTCCTCCCTAGTCCTTCAACCTTTTTCACCTAAGGTTCTTTATATACTTCTGTCATGGCCATAATTTGTATGTGCCCTAGCGCTGTGGCTGATATGTATTAAGGACTCACTAAATATTTTTTGAAAAAGTAGATGAATGAATGAATGAGTGTATTAAGTATCTGAGTATTTCTAGAGGAATCCTCTATAGTAAGTGTTTTCCCATCATTATACACTACAAAAAAGTCAAATAACTTTAATAAGTCTCAGAATTATTTTCATAATCAGGAGGAAAAAAAAAACAAAATAGTGACTTTTTTTTTTACATACTTACATTTTATTTTCTAGAGTACAGAAATAAGTCTAAATTCATCTTTCCTGGAACTTGAACAAGTTGGCTTAGATTACAGGTTGTCACCACATCTCATTATAAGTAAAGTAAACTCATATGCTGGCTTCCCAGGAGAGTCACAATTTATGCTTGTTATTCTGTATTAGATTTAAAAGAACCTTCCTTCCCTTTCAAAAATATTCTGAGTTGGGTGATGAATTATAATGTCACCCTAATTATAAGGAAAGTTTACTTTTATGGTTATAGGGATGTTAAACGGTTGTATAATAAGGGGGTTCAAAGGTAGTTAACCTTGTCTACAGACTATCTCAAGAGCATGCTAGCATAATTTACTCCATATGCAATATACACCTTCTCTTTCAAAAATGTTTATGGGTTGTTGCCTGTGAACTTCTGTTTTATACAATTCTACATAATGTTCTACTTATTTCCTGCCCTGTGTGCATTCTCTTTCCTCTTATTCCTACAGTTCAGGCCATGACCACATTCTACAGACAAAGGTTCTGCAAGACTTAAGAGGCACAAGTTAAAAATTCAGAACAACTCTTTACTGTTTAAGTGATAAAAATTTAAATCATTGACTATGGTGAACTGAAAAATGTGACACCCTTGCTCCTCTCCCAAGGCAATCCATCTCCTAATTCTCAAGAGCTCTTGAATTCAACAGTAAAGAAACTGCCTGAGATGTAGGAGACACGGATTTGATACCTGGATTGGGAAGCTCATTTGGAGGAGGAAATAGCAACTTACTCAAGTATTCTTGTCCGAAAAATCTCATGGACAGAGAAGCATGATGGGCTTGCAAAGAGTCAGACACAACGGAGCAACTGAACAAACCACCACCACCACTACCACCAGCCCATGCAGCAATAAGGGGAAGAGACAAAATTTAGAAAACATCTTTCTTGTCTTAGAGTTTAGATACTCCTGTATTTTGAGCAACAACCTAAGAGACTCTTCCAACAACGAAAGAGATGACTGTACACCTGGACATCACCAGATGGTCAATACTGAAATCCTATTGGTTATATTCTTTGCAGCCAAAGGTGGAGATGCTCTATACAGTCAGCAAAACAGGACTGGAAGCTAGCTGTGGCTCAGATCATGAGCTCTGTATTGCCAAATTCAGACTTAAATGGAAGAAAGTAGGGAAAATCACTAGACCATTCAGGTATGCTGCTGCTGCTGCTGCTAAGTCGCTTCAGTCATGTCCGACTCTGTGTGACCCCATAGACTGCAGCCACCAGGCTCCCCCATTCAGGTATGAAGTAAATCAAATCCCTTACAATTATACAGTGGAAGTGTCAGATGCAAGGGATTAGATCTGATAGAGTGCCTACAGAACTATGGACAAAGGGTGTAACCTTGTACAGGAGACCCTGATCAAAACCATCCCAAGAAAAAGAAATGCAAAGCGACAAAATGTTTGTCCGGGGAGGCCTTACAAATAACTCAGAAAAGGAGAGAAGTAAAAGGTAAAGGAGAAAAGGAAAGATATATCCATCTGAATGCAGAGTTGCAATGAATAGCAAAGAGAGATAAGAAAGCCTTCCTAAGTGATCAATGTAAAGAAATGGAGGAAAACGATAGAATGAGAAAGACTAGAGATCTCTTCAAGAAAATTCGAGATATCAAGGGAACATTTCATGCAAAGATGGACACAATGGAGTACAGAAACTGTATGGACCTAACAGAAGCAGAAGGTATTAAGAAGAGGTGGCAAAAATACACAGAAGAACTGTACAAAAAAGATCTTAATGACTTAATGGTGTGATCACTCACCTAGAGCCAGACATCCTGGAGTGCAAAGTCAAGTGGGCCTTAGGAAGCATCACTAGGAACAAAGTTATTGGGGTGATGGAATTCAAGCTGAGCTAATTCAATCCTAAAAGATGATGCTGTGAAAGTGCTGCACTCAATATGCCAGTGAATTTGGAAAACTCAGCAGTGGCCACAGGACTGGAAAAGGGCAGTTTTCTTTCTAGTCCCAAAGAAAGGCAATGCCAAAGAATGTTCAAACTACAGAACAATTGCACTCATCTCACATGCTAGTAAAATCATGCTCAAAATTCTCCAGGCTAGGCTTCAACAGTACATGAACTGAAATTTCCAAATGTTCAAGGTGGATTTAGAAATGGCAGAGGAACCAGAGATCAAATTGCCATCATCTATTGGATCATAGAAAGATCAAGAGAAGTCCAGAAAAGCATCTACTTCTGCTTCATTGACTCTGCTAAAGGCTTTCACTGTATGTATCACAACAAAGTGTGGAATACTCTGAAACATATGGGAATACCTGACCACCTTCCCTGCTTCCTGAGAAATCTGTATGCAGGACAGGAAAAAATTAGAACCAGACATGGAACAATGGACTGGTTTCATATTGGGAAAGGAGTGTGTCAAGGCTTTTACCCTGCTAATTTAACTTTTAGCACACTACATCATGCAAAATGCAGGGCTGGATGAAGCACAAGCTGGAAAGAAGATTGCCAGGAGAAGTATCAATAAGCTCAGATATGCAGATGTCTCCACCCTTATGGCAAAAAGCAAAGAGGAACTGAAGAGCCTCTTGATGAAAGTGAAAGAGGAGAGTGAAAAAGCTGGCTTAAAACTCAACATTCAGAAAGCTAAGATCATGGCATCCAGTCCCATCACTTCATGGCAAATAGATGGGGAAACAATGGAAACAGTGAGAAACTTTATTTTTCTGGTGCTCCAAATCACTCTAGATGGTGACTGCAGACATGAAATTAAAAGACACTTGCTCCTTGGAAGAAAATCTATGAGATACCTATAAAGCATATTTAAAAAACAGGGGCTTTACTTTGTTGACAAAGATCCATCTAGTCAAAGCTATGTTTTGTCCAGTAGTCTTGTATGGATGTGAGAGTTGGACTATAAAGAAGCTAAGCGCTGAAGAATTGATGCTTTTGAACTGTGGTATTGGATAAGATGCTTGTGAGTCTCTTGGACTGCAAGAAGATCCAACCAGTCAATCCTAAAGGAAATCAGTCCTCAATATTCATTAGAAGGACTCACACTGAAGCTGAAGCTCCAATATTTTGGCTTCCTGATATGAAGAAATGACTCATTGGAAAAGATTCTGATTCTGGGAAAGATTGAAGGCAGGAGGAGAAGGGAATGACAAAGGATGAGATGGTTGGATGGCATCACCAACTCGATGGCCTTGAGCTTGAGCAAGCACTGGGAGTTGATGATGGACAGGTGTGCTGCGGTCCATGGGACTGCAAAAATGTCAGATATGACTGAGCAACTGAACTGAACTGAGCTTATCTTTTGAGCACTTCTTTGCAAAACATAGGGTGAGAAAATAGTTAGAACTGATTTTAATGTTCATAATTTCGAGCTATTGAATCTATAGGGATGGGAATTGAAAAAAAAAAATTTAGGTCATGACCTGCATGAAACAAAATGTCCTCAGCTTGGAGTATACTGAGTTTGACATTCCTGTAGAACCTGATGATAGATGGACATGCTCAGAAGTTTTAATTAGGACTGGAGAGTGTAGAGAGATGAACAAAATAAGGTAATTGCAGCCAAGGAAATGAAGACAATGTGTAATAGATTTCTACTTATCCTCCAAGGCTCAGCTCAAACCTAAATCTGAGCACAGTTTATGGAACCATATGGACATTCAATGTGAGCAGCTACTTGACTGACTGACTAAAAGAATTAATTTCTGCAAGAAACTTTTCCAACAGTTTCATCCCACAGTGAGTGACCTTTCCCACATCTCAGTTCCCGTAGCACTCGCCACCTGGGCCACTCATTAGGCACCCATATGTACCTCCTTCTGTTGGATCTCACTCTCTGCTTATGCTCTGTCTTACCAGCTGGCTAGGCAGCTACTTAAAGACAGAGCCACCCTGTAAGCATCTTTGTATTCCCCACAGCTTCTAGCTAACCTCTTGCCTGACATAAGTGCTAAAGAAAAGTCTTCAGAACAACACAGAGCAGCCAGAAGCTTGCTGTAAAGTCCCCACATACATTTATGATCTGCAAAAGGGAAGAAACAGTAGTAAAAGCAATTGTAGTTGAACACACAAAATGAGTTAATTGCTAGTCTAATTTCTTTATCCATTAACTCAGGCAATTCCTGAGGGGACAACCAAGACAGGTTGCTATTATATTTCCGCTTTGAACAGATGAGGAAACTAAAACCCAGAGACTTTAAAAATGACCCTAAAGATACAAATCTAGACAGTGATGGGTCTGACCCTCAAATCCATTTAAGACTCATAAACCTATGTGTTCCTAAGTGGGACTACCTGTTTTCTCTTTGGCTACTTCATCCCTTTCAGAATACCCAATGTTGCTTATCATTTTTCTGGAGTCAGGAATCTGGAAGTAGAGGGGACCACAGGCATGTGAAGGGCCATCTTCACCCCATGCCATGCAGGGTAAGGGCCTTCAGGTCACAGCAAACCTCAGGCCCGGGTACATATCAAAGGAGAGAGCAACACAGATCGCAAGAAAGTCTTGATCTTGCTCCAAGACCGTGGTTACCAGGGCCCCTCACAGTGAAAAGCGGCTGTTGCCCCTCTTCCAAGAGTGAAAAGGCCAGGCCTGATGAAAGCAGATCTACACTTCCTGCCAAGAGAAACAGCAGGAGCTGGCCTGACCCTTGCCCAGAGCAGACTGTGTCAGTAATAGTGGCCATGCTTTAAATCTCTTTAACCCTTCCACCCCTAAAAGGAGGTTTCACATCTTAGGCTGCTATGTCTTCTCCAACTCTTCCCTCACTCATCAAGATAGGTTGTATTTTAACAGCCTCCCAAAGAAATCTACATATCTTGAGTCTATTTTCTAAGTGATAATAAGCCCCAATACTGTGTTTTGTGTTTTTTAATAATTAGAGAAAATTAATATGCATAACTGCTAACAGTAATTAGTTACAGTATTTATTAGAATAATGTGTTGAGCTCATTTTAAGCAATTTTTCTATTTTTAAATTTATAGCCCCACTATAAAAAGTAGGTTTTATATCTCCTATTATCTGATTACAAAAATGATGTTCATAGAACAGAATCCTGGATAATATTATAGAGTATTTAATGTCATGTCTGGACTTGAATTCAAGTTCAGTTTATCCATATTATTCCATTATACCACAGATGCTATTAAAGAGCAATGGTTAGTATGGTATAACTTTAAAGCTTATAAACCTATTCCATATGCATTATCTAATTTTATCCCTATAGGAATTCAAGAAAGTAGGAATGGCAGGCAGTGTTCTCTTTTACAGATGAAGAAACTGAGGCTCAAAACAGTTAAACTATTTGTCTTGAGGGAACATGGAAAGTTAGTGGCTGAATTGAGTCAGGAGTTTCTTGTGGAATGTTCTGGGATGCCTCCTTTCACTGCATCAAGACAGGCCATCAATAACCACTACTACTACTACTAAGTCACTTCAGTCGTGTCCAACTCTGTGCGACCCCATAGATGGCAGCCCACCAGGCTCCCCACCCTTGGGATTCTCCAGGAAAGAACACTGGAGTGGGTTGCCATTTCCTTTTCCAATGCATGAAAGTGAAAGGTGAAAGTGAAGTCACTCAGTTGTGTCCAACCCTCAGTGACCCCATGGACTGCAGCCCACCAGGCTCCTCCGTCCATGGGATTTTCCAGGCAAGAGTACTGGAGTTGGGTGCCATTGCCTTCTCCATCAATAACAAAAAGCCCACTTGATAAGTGCTTCTGTTCTCTCAATGACAGGGAGATGCTTTAATCTAGTTTTATTATATGAACATATTGACAATCAAAAAGGAAAAATTGGAGGCACTTAGAAGCCATGAAATTAATACAGGAGAAAAGGGCTGCACTGGGCAGCCCCGGGTCCCTGAAGTCCAGGTTCTAAGGACAAGCATGTAGGTAGCTGGCCCCTGGCTTCAGGCTCCCTGAGGGGTAAACTTGGAAACTCAATGTAAAAGTGGTTTATGACACTTCCCTTCGCATCAGGGAAACCTAGGCTGGGTTCTAGGTCTGGTTCGGTCCACTGTAGACCTGATGGCCCTTGGCATCAGATTTCTGGTCTATAAAGAGGGATACCGATAGTGCCCAGTTCATGGGGCAGCTGTGCTGGCTAATGGAAATAATACTTAGTGCCCAGCATAAATAAAAGAGGGGATTAGTGGTATTGACAGACTTGGGGCTAGGAGGGAAAGCTTGGGGCTAGACAGGGGGTGCTGAATGTTTGCTTTTTGCTCAAAATTGGTTCTCAGTGGGTATCATCAAATTTATCTTATTTTCCTTACCCTTTCATTGCACAGCCTCTGAAAACTCACAAGGTACTTGTCACAGGAATTAGCTCATTGAATCGTCATAGCCAGTCTTGGAGAGATGCTGTGAAGGAAGTAGAGATCAGAGAGAGGGAGAGGGCCTTGCCCATGGTTACACTGAATATCTGGCAGGGCAGAGGCCAGAAATCACCTCTTTCATCTTATTAGCCCATTCTGGTAGCTTGTCCTTAGCTCCTATGGCAAGCAAAGATAAGCCACAAATATGTTTCTGAAAGACATCAAAGGATACCCACCCATATCCAGTCATGATTAAGACTTTCCTATGAAAATTTTGGCACTGGGGAGCTCCCTGATATGTGCACCTTACCTTTATCAGTTTCTCTCTGAGGCAAAAAGGTGCCATCTTCCGTTCTATAACACCTTTATCTTATAGCCCAATGCCTGGCACATAGCAAAAACATCCATAAATATTTGTTAAGGGATTTAGTTAAATTAGAACATTATATTCATTGGAGTTACTTTTAATTTACTCCAGAGTTTATGTTTCTATATTCTTTGTTATGAAGTTTCCATTTACTGGTTACCCATTACTCATGCTTATAGTTTGCTGAGTATTCCTCATGCAGTATGTGATCAAAAACTTGAAAAAAATTTGATGTTGGAGATATCACATCTGTAATTTTTCAGATGACTAAATTGAGGCATAGAGAAGTTAAGTAACTTGTCCAGATGTAATACTTGGTAAAATGATGGAGTCAGGCTTTGGTTCCAAAAGTCTCATGTGGGAACTCATATTCTTACCACCACTTTATACTATTTCTCAGTATTTGGTTGATTCTGTCATCTAATCACACAGAGTGTGTCCACAATAAGGAAGTTTTGTTCTTGATAATAGTGATGGCTATTAAGAATGTTGACATGTGAGCTGATCAGAAGGAAAGCTGTTCTCCCAAGTTCCAGGAAAGTGAATTGTTTCTAAATGCATAATTCCCAACAGAGTTTAGATTCTACAAACTTTCAATGAAAGCGAAGAAAAATTACGGACTTATGATAGAAGTCAGATTTCTGCTACTGGTTTGTTCTGTTTAAATTGCATCTTTTGGTCTGTGAGATCTGAAAACACTTTTCTATCAGTATAAGCATGTACACCTTTCAAGCATGCAAATACTTAAGGGATCTCATTAGAATTTTATTATTTTTATCTTCTATAATAGTTCACCTCTAATCATAATTGGCCTGTTGGTAAATTTCTCCAAAGTTTGTCTTATATATATATTTCTTATCTGTACTAGAAATATCATTTGTCTTTTATTGTCATAAAAACAGGTGATATGGCCCAACAGAGAAAGAGAAAGAAATAGGAAAAGCTTTTCTACATAGGGTGAAATAGATTTTAGAATACATAGCATCTGTTTCTTCTCTAAATGTTTCAAATACTGCTTCCAGTTATTTTGGTGGTCCATGTGTAGATCAGACTTTTAGTTTTGTTTTATTTATGCTTTATTTGCTTGTTTTTAATTACATAGAAGTTTCTCTTTCACCTTGCATAGTTGAAATTTAAAATGCTATTTAAAAAAGAAGCATTGAATTTTCAATAATTTTTACTGAAAGGTTAAAGATCTTTTCTCCTAATAATTAATTGGGCTTTGATAGGAACCCAGAGACAGGTCATTGTAAATCAGCTTTCATAATAGATATGACTTGAAAATAATTAATCAACTTCCCATAGGTTACCTAGCAAAGTCTAGCTAGGTGTAAGTAGTAACCATACCCTTGACTCCACCGAGGAAAGTCCATCTCTTACACTAACTTACAGAATAAAAGCAAGTCTGGGACAATGAAGTTATATCTTATAATTCTCAAACTCCATGGTCTTTTTCAGAGTTATCCAACATTTATGATTTCAGACTCAATGGGACAGACTTTAGATTATTGAAGGACAGACTCCATGATTTATCTATCACAAAGTTTGGAGTGGGACCTGAAAGGCTACAGGTGCAAGAGAAACCTAGGTGAATCTGATGATTAACTAGGCTTGGGCATCCTTGATTATAGCTACTTGCAAATCATTCCAGCCTAACCCAGCTCATAACTGACTAAACAGCATGGGCCAGGGGAGAGGGTATCGGAGAGCTCAGTTTTACTTTTGCTTTAGATGCTACCTGGTGAGCTCTGGACAGTTCACCCCCGCCCCCAACACAATACACTCTTTTCCTTCACTGTATCAAGGTAAGAGTTGGATGACCTTTCTAGCTGTAATATCCTGTGATAGGAGAAAGCAGTTTAGAATGAAAATATGTAATTATCTTGGCCAATTCTGTGCTCCCTTTTCTGTTTTCATTTTCTTTACCATCCAGAAAGCAAAGCTCATAGTCACCTTCAAATATCTTCTGCCTTTGAGGTAGGCCTGTGCCAAGGAAGCCTGCAAATAAAGTGATGTAAATGCCAGTCCTTATAGACTGCCCTCTACATTCACGTCACAGACAACAAGCACATTTTTAGAGAGTGGAAGAACCATCTTGGCTTTATAGGAAGAAAAGAGAGAGATAAATATTTGAAGAGCTGAGAGGGTCTGTTACAGAATTTTGAGATTACTTTTACCCTTTGAAACAATTCTGCTGAAAAATATGAGATTTTGAGAAGTTCTCTTTGGAGTATTTTTGGTCTGTAATTTTGTGTGGGTTTTTTTGTTTGCTTGTTATTATAAGAGAATTGAAGCTGTGTACTAAACAGCAGAAACAATCCAAGTGTGAGTGTGTGTGTGTGTGTGTGTGTGTGTGGGAGTAAAATAGGAATTAAGAAAAAGAAAGAAAACTTGAGAGTAAGTGGACTTTTTTCTTTCCGAGCAGATCTTCAATAAGAATTAGATAAGTGTGTTGGAGATAGGACCAAGGGATGTTATTTCCTTAAATATGTGTTTCTCCAAATATGTTCCATGGACTATTAGCATAAACGTCTGCAGACACTGTTAAAAACTCTGTATCTGTATTTTGGCACACAAATTTGGAGAATAAATAAAGGAAGCCCCATGGTTCACATTAAAATAGTAACGATACTGGTAAGTTCCGCAGCTACGGTAAATACTTGCTAAACTTAATTATCAAAATGCATCTTCTGCCCCCTCCCCACCAAAAAAAAAAAAACAGTTATTAAGGACCTAACTAACTAGTGTTCTGTAGAAACCAGGCTGCCAGTTAGAATTGGTTGAGCAATATTGGTTGAACAAATGAAAAATGTTCCTGGTTTCCACTAACATAGCAGTCATTGGAAAAAATGTATCTTCTAAATCATGTTTGTTTTTGGCCAATAGCAAAGAGGAATGCTGTTAACTGAGGAAGAATGTTTTTTTAAACTGAAGTCACAGTAATTTATTCTGTATAGTAGTTGCAGAGTGTGGGAAATACTTTAAACCAACTAAAATCTATACCCTTAACTGGGAACAGGGTGAGGGTAGAGTGATGCCTTTCCTAGAGATATTGAGGTGCTAAACTGAATTGTACTCTTCAGGTGTTTTTAAAGGGCATGTAATTGATCCAACCAGTCCATCCTAAAGGAGATTAGCCCTGAGTGTTCATTGGAAGGACTGATGTTGAAGCTGAAACTCCAATATTTTGGCCATCTGATGTGAAGAACTGACTCATCTGAAAAAGTCCTGATGCTGGGAAAGACTGAGGGCAGGAGAAGAAGGGGATGACAGAGCATAAGATGGTTGGATGGCATCACTGACTGAATGGACATGGGTTTGGGTGGACTCCGGGAGTTGGTGATGGACAGGGAGGCCTGGAGTGCTGCAGTCCATGGATCGCAAAGAGTTGGATACAACTGAGCGACTGAACTGAACTGTTTCAGTAAATAGTATACAATTGCTCATCGATGTCCACATCTTCAGCTGAAATTTTTAATTTAGAAGGTCAGCAGGGGGTTACCATTTGTGATTTAGGGCCTTCCAAACATCCAGCTTTCTGTTGTTGTAGGAGTGAGATTCACAGGATCAGTTAGCCTTAAGAATACAATTGCCTGTTGGATTTGCATCTTTTGATTACTCAAACAATGAAATGAGTTGCTAGGTTCTAATACTCGCTCTTCCACCCATATGATGTTGGATATATAAACCAGTTCCTTCATGTGCATAATGGGTGTTCTCAAGCCTGCTCTGTGACGATCAAAAATAGTAAATGACATGCATACTTGAAAAAAAACTTTGTAGATCAAAACACTAGTGATTTCTAGTCAGGCACCTGCTAGTTAGTAGAGTATTATCTCTGAGCTGGAGCTGGAACCCATACTGTAGCTCTGGTTTGCCAGCTGATTCCTGTTAAATCTGGTAGGGAATAGTAATAAGGGACTGGAAAGCTGATGTAAAAAGAGTTTTCTCTGTTTTGCCTCTTATTATCCTTTTGCTTCTTGTCTTTTTCAACTTTCTATCCTATTAGCAACTCGCCAGCAGTTTCTTCACTCTGGTGGTGACAGGTTAAAGTGTCAGCAGTTGATCCCACAGAGCTTTCCGATGGGTTGCATAACTAGTTTCTTTAGATCCCTCAGACTCCAGCACCTTCCTGCTAGCACCTCTTCAGAGTTCCAGATCCTGGCCAAGTGGGGGCACTTCAGCTTTGAGTAATCAGCGCTTTCAAGGAGTAACCTCTTCTCACAGGTCTGAATTTCTTTTGCAGGAATGGCAACCCACTCCAATGTTCTTGCCTGGAGAATCCCAGGGACAGTGGAGGATGGTGGGCTGCCGTCTATGGGGTTGCACAGAGTCAGACACGACTGAAGTAACTTAGCAGCAGCAGCAGCAGCATGAATTTCCAGATTTAAATAATTCAACCTCTTCTCATTGTTCCTCAGCCTTTGGGTTGGTAGCTGGTTTTGGTAACCGTTTTGTGTGTATGTATGTGTTTTAATTCAAGTATAGTTGCTTTACAATGGTGTGTTAGTTTCTGTTGTACAGCAAAGTGAATCAGCTATGCATACACATATATTCCCTCTTTTTTGGATTTCCTTCTCATTTAGGTCACTAAAGAGCACTGGATAGAGTTTCCTGTTCTATAGAGTATGTTCTCATTAGTTCTCTATTCTATACATGGTAGTGTGTATATATCAATCCAACTCTCTCAATCCATCCCACCTCTTGGTATCCATACATTTGTCTTCCATGCCTGTATCTCTGTTTATTCTTCGAAAATGATTTCATCTATGTAATTTTTTTCTCCTTTCCACTCATATGCATTAATATGTAATATTTATCTTGCCATGTCCTGTCTTTTTAATTCATCAGTAACTAAATAGAAACACTCTGCCTTAAAGAGCATGAGTTTTTTTCTTGGACCCTTACTGATAATGTAAATGTATAAACCAGGATTGTTTCCTTTCTCCTACCTCCAACATACTCATGTTTGTTTGCTTTGTACATTTACGTACATAGGCATAGTCTTAACTGCTATAGAAAAGTCTGGTCTCTTGGTTCATCATTATAAAGATCTTCTCCATAAACATTTTATTCTCTTGGTCTAATGTTCACACTTCTGCTGGAGACATAAATCAAATATTTTACTTTGCTTTTAAAACTAGGGGATATCTCATCTTATTGCACTAAGAGGATAGAGTGTAACTTACAAACTGAAGGTTTGTGGCACCCCTGTATCAAGCAATTCTATTGGTGTAATTTTTCCAACAGCATTTGCTTGCTTGGTGTCTGTGTCACATTTTTTGTGAGAATTGTCAATTCTCATAGTATTTCAAAAATTATATTTGTTTGGTGATGTGATTTTTGTTACTATTTAAGCATTTTTAAAACAATACGGTGCTTTCTAAAATAAGATATGTATATTGTTTTAGACATAATGCGCTGTAAACTTAAACTGCAGTATAATGTAAACTCTTAAGTACTGGGAAACCAAAACTTTATGTTACGCACTTTGTTGCAATATCTGATTTATTGTAGTTGTCTGGAACCAAACATTTGATATCTTCAGGGTATGCCTGTTCTTGAATTTAAATGTAACAGCTATATAAGATGAAATCATATCTTGGCTTCAAAGTTGAGAAGTAATCAGAAGTAGTAGCAGTTATGAAAACTTGAAAGTGTAATCTAAAGGGTGTCAGATCCAGAAATGGTAAACGTTAAAACCAGATTGGTAAAATAGCACTTGTTGTCTACTCATAGAACAGTTTGAACTGGATGTCTTCACATTCCAAACTGATATGAAGCTCAGAGGCATAATGTTACAGGATGGCTTATAAAGTGAAAATGAAAGATTCCTTTAACCTTTGCAGACTAGGAATTACAGTTTGGGTTTCTAGATAGCAGAGGAATGGTTAAAAATGATCTATCTCATACTATTTTAGAAAGATGAATTAAATCTATTTCTTGAATATCAGAGGCATTTGCAAGAAATAACCTAAGTTGCACTTATGTTCATGAAATAAGCTAAAACTAGATTTGCTTACATGGCTTAAGTGGTTTCAGTGCTCAGAATTTGTTTAGTCTCAATTTTGTACTGTACTTTAACAGGGGTAGAGTTACCAACAGCAAGTTTCTGTGCCAAATGCATAGTGAGGCCAAAAATATGGAAACGGCTTTGGCTCTCTTTCTGGTTACAGGCAATATTATTTTACAAAAGATGTAGAGCACAGGCGGTAAAGCACAAAAGTTAAAGTAAAAATGAACAAACCTAAAAATGGAGTCAGATTTGTTCTTCCCTATACAACACTGATTCCCTGGTAGCTCAGCTGGTAAAGAATCCACCTGCAATGCAGGAGACCCAGGTTCAATTCCTGTGTTGGGAAGACCCATTGGAGAAGGGATAGGCTACCCACTCCAGTATTCTTGGGATTCCCTGGTAGCTCATCTGGTAAAGAATCTGCCTATATTTGGGAGAGACCTCGGTTCACTCCCTGGGTTGGGAAGCTCCCCTGGAGAAGGGATAGGCTAGCCAATCCAGTATTCTTGCTTGGAGAATTCCATGGACTGTATAGGCCAGGAGGTTGCAAAGAGTCGAACACAACCGAGTGACTTTCACTTTCTTTCACTTTTGTACAATAGTTGGCCTCTTATTATCTACAGCTGATTGCTAATATGGAAAAATGTAGGCTCAATGTTTGTATTTTTAATAAACATCCAAAACTTTTTATTTGAATCTCCTAATCTTTAAATATTGGCTCCTTTTTAAAAAATTAAATACTAAGAAGGCTATCTCTGTGAATCTGTAAAGCTCTCCTCAGAACCAGATTTGGTCCCCTGAGCATCAGTTGCCAACTTTTATTTTAGACAACCTCAAACCTTGACCATCAACCTAGTTTGAATGCATATGATATAATATTCATATTAGTAGCAGAAGAGGAAGAAAAAGACCCTTTAATCAAGAGGAAAGACTCAGCTATGATTAGAAGCAATTGATCAGTAATCATGATTTCAAAATGTTCTATGGCTGAGTAAGTGCTCTTTATTTCTGTAACAACTTGGGAAACTATAACATTGTAAGAGTCGCTGTTGAGAAATTTTAAGAATTTAGAATCAGAAGGATATTCTTAATTATATTTAGGTAATTAAAATAGTTTTAACACTTCCCTCTTAAGATAGACTTTAAAATACTAACATCTAGTTTTAGACAAGGATATGGTATTAAAAAAAATATTTGTAACAATTCACTGCTATTCTCTAGGGTATGCTGGGTAAAGTTGGGATTAAGTTGATGGAAGGAAATTCAGAATGGCCTTTAGAGAAGCATGCCTTGAATTCTCTACATGAATGAACTTGGTCCGAAAGGATTAAGATATATTCTTGCATATGGTGGCAGATGGTGACTATAGTATTTATACTGAGGAGATTCCTGTTTGACATGTAAAGAAACTTTTAATCATTACATCAAATTCCTATTGTTACCTGCTTGGGGAACCACCAAACACATGTTATTCTTTACTTTCTCTGCATTTGCACAATTGCTTCCATATGTGGGCCTGGATGCCTTCCCCCCTGTCCATATTATCAGTTCCTGTTTTTAGAGGACATCTTCTAACCTCTTAAGAGGCCTTTTCAGACTTTGTTAATAAAAATCCATTATTTGTCTTTCTATCACAGCATTCTGTTTATATGGCTGAATTTCATGGCTCCATATTTTTTCTTAAAATATTTCAAGCAAGACTTTCTCTGTTGTTTGTTTAGTAGCTAACTTGTGTCCGACTCTTTGCAACCCCGTGGACTGTAGCCTGCCAGGCTCCTCTGTCCATGGGATTTTTCAGGCAAGAATACTGGAGTGCATTGCCATTTCCTTCTCCAGGGGATCTTCTAGACCCAGGTCTCCTAAATTGCATGCAGATTCTTCACTGATTGAGCTATGGGGGAAGTTCAATTCATGACTCAAGATTGAAAAACTAAAAACTGATATCTACCTCTGAGCTACACATTGGTAATACTTACCCTAATATGGCACTTATTTGCCACACAGGCATGTTCAGAAAAGATTAACTGCAATTGTTTCCATTCTTACACAAGTTTGCATTTCTCCAGTGGTTTCTTTGTCAACAAATGGCATTATCATCTAACCTGATAAAATCCATGAATCTGGACATTCTTCTGATGGAAAAAATTTTCAAGTATTGAGATATGGGGAATTCATTCTGGTTTATGCTGGATTTGGCTTGAACTTTGTTAACTAAAATGACATGTCTTATGGCCCAACAAACAGACATTGTACATCTCCTTTAACCACTAAAAGGATGCACTTATGATTCAAAATGTGGTTTAGGCATTGAGAATGGAGCTGGATACATTGTGAATGTGCTTTCAGGTCCATTGTTGCATTTTTAAGAATTTCAGTTTTCTGTACTCTCTAACTTGAGGACATGACCAACCATTCCCAAAACAGTATCTTGCTAGCAGCTGCCAGCCAACTTTATGGTCTCAAGTTAACTTATGCAACAATTTCAGACTCCCTTCAGCTCTTGCTTAACCAGCACCCTTAGTTCTTGCTAGCTCCAACTATAATTGTTAAACAACTCCTGTAACTAACTGCACCCTTGTGGTTTATCAACCTCTCTCTTTTCATAGTCCAGTAGAACACAATTCAAGTGCCTCTTGAATCTGTGTTTCCCAGGCTGTAGTCTCATTTCTGTTCAAATAAAATTTTTATATTCTTATTGTCTATGGATTAATCTATGCTTCTTTCTCTTTATTATCCAAAGGTAATAAGTTACAACCTTGGGAGTTTCTCAGGTGAAATCTAAAGGACTGAACAAAGTGACAGGCCATGGCAGATAAGTAGATGGCAGGGTTCATCAAATGAATTTATTTGGCTTGCCCTGGGTGGCCACAAAATTAATGGACCATATCTTCAACAGCCCACCAGAATCTTAAAAGCTTATACAGAGTCCTTAACTTGGTTCAGACACATATTTAGTCTAGGTGATCTTGCCAATACCTTATTCTCTCAAGGCTGTGTCCTTGAACTAGCTTCTAGTATGGGAGTAGTATCGGCAGCATGCATATCGCAAGGACAAGGAGGTGGGGATGAGCCTGTAGTTGCCTGAGTCCAGTTTAGGCCAACTGGACGGCACAATGTGTACATGACCTCCTGCCTTGGTCTCCAATTCTGTCTCCTCTTAGCATCTTAAATGGAAGGGGTAAATTGTCACCAAGACTTAGAGATATGTTAACCACATGCAAATAGGAGCCTTGTTTGGTTCCTGGTTTGAAGAAACAACCATTTAAAAAAGACAATATTGGAGACTCTGAACAGTGACTGGATGTTAATTGATACTAGGAAATTGTCAGTATTTTTCAGCTGTGATAATGGTTATGTTTGAAAATTTTTTTTAGAAAATATTTAAATATTTATAGATGGAAAGATAAGCTTGGTTTGCTTTAAGAATCTCATGGGATGAGAAGGAGCTGGGAATATGGACAACAAAATATTGAGAAATACTTCTTAGTATTTGACATATGTCATTATTTCTAAACATGACCTACTTGGCATTCCCAGTTGTAATCACTTTAGTTCTTCCCATTCCCACTGTGGAATACGCCAATTACCTCTTACCTATGTTCCTAAAATAGTTTTGAAATTGTTTTACCTTGTCAAATTTATCTTCTAAATAATTATAAATGTTTAATTCTAAACATTAAACTTTTTTCTGAAAACATGTTTTATCCATTCCCCTTAAAATCTTCTGTGTCAAATAGTTTGAACTTCATGCCAGTTTTCAAAAAGATATTTATTAACTGGCTTCTCTGACTATCTCTTTACTACCCATGTACACTTCTTCTGTAAACAGAATTTTCATTTCATTGAACTTTGACATAATCATCTGTCTCCTGTCATATCAACTCAATTGGGAAGCCATTCCTGATCTCTAGCCATTGTCCAACATGTATTTAGTATTTTCATACTTTTCAGCTATTTGCTTCATTGTTATTCTAGTTAGACTCAAGGATGTTAAAGAGGTTATAAGCCACTTGCCAGTTTCTATAAGTTGGCAGTATTTGCATGAATCTGTGAGAAGAATCTGAGTCTTCACCTGGCTCAATGGGGCGGGGTTTCAGGAGAGGTGTGGGGGTGAGATACGCTATGAATGATTGAATGTCTGCAGAGGAAAAGAGTGGAAAGGAGTGACTGAATGCTTGCTTTTGTGATCACTGATCTGTTTGAAAACAGTTGATGTGTTATACCCATGTGCTGTGTTAGACCCACGGTGTCTGATATTAACCTTAAAAGGTACATAAAGAACAATGAAGTTACTCATTTAATCTTTATATAAAGACATAGCGTACATGGCAGTAACCACATAAACCTGTGTCTATTTAACTCTGGAATTCTTGCTTCTTTTAAGAGAATAAAGCAAATGTTCAATGGCCAGTGTTCTTGAAGGCATTTCCCCAAAGTTTAGAGTATCTAGTCTGAAATTTATAAAAGTAGGATGTAAAATAAGGCTGTTTTGCTTTCAAAGTAAAAGCTATTTTAAATGTGGCATAAAACATTAAATAACTGAAAAGAAATTAAATGCTGGACTATGGTGTATGTTCATAATTGTTTCGGGAAAGCCAATTAGAAATGGAGAAGAATTTGGAAATTGATGTTGATCTGAAACAGATTGCCAGCTATTTCTCTAGCGAAAATGGGTTTATTTGAGATCAGCAGAGAATTCCAAGCAGAGATTTGTAATTATGGCTAGTCAGTCAGGGCAAGGGAAGGAGAACCCATTTACAGAAAGGAAAAGAAAGTTGGGAGGGCTCCAGTAAACAAAGCCCATGACTTTTCATTGCCTGAGTACTTGCCAGGAAAGAAGAGTCTTCTGGCTGGGACTCTGCTACATTCACGAGGTATGTGTATTCTCCCTTCTGGCCTCTCGTTTCTATTGAGGCTTCTGTTTATTCATTTGTATGGCTCTTATTTTTACCCACTTATATGTGGGCCATAATTTAGCCCTGCTCTGCCGCCAGAGGTGAAGTGATTTGCACCTTACATCTCTTTTTGGGGCTTATTGCTTTTTGGATATCTCTCTATCATGTTGCCTTGTGAATTCACTTCTCTTGTGCTCCCACAGGTATGATTTTATTGACTGTTGAGTTTATTTTTGTTGTTAGACTTCATCACGGATTCAGTGGACATGAATTTGACCAAACTCCAGGAGACAGTGGTGGATAAAGGAGCCTAGTGTGCTGTGGTACACGGGGTCACAGAGTTAGACACAAGTTAACTAACTGAACAATAACAACACACATTTCTCTGGAGCATTCATTCTATAGCCTACGCAAAAGCAGAGCAGCTCTGGCTTCCCCATTTTGCTGCAGCTGTGACTAGCAGACCTGAGATCCTGGTGACACAGGTGGAGAGACTTGAGTATTTTCTCATTGGAGAGTTGAGTCCCTACAAAGGCTTTTTCTTAGATTCACATATACTAATCTTGTTTATTTCTAGTAAAAGATGCCTCTAAAGAAAAAAAAAGGAGATGATAGTTCCATCTTTACATTTGCTTTAAAAGCAGGTCATGTATAGGGGAAAACCGTGAAATCTCAAGTCTGCCATTATGGACACAAATCCTGATTTTATTTTTCTACTTATTTTTGTGAATTTGGAAAAACTATTTAGTCTGAACATTATTTATGTCATTCATATAGAGAGACCGTTCTAACTCACTTTGTGGTATGTATTAGATGTGTCCAGCACAAAATAGATACTCAGAAAATATTAATGGTTATGGTGATGAGGATGGTGTTATGATGCCAGTGATGGTGGTGGTGATGTTGCTGACAAGGAACTGAGGAAGATAGCTCTAAGCCCTCCATTTGTCTGTTCATATTAAGCACAGAACTGGGGAGCAACATCTGCACACCTCTCTAGTCTTCTTGTCTCCGATCCCCTCTTGCAAGTAGACACAAGTTAACTAACTGAACAATAACAACACACATTTCTCTGGAGCATTCATTCTATAGCCTACGCAAAAGCAGAGCAGCTCTGGCTTCCCCATTTTGCTGCAGCTGTGACTAGCAGACCTGAGATCCTGGTGACACAGGTGGAGAGACTTGAGTATTTTCTCATTGGAGAGTTGAGTCCCTACAAAGGCTTTTTCTTAGATTCACATATACTAATCTTGTTTATTTCTAGTAAAAGATGCCTCTAAAGAAAAAAAAAGGAGATGATAGTTCCATCTTTACATTTGCTTTAAAAGTCAGGTCATGTATAGGGGAAAACCGTGAAATCTCAAGTCTGCCATTATGGACACAAATCCTGATTTTATTTTTCTACTTATTTTTGTGAATTTGGAAAAACTATTTAGTCTGAACATTATTTATGTCATTCATATAGAGAGACCGTTCTAACTCACTTTGTGGTATGTATTAGATGTGTCCAGCACAAAATAGATACTCAGAAAATATTAATGGTTATGGTGATGAGGATGGTGTTATGATGCCAGTGATGGTGGTGGTGATGTTGCTGACAAGGAACTGAGGAAGATAGCTCTAAGCCCTCCATTTGTCTGTTCATATTAAGCACAGAACTGGGAGCAACATCTGCACACCTCTCTAGTCTTCTTGTCTCCGATCCCCTCTTGCAAGTAGACACAAGTTAACTAACTGAACAATAACAACACACATTTCTCTGGAGCATTCATTCTATAGCCTACGCAAAAGCAGAGCAGCTCTGGCTTCCCCATTTTGCTGCAGCTGTGACTAGCAGACCTGAGATCCTGGTGACACAGGTGGAGAGACTTGAGTATTTTCTCATTGGAGAGTTGAGTCCATGCTGCACTTTTATAGTCATTGTTGTGTACCCATGCTGAAGCTATATCCTGTTCTAGCTTAAAAAATATTCAATTACTTAAAATATAGAAATCATCTATTAGGAAGCCTGGCACATAGTAAATAGCATTAATATATATGTATTAGCAGCTGTTAATATTACTATTTAAATTGTATAATTAAGCATTTATTTCACACAACTATTATACTTTAAGTTTGGCCTCATTTGTTCCCTACAAATCGTCTGCATAATATCTCTAGATTTCTCAATTATTTCTCTTGTGGTCAGATTTCTATAACTTTCACTAGCATTTTACATGTAAACTCTTAGAATGTTAGGCCTAGAATTGACCCTGTTGCTATTATTCTAAACAATACATATCATGTATCTTTTACTTCCTTGAAATAAAGTAATATCTTAAACTCATTTAATTTAGCATGACTCTGTAACTGGAATGCTAACCCCCATGTTATACTGCCAACTCCATGTAAGCTTGTCTCTCAATATTCTAATATGGTTCACATTCTTAGTGTAATTTATCAGAATAGGAAAGTAGAACTATCTTCAAGTTTTTCAAGGGTTTATGAATTGTTAAATATTTTGGTTCTTTTTTTCCCTTATCCTGTGCAGGTCTCAACACACTTTGACCATGATGACAACTTTCCCCCCTTAACTATGGTTTGAGTCTTCTCTCACCATCTGGCTTCTGCTTCTATAGGCCAATTTAATTTTATACAGAATGATGTCCTTTTCTGATAGGGTTGTCACTGAAATAGGAGGCTGCGGTGGTGCTTATGGTTTTGAGTAAAACTTATATATTTGAACAGATTCTATACTGAGCACTTTACGTGGAAAATTGCATTTAATCTTCATAAGCTTATGCCATGGACAGGAAAACCAGATTTGACTGAGAGGTAGTAGTCAAACTGCCCAAGGCCTCTAGTCAAGCTAGTTGGTGATAAAGTGAGAATTCCGATGTAGGAAACCTGATTCTGAATACTGCCCTGTTCTAAAGGTTTTACTAAAGGATTCACTAACACATGAAATTACATTCAAGTTAGCATATAATTATAAAGTTGTATCATTGTATCTTGTCCTCTATTGTGTGCTGAGTCACTCAGTCATGTCTGACTCTTTGTGACCCCGTGACTGTAGCCAGCCAGGCTCTTCTGTCTATCAGATTTTCAGGCAAGAATACTGAAGTGGGTTGCCACTTCCTTCTCCAGGGGATCTTCCTAACCTAGGGATTAAACACGCATCTCCTACACTGGTGGTCAGATTCTTTACCACTGAGCCACCTGGGACACAAGTTTACTTCTCGAGTGTTCATCTAAGCACTCTGAGACCTGGAATAGGTTATATGCTTTCTGCATATTTCCCCAGGATCTAGCATCAATTCTATGTGCTTCTGAATTCCATCAGATTGGCAATATTGGCCAGAAGTGAACACTTGAGGAACTAGATAGAATGTAGACTAACCACACTGTCCTATAGAAACACAAATATTAGAACCAAGAAGAGAAGTCAGAAAGGATTTTAAACCCTGGTGCTAAGCACTAGATCACCATGTGTGTCTAATGATTTATGTGTGAAATGTCTATAGTTGAGAGGAGGTCACTCAGACATTTAAATAGCCATTAAGTTTGAATAATGCGTGCTCTATATTTAATTCATGAAAATGCAAACCCTAAAAATTGGTACAAAAAGGTCAAATTCCACATATTCAGAGTAGTTTTTCCTTTGAGCTCTAAATAAGGACAAAATTAATTTGGAAAGAACATACTTTAACTACTGGTGATTCTTTTTTTTTTTTTTTTTTCATTAAGGGTAAGGTATATATTCTTAAACAACTGACCACACTACAAAGTTCCAGAAAGTTACTCCTTTGTGGGTACCTCTCCACCCAGGCATCTAAGCTATTCTAACAACTGTTCACCTAATTCACTAATAATCTTCTGACAAATGGCTTTCAGAACTTTGTCTTTTATAAAACTGGCTGCTGTATTACAGTTAGAGGGCAGGTGGTGAATCTTACAGTTTGGATGACAGCCTGTGAAATCGAAATCAAGGGCTATAAAGGTCTCAAAAACAAAATTATGTATTCTTTGACAGCACGATTACTATTTTGTTATTTTGGGAGGGGCTGTTTCAAAGAATCACTTATATTTCATGCATACATCACTTTTACTAAAAAATATCTTTTGGTGACATTAGTTAATTAAAATCTATTAGTTAATATGCCATTTTTTAAGCTTAATT
Organism: Aepyceros melampus; assembly: GCA_006408695.1. Lineage (NCBI taxonomy): Eukaryota > Metazoa > Chordata > Mammalia > Artiodactyla > Bovidae > Aepyceros > Aepyceros melampus. The sequence goes on along the minus strand of SJXQ01013158.1, from coordinate 122,328 downwards.
CATGAGATACCATTAACTAGACAGGCTATCCATGTTGAAAACAAGTATAAATATTTCTGTTGGAAACTGAAGACTAACAAAATTAAGATGACTGTCTTTGACAGATTTTATTATTTGAACCCACAGATGAGATGAGTAACACAGTAAAGCCTTTTCTTTTCAGTGTTCCAAAGAGGAAGGAATATGCCATGACCTGGAGGTAAAGAAAGGGTGGTACCTGTGGACAAAAGCCTTCCTTGCAGGTTCTTTGGGAAAGAATGATAAAACAGAATCAACCAACTTTAGAACTGAATAGTTTGTATAATTTCAGAGTGCTCTGGGGCAGAGAAGCTGTCCCTAGTTGTCTGATAGCTGATCCTGGAACGAACTGAGCAGGTAGATAGTGGCTCAGTGAGAGAGCACCATCAAGGAGGTGGCTATGGGTATAAATCCTTGACTAGTTTGTTTGCATTTGAAAAGTACTGTCACTGGGCAGACTAGTTACCAGCTCTAGGAATTTCTCTAGCCCTTGGAGGAGGAATTCTTCCTGGGTCAACAAAACTCCACATGTCCAAGCATTTGAATAGAGAAATAGAAGGCATGGTTATTACAATGACACTTATCAAGACTTAAGAGCCAGAGCACTAAAATCACATTGGAAATGTTCAGAACAATGTGTTTTTTTTTTTAAGAGGAAATTTCCCTTCTAGCAATACTCATCCTTACTTTATGACAAACTACTAACAACTTTGAGGTATGGCACACATGGCACATATTTACATATAAAATTTAACTTTGACATATGTATGCACCTACAGAACCATCACCGTTAACATAATGCACATAGTTATAACTTTCAAAAGTTGATTTGTAACCACTTATAGTTCGTCAGTCTTGACCCTCTCTATTCACACTTTCTATTTCCCAATAACCAACTAATATGATTTTTGTCATAATGGAATAGAATACATTTTATAGAATTTTCCATAAAATGTGATTTTTTTTTTTTGGTCATGCTTCAACGCAACATTATTATTTTTGAGATTTATATCTACTGTTCATTTTTAAAAAATTATTTATTATAATTGGAGGCTAATTACTTTACAATATTGTAGTGGTTTTTGCCGTAGTTTGACATGAATCAGTCATGGGTGTACATGTGTCCTCCATCTCCCTCCCCATCCTATCCCTCAAAGTTGTCCCAGTGCACTGGGTTTGAGTGCCCTGTTGTCATGCGTTGAACTTGAACTGGTGATCTGTTACACATATGGTAATATGCATGTTTCAATGCTATTCTCTCAAATCATCCCAACTTCACCTTCTCCAACAGGGTACAAAAATCTGTTCTTTATATCTGTGTCTCTTTTGCTGTCTTGCATATAGGGTCATGATTTCTATCTTGCTAAATTCCATATTTATGTGTTAATATACTGTATTGGTGTTTTTCTTTCTGATCTATTCACTCTGTGTAATAGGCTCCAGTTTCATCTACCTCATTAGAACTGACTCAAATGCATTATTTTTAATAGCTGAGTAATATTCCATTGTGTACATGTACCACAGCTTTCTTATCCATTCATCTGCTGATGGACATCTAGGTTGCTTCCATGTCCAGCTATTGTAAACAGTGCTACGATGAACATTAGGGTATACACGTGTCTCTTTCAATTCTGGTTTCCTCAGTGTGTATGCCCAGCAGTGGGATTGCTGGGTCATAAGGCAGTTCTATTTCCAGCTTTTTAAGGAATCTCCACACTGTTCTCCATAGTGGCTGTACTAGTTTGCATTCCCACCAACAGTGTAAGAGGGCTCCCTTTTCTCCACACCCACTCCAGCATTTATTCCTTGCAGACTTTTGGATCGCAGCCATTCTGATCTGTGTGAGATGGTACCTCATTGTAGTTTTGATTTGTATTTCTCTGATAATGAGTGATGTTGAACCTCTTTTCATGTGTTTGTTAGCCAGCTATATGTCTTCTTTGGAGAAATGTCTATTTAGTTCTTTGGCCCATTTTTTGATTGGGTCATTTATTTTTCTGGTATTGAACTGCATGAGCTCCTTATATATATTTGAAATTAATTCTTTGTTAGTTGCTTCATTTTCTATTGCTTTCTCTCATTCTAAAGGCTGTCTTTTCACCTTGCCTAGAGTTACCTTCGTTGAGAAAAAGCTTATAAGTTTGATTAGGTCCCTTTTTAAATTTTTCTTTTATTTCCATTATTCTGGGAGGCGGGTCTTAGAGGATCCTGCTGTGATTTATGTCAGAGAGTATTTTGCCTATGTTTTCCTCTAGGAGTTTTATATTTTCTGGTCTTACATTTAGATCTTTAATCCATTTTGAGTTTATTTTTGTGTATGGTGCTAGAAATTGTTCTAGTTTCATTCTTTTTTTTTTTTTTTTTTTGTTTCATTCTTTTACAGGTGGTTGACCAGTTTTCCCAGCACCACTTGTTAAAGAGATTGTCTTTAATCCAGTGTATATTCTTGCCTCCTTTGTCGAAGATAAGGTGTCCATAGGTGTGTGGATTTATCTCTGGGCTTTCTATTTTGTTCCATTGATCTATATTTCTGTTTTTGTGCCAGTACCGTACTGTCTTGATGACTGTAGCTTTGTAGTATAGCCTGAAGTCAGGCAGTTGATTTCTCCAGTTCCATTCTTCATTCTCAAGATTATTTTGGCTATTTGAGGTTTTTTGTATTTCCATACAAATTGTGAAATTATTTTTTCTAGTCCTGTGAAAAATACCATTGGTAGCTTGATATGGATTGCATTGAATCTATAGATTTCTTTGGGTAATATACTCATTTTCACTATGTTGATTCTTCCAATCCATGAACATGGTATAGTTCTCCATCTATTTGTGTCATCTTTGACTTCTTTCATCAACATTTTATAGCTTTCTCTATATATGTCTTTTGTTTCTTTAGGTAGATTTATTCCTAAGTATCTTATTCTTTTTGTCTCAATGGTGAGTGAAATTGTTTCCTTAATTTCTTTCTGTTTTCTCATTTTTAGTGTATAGGAATGCAAAGGATTTCTCTGTGTATTAATTTTATATCCTGCGACTTTGATATAATCATTGATTAGCTCTAGTAATTTTCTGGTGGTGTCTTCAGGGTTTTCTATGTAAAGGATCATGTCATCTGCAAACAGTGAGAGTTTTACTTCTTCTTTTCCAATATGGATTCCTTTTATTTCTTTTTCTTCTCTGATTGCTGTGGCTAAAACTTCCAAAACTGTGTTGATTAGTACTGGTGAGATTGGGTTCCCTTGTCTTTTTTCCTGACTTTAATTAAGGGAAATGCTTTCAATTTTTCACCATTGAGGATAACATTTGCTGTGGGTTTATCATATATGGCTTTTATTATGTTGAGGTATGTTCATTCTGTGCTTGCTTTCTGGAGGGTTTTTATCATAAATGGGTACTGAATTTTGTCAAAGGCTTTCTCTGCATTTTTTATCAAGTAGATTTTGGCATTTTGGTTTCCTGTAATGTGGGAGGGATTGGAGCAGGAGAAGAAGGGGACGACCGAGGATGAGATGGCTGGATGGCATCACTGACTCGATGGGCATGAGTCTGAGTGAACTCCGGGAGTTGGTGATGCACCGGGAGGCATGGCATGCTGCAGTTCATGGGGTCGCAAAGAGTCAGACAGACTGAGCGACTGAACTGAACTGAACTGAACTGAATGCTGCTATGAGGTTCATATATAAGTCTCTTTATGGACATACTTTCATTCCTCTTAAGTGATAATCTGGGAGTAGAATTGCTGGATCACAAGGTGTTGTCAACTGAAATTAAAAAAAAAAAAAAAAACCTAAAATTTGAGTTATGTTTTATTCAGTGGACAAAACTGAGGACTTAAGTTTGGGACATAGCATCTCCAATAACTCTGATGTTATTGGAATGGTGGGGATTCAGGATATATAGGAGATTTTTCAACAAAGGTTATGGTGGTCATAACTTCAGAAGATGACTGTTAAGGAAAACCAGATTATCTCAGGAGAAGGCAATGGCAACCCACTCCAGTACTCTTGCCTGGAAAATCCCATGGACAGAGGAGCCTGGTAGGCTGCAGTCCATGGGGTCGCTAAGAGTCGGGCATGACTGAGCAACTTCACTTTCATTTTTCACTTCCATGCATTGGAGAAGGAAATGGCAACCCACTCCAGTATTCTTGCCTGGAGAATCCCAGGGACAGAGGAGCCTAGTGGGCTGCCATCTATGGGGTCTCACAGAGTCAGACATGACTGAAGGGACTTAGCAGCAGTAGCAGCAACAGAAGCAGATTATCTCAAGTTAAGGAATTTAGCAAGTTTCATAATATGGGAAGATGCAAGAGCCTAGGCTCATTAAAATCACTCCTTTCATATGCACCTCAGCTACCTGGAGCCAATATCCTGTGTTTTCTTGTCCTGAATTTTCTGAGGGTACACCATGGGGGAGAGGGTGATTGCTGTGTGATAAATTGATAGCAGGATTATATTTTATCCTGAGTTCTCTCAGGGCAGGCATAACACAATGGCTTGATGGCTGCAACATCCTTTGTTTACTAATATGACAGGCAATATTTTTCATTTACATTCTCTATGTATTTTTTTTAAAGAAATTATCTGTTTTCCAAAGAGGTTGAAACATCTTGAATTGCCATTGGCACTGCGTGAGAAATCTGGTTAACTATATCCTAAACAATTAGTTTGGTAGTAGTATTTTCCTTTTCAATCTGAATTGAAATGGCCTTAAAATGGCCTTAAGAAAAAGCCTTAAAATGACTTTTTTCTTACTTTTTACCCCTCTGAACAGAACCTCCAGCTCAGTGGAGAGATGAATGCTCATGTAAGTACCCTGTGGACAACAATAGACCATATGTTCCCTATGTACCATCCCCAGAACCTAGCACAAAACAAGCAAGCCGTAGGTGCTTTCTGGATAGTCATTAAAGAGTTTCTAAGACAGTCTTCTCTACCATGGTCAGATCTGTGATGTGGGGAGAAAGCTCTCAGTGTTCTGTGAGGAGTGATCCAGATTGCGCAAGAATGTGAGAGACCACGTAGGAGACCACTCCAGGCAAGAAGCAAGGATGGATTTGGGTGGTTATCAGGATATATTCAAGCAGACTATCAATAACAAAGATAGGTGGGAAATGAAACCTTGCATTATGTTTGGTGCACAAGAGGAACTCAAATACTTGTTCTGAGTGGTGATGAAGGAGGGAAGGGGAAGAAGAATCAAAAGTTAAGTTTTACATGTAAATCAAAGAATCAAAGTTTTATGCTTTCCCAGTGGTATTAGTGAGAATCCAGATAGACTAATGGCAACCCATTCCAGTATTCTTGCCTGGAGAATCCCCATAGACAAAGGAGCCTGGCAGGCTACAGTCCATAAGGTTGCAGAGTCCGACACTACTGAAGCGACTTAGCACATACACACAGGTAGACTAAACTTCCACCCACAATGTGTCGGCGCCTACTTAAAATATCTCTGGACACAAAAAATCATGTCTAGTTAGCAGTATTTCTCTCATAAAACTGGATGCTTCCCTTTTGATCAAGTAATATTCATGATAATTCCCTTCTAAACCCCTCTCTAAAGTTCATTTCCATATTTTTGGTGTAATAATCACTATCAAGTGACAAATGTCCTTTCCATAATTTTTTTAAATAACATAAGCTTAAAAAGATCAATTCTGAGACATTTCGAGAAATGAACTATTTCATTTGATGTATGCTATAATCCCTTAATTAAGAATAGACAAGATAATTTAAATGGACTAGTAAGCTCTACAATAATGTATTCGTTTTGCTATACATCGACATGAATCAGTTTATAAGCTTAAACTTGATTTCCCTGGCATAGATCAGATAGAGTTGATTTTTCAGTGTGCAAAAGATAGGACTGAGCAGGTTTCTGATTGTGATGCTGGTTGCCTGTGTAATAGTAATCTGCCCTTGTCTGTATGTATATTTAGAGTGTAATTCATAGGAAAGAGAAAATGCCCTTCACCAGCTGGAGGTCTCAAGTCTAATCTTATTGGCTAAGAGTTATACTCAATATCTGACTGAAAAAATATTTCCTGCCACATGAATAAACAAGAATGTCACAGTCCTCAGCAATTGCAGCCTTCCAATGTGAACTGGTGGAGAAGGAAATGGCAACCCACTCCAGTATTCTTGCCTGGAGAATCCTAGGGACAGAGGAGCCCGGCTGCTGTCTAGGGGGTCGCACAGAGTTGGACACGACTGAAGTGACTTAGCAGCAGCCGCAGCAATGTGAGCTGGTGAATCCTAAGGGGACTCAAAAAGGAGAAGAATACTTTGATCTAGTAGCTGTCAGACCACAACAGCCACTCCCTAAAATGAACGCCAAGGAAGCTCAGGATGTGAAAACACAGGATACTGGCCCCAGATAGCTAAGATGCTCATAAAAGGAATGATTTCAGTGGGCCCAGACTCTTGTATATTCCCATACATAGAAAAACACTCAGTTCCTTAATTTGGGATATCTGGTTTTCTTTAATTAACAATAATCTTTTCATGTTCAAACTTTGTTGCAAAATTTCTGTATAATTTCTGTGTAACCAGGTTGCCTTCTTGAAGCAGTTCTGTCAGGATTACTAGAGACGTGTCTCCCAGGTTTGAAGTCCTAAAAATTCCCATCAAGAAAAAAGACATAACTCTCAACTTTAAGGCTGTGAATATTTTTTTAAGTCAACAAGACACTCGCAGATTCGTACTTTGCCTCTACAGTCTTCTAGCAGACCATAGAACTCTGTTGGCAAAACTTGTGAGACTATTTCTAGAGACAGCAGACATTTATGTTATCTCCTTTATTTTAAATACTTCTATTCATCTGTCATCTGAGCCCTCTTCTAGAGATGAGAAAGTATTAATATCATTAGCATAAAATGATTTGGAAAATATGAGTTTGAATTGACTAATATTGCCATGAAGAACATAGATACTAAAAATAAAGAACAATGGCCCTTAACTGAACTTAATATGTAGGGCATTAAAGAGACGTGACCAAGGAAGTCTGTAAAACTAGGAATGAAACAAATAGCAGATTGTAAAATTTTAAACTCTTTATACTGAACCATACTATACCAAAACCTCAACCAGAATATTTAGAGAGCAGCATCATGGAAATGGCTTTGGGCTTGAAGTTAAGAAATATAAATCTATGAGATGTTTTTGCAGGACAGGTTGTATAGAAAGTATATGTTGAATGTTATTAAATCCAGATTTTTACTGGACTATTAGCTATACAGAACAAAGAGGACTGATATGGAAGCATCGGATTTGGCCGGGGAAGTGGGAAAAATATGACAGCCTTACCAAGCATCTGCCCCTGGGCCACAGAAGAGCAAAGATTACCTATTAGAAGAAATCCATGTTGGGTGAAATTGTACAGTTGGTTTACTCAGTCATTGGTTAAGACCATCCAAGTAAGACTTGCCCTTACGTATCACTGTCTTGTTCAGCCACTGGCTAAGATCATCACATACACAATAAAACTTAAATGGCTTTGGGCTTGAAGTTAAGAAATATAAATCTATGAGATGTTTTTGCAGGACAGGTTGTATAGAAAGTATATGTTGAATGTTATTAAATCCAGATTTTTACTGGACTATTAGCTATACAGAACAAAGAGGACTGATATGGAAGCATCGGATTTGGCCGGGGAAGTGGGAAAAATATGACAGCCTTACCAAGCATCTGCCCCTGGGCACAGAAGAGCAAAGATTACCTATTAGAAGAAATCCATGTTGGGTGAAATTGTACAGTTGGTTTACTCAGTCATTGGTTAAGACCATCCAAGTAAGACTTGCCCTTACGTATCACTGTCTTGTTCAGCCACTGGCTAAGATCATCACATACACAATAAAACTTCAGTTCAAAGATTAAGACGAGTCCTGAAGAAGTTACTAACAAAAGTTTCCAGGTACTTACTCTTTGCAGTAGTCTTGAATTGTCTTTGCTTGAAGAGAACTCTGGTGCATCCACAAATATTGTGATACCAGCATATACCAGCCATGAGTGCTAGTTTGATTAGGACTATAGACTGATATAAGCTTGATTTTTAATTTTTCTTCAGAAAAAATAATACACATTAATATAACTGTATATAATTACATTACAGAAGGCATTGGCCCACTGGTTTTTTTTGTTGCTGTCATTTAACCCCCAAAACACTTAATTTAGAAGGATGACATCATACTATGGTATTGAGTCAGGAGGGTTACTCTAAAATAGATTAATAGGAATACTGTTCTCAGACAAGAGAAATCAAAAGATGCTCAGGAAAGGGGATGGGAGTAAACAATGGCACCAAGTGAATGAAATTCAGGTGGCTAAATGTGATGCTTTCCATAGTGGTACATTCTGTAATACAACTAACCAGAGCCCCAGAGTGTACAGCTTGTGGCGGGCCAGGTGCTCTGGACACAGCTGTACCTCTCAAGGCAGAGACAAAGGTCCAAAAAGATTGGCTGTTTGTTTCAAATCTTTCTGTGACCTGCTTCTGAGCATGGATCTGCCACTGGCTGGAGTACATGGGATCTTGAAACATATAAGTGCCCATAGAGGGAGAAGCTCTAGTAGTGGAGAGTTTCTTGGGGTAGAAGTCTGCCAACTAGAGTGGAGAATCTCATTTTCTATAATGCAAAGGCAATAGAACATCGTTCAACATGTTACTGAACTTCTCACTTCTTTTAGATGAAAGTGAGTGTGAGCTGAGTGACTATTTGGGATATAATTGAATGGACACAGGAAGGGCATCAGGAGATCTAACTTTGTGCGTAATTCTTATTCTATCTTCTTTTATGCCCTGAATTAATCCTTTTCTCACTTGATTTCATTAGAAGCTACTTGTTCTACTTAAACAAGTATTTTTATGATAAAGTCTTCTAATTTAAGTGATAATAGTTAACCTTGTAGGAATGTTTGGAAGAAGGCTCAAGAACACTTTCAGGGTTTGGTAATGTTCACTTCATCTGAACGGCATTTACATGGATTATTAACTTGGGTAGGAAATTCATCAAGTTATATATGTGCTTAAAGAAAAAAAAACAGCAGTCTAGTAATCATCATAAATCCTTACTGAACAAAAGGTCAAATAAAAGTATATTTCTGTTTATCTTGCTTTGTGGTCATAATTGTAGGGGTTACCCATTTCCAGAAGAAATTTGAGATGAAAAGTAACTGTTGGTAGAAGAATAACAATAGTAACCTCAGCATTAAACCAAAATGTGCCATTCTTGTAGTTAATGCTTATTTAAATAATGATTTAATGTGGGTTTTTTCCTTAAATAAGACCTGGATACTTCATTGTTAAATAGTGTTGAGGCATTATATATTTAATAAATTTGAGGCATTAGCAGAAAGCTATAGTTAGTTATCAAGACCTTAGAATCTTAGCAGTCATATTATTGCTCTGTGGTGATATTATTTCACATCACCATGAAACAGCTTATTAAGCTTGTTAGAACAGAGAGACTAGAGCATATGAACCAGATTGCAATCTATCCTGTTAGAACAGATCACATTTAGATAAGTGTAGCCCTTCATTTGTCATTAAACCAAACTTTCACTTATAGTAGGCTGTGTTTTAAAATGAGAGTGTTCAAAATAGTTGAGGGTTAGGAAGAAGGAACTCGAATATTTTTGACACTGAACTCTGGTGGTTTCAGGTCATAAAATTAGAGTTGGGACCCAATGAAATATGGTCATATTGAATCCCTCCTCTTGAAGAAATGGAAGAATGAATTGGAAATTTTGAGATATGGTCCCTTGAACAAAATTGACAGCAAAGACTGTCCTACAAATATCAGTGCCAAAAGGGCTAAGTAGACTGCTATTTTAGAAAAGGAATCGTAAGGGTATAAATTATACAACCATTTTGGAGAGTTATCGGAAAAACTTAAAAAATGAAGTTATATGCAGGCTAAAAGTCAGCATTTCTATTACTAGACATGACTATATCAAATGTACACAGATGTTTCATTCCAACATGGTAGTAACAATGAAATTAGGGTTATTTCTAGTTTTCACTAAAAACAGAAAAAAACTGTATGATCATAAAAATGATATTAAAACTAGTGGAAATTAGTGCAATAGAAAGACATGACTGAAAATGAGTTTACCTCACAAACATTTATTGGTGAAAAAGCAAGTTGCAGACACTGGATAAAAATATTTTATAAAGCTTAAAAACATGGAAGAGGAATGTCCTATATTACAGGAATCCACATATGAGGGGGAAAAGATGAATGGGAATGATAAACATCAGACTTGTTATAGTAATTACCTATGAGAAATTGAGGGACAGGTGCGCAGTTTTACAATGAGTCCAATGTATATGATTACTCATTAGTTGTTTTGCTTTTTTGTTTGTGTGTCAAATATTTAGAAAATCTGGAAAGATCAAATTTGTATTTCTTTACTTATCCATTTACCCATACACTCATTCATTAAATATTTGTAGCTTCTACTTTGGGTGTGTACATGCGTGTGTGTGTGTACACACACATTCATTCACTCAATGGTGTCCAACTCTTCAGGGCCCCATGAACTGTAGCCCCTCCAGGCTTCTCTGTCCATGGGATTTTTCAGGCAAGGATATGGAAGTGGATTGCGATTTCCTACTCCAGGGGATCTTCCCAACCCAGGGATCGAACCCGCATCTCTTGCGTCTCCTACCTAGGAAGTCCAGTTTGGATGAGACCATCATCTAAAAGCTAAGAAAGAAGAAAATTGTAAGCCATCTCCTTTTCGTCAAAGAGTTTATATTTCAGCTGGGATTATAAATCTATCAGAAATGGGTATTTAATAAGATCAAAAGTACCCAATTATTTTTAGAAACAAACTTTATTTTTAGAGTATTTTCAGGTTCACAGCATAAGTGAGCAGAAATCACAGGAAGTTCCCGTATAGCTATAGCTTCAACCCACCCACAAACACACAGCCTACCCCATCCAGCACCAGGATGGCACATTTGTTATAACTGATGAACCTGCATATCTTTCCCATAAGCCATAGTTTACTTTAGGCTTCACTTAGTATTGTACATTCTATGGGTTTTTACAAATACATAACACGTCTCTGTCATTTTGGTGTTATAGAAAATGTTTTTACTTCTATAAAAATCCTCTGATTCCTATTCATCCTTCCTCTTACCCACAACATCTGCCAATCACTGATATTTTCACTGTCTCCTTAATTTAACCTCTTCTAGAATATCATGTAGCTGATATTAATGGAATAATTAATTAATGAAATTAATAGAATATCATGTAGCTGATACAGTAGAAAGTCTTCAAAATGGGTTATTTTGTTTAGAAATATGCATTTAATATTCCTTCTCATCTTTGCATAGCTTGATAGCTCTTTTCTTTTTAGTGCTGAAAATAAGTCCATTTCCTGGGTGCACTACAGTTTATTTAGCCATCTACCAGTGGAAAGGAATCTTGGTGTATCCAAGTTTTGACAGTTACAAAGCTTCTATAAATATCCATGTTTAGGTTATATGTGGACATCAGTTTTCAGCTCACTTGGATAAATACCAAAGAACATGACTGCTAGATCTTATGGTAAATGTAATTTTAACTTGGAAGAAATTATGGCAGTTTCTTGCAGAGTGTGTACTACTTTGCATTCCTACCAGAACTGAATGAGATTTGTTTTCATTCTAGATCCTCATCATAATTTGGCTGTCTGTTTTGAGTTTTATAATTCTATAAGTGGATAGTGCATTTTATTTTATTTTTATTTGCAGAACTCTAAATTCTAACTCTAAATAAATTGCATATGGTGTTGGGCATTTTTAATCAGTATATATTCTGTAAGGTGTCTGATCAGGTCTCTTTACCTTTTTAAGTGATTGATATCTGTGTGAATTAAGAGTGTTTGTGTATTTTAAATAACTGTCTATCATATTTCACAAAGATTTCTCCTAATCTGTGGTGTATCTTACTCTCTTGGGCATTTCTTTTGTAGAGCAGATTTTAATTTTAATGCATTCCAACTTGTCAATTTTTTCAAGAATTATGCCATTTTGNACCCGCCCGTCTTGGGTTGCCCCGCAGGCATGGCTTGGTTTCATTGAGTTAGACAAGGTTGTGGTCCTAGTGTGATTAGATTGACTAGTTTTCTGTGAGTGTGGTTTCAGTGTGTCTGCCCTCTGATGGCCTCTTGCAACACCTACCATCTTACTCTGGTTTCTCTTATCTTGGGCATGGGGTATCTCTTCATGGCTGCTCCAGCAAAGCACAGCCACTGCTCCTTACCTTTGATGAGAGGTATCTCCTTACCGCCACCGTTCCTGACCTTCAAGGTGGGATAGCTCCTCTAGGCCCTCCTGTGCCTGCACAGCCATCACTCCTCGGGTTGTTCCTCCCGACCACTGGCCCTGGCCTTGGGCGTGGGTGGCTCCTCCCAGCTGCCGCCCCTGGCCTTGGGCTCGGGGTGGCTCCTCAAGGTCATTGCCCCTGGCTTCGGGTGCAAGGTGGCTTCTCCTGGCCGCCTCTGACCTCGGATGCTGGGTGTCTCCTCCCGGCTGCCACTGACCTCTGACGTAGGGTAGCTCCTCTCGGCGTGCTTACCGAGCTGGCTCGCAGCCACCTTCGCTTAGACTGAATTAATGTTTTGATTAACTGATTAACATCTGAAATTAACTGTATTTAATAGTACCATATGTACGAGAGAATAAATTACAATAACCTTAGGTCATATGGAACTGAAGTAAGACACCGTATTGTGATAAATTTTGCCATTTTGAAATAGAGCTATCTACCATGAAGTGAGTTTAGTTCTCCTTGCTATTTACTTCCTGCATTTTCATGCAGATTGTGCAGCAACAAGAAAATTGGCAATCAATCCCCTACTGTGCAGTATTGGTTTCTAAAGCAGAATCAAGCCTATCCCCTTCATGAGGTCCCATTAGTACATTCTTACATCATTTGGGGCTTATATCTACTAAGAAACAGTAGAACAGGAAGTTGAAGATGATACTCAGTAGGATACAGGATTCTGATATATATAATTTTCTTATGCCAAATACTGTGGATGAGAAGGAAGAGTGAAAGATGTGTATACAGTACATGTTTGAAGATGTGATCTCTCGTCTTCCTTTATACATTATAAACCTGTACAAGGAAGAAATACATTCTGGTGCACAGAAGCAATTTCTGTCTCTGATAGAGAGTCAGGGAGGTTGGGCAGCAATTTACCTTTGTTCAGCAAAGTCATACCAGATGAATTCCTATGGATAAACACAAGTGAGCTATGCATTTCTTTTTATATTTGTTTACTTTAAACCTGACAGAAGCAGTTTTATAACAGCCTAAGGACTAAAGAACAGAATAAAAGGTTATCTGCGTTTTCTTTCTACTGACAATCTGAAGCCAGGTTAGTTTTACCTTATTAAAAGAAACAAGCTGATGTCATTAAGATGGCAGAATGGGTGCTCCCTGACTTCAATCCCACTCATAAGACTGGCAACTCTCCACAGACAAGACATCTATATGAAGACCCCAGAACCCATGGGTTAGGAAGAAGCACTCCCTTGGACCACAGACTGAGAAGGACCACATTAGAAGTGCAAAAGGAATGACTTCACTTTGACTGCATTGCCCCTCTCCCCACGCTGGCATAGCACCAAACTGAGAGGAGCCTCCCTTGGTCTTCAGTTTCTCCGTTGGGCAAAAGAGAGCCCAACCTACATAGACATCCTTCTACACACCATTGTCAGATGCTCCCCATAAGGGCCACTTGGATCTTGCCTCTAAGGCATCACTGGCTGTACCTGGACACCCAGGGATCCACACAAGAAGCACTCCCTTGGACCACAGACTGAGAAGGACCACATTAGAAGTGCAAAAGGAATGACTTCACTTTGACTGCATTGCCCCTCTCCCCACGCTGGCATAGCACCAAACTGAGAGGAGCCTCCCTTGGTCTTCAGTTTCTCCGTTGGGCAAAAGAGAGCCCAACCTACAAAGACATCCTTCTACACACCATTGTCAGATGCTCCCCATAAGGGCCACTTGGATCTTGCCTCTAAGGCATCACTGGCTGTACCTGGACACCCAGGGATCCACACTCATGGAGAAGGGATTCACAGCTTACAGCAACCAGTGCATGAATATTGGCAGACCACATTTCTGCTAGTGTGGTACGAGAAGAGATCCCAGCTGTAGCTTCATCTGGCCAGAGAACTCAGTGAGCAGTTGTACCTGGGTTGTGTCCCCAGCCAGCAGCCATGGAGCCCATTCTTGTCAGCCCTACGCAGACTAGAAAACAAATTACCAACTCTGTCCAACTATTGAGCATGGCTCCCATCCTGCCCCACCAGGAAATCCAGCCATAGATGCCAGGCAGCTGCAGAGCACATTCTACAGCATGGCTGGGTAGGGCAATAAGTCAGCAGACCTGTCAAATTCCTCAGCAAACCCTCCTGACCAATCTGACCAGGAAGACCAAGCAGTGGTTCCAGCTCAGACCCATCCTATGGAACTGCCAGGCCTCAGAGACTGGTTGGCAGCCCTGTCCAACAACAGAGTGCAACCTATGGCTCTGCCTTATTGCTGAGTACACTCTATGACACCACCAGATCAGGGGCCCTGGACAATGACCCACCCAACCAAGAAGCACAGTAGACTCCTGCCATATCTAACTGGAGGCCCACCTGACCAGGGAGGTTGGCCAGGGGCCTTGCCCAACAGCAGAGCACAACCAACACCTTTCCAGTGGTGGAGCCCAGTTGCAGCCTGATCTCACCTCAGGGCACAGGCTGACTCTCCTGATTGTGGAGCACAGCCTGAGGCCCTGTCTGATCATGAAGCTCTACTTGCAGCCCTGCCTGAATGCAAATCTACACTAGATTTGGGGAGCACAGGCTAAGGCCCCCATCTGGCCAAGAAAAGTTGAGGAACTCACCTTGCAGCACTAACTAAAGACTCCAACCAGGGGCAACACCCTGCCATGAAACACAGCCTGTGGTCCCACCAAACCAGAGGTGACTGTGGAGCCCAGTCAAATGTTCCAGCTTAAAACAGGATGTTTAACTACAAAATATCATATGTAGAACTTCACTGGTGATCCAATGGTTAAGAATCCACCTGTCAATACAGGGGACACGGGTTTGTTCCCTGGCCTGGGAAAATTCCACATGCCGTGCAGCAACTAAGCCCATCGATACAAATACTGGGACCACACACCACAACTACGGAAGCCCTTGTGCTCTAGAGCCTGGGGTTTGCAATAAGAGAGGCCACCACAGAGAGAAGCCTGAATACCACAATCAGAGAGCAGCCTTTCAACAGTCTGTGTATAGTAATAAAGACCCAGCCCAGCCATAATAAATAAATTACACGTAGATTCGTGGTAAGCACAAAGGAAAAACCTGTAGTACAAAAGAGTAAATTAAAGGAATCAAAGCAAACTGCCACAGAAAGTCATCGTATCACAAAGGAAGACAAGAGAGGTAAAGGGTAAAAGAACTACCAAACAGAACACAATGAACAAAATGGCAATAGTAAGTCCACATCAATCAATAGCTCCTTTGATGAAATTTTAGAAGCAAAATGGAAGAGTGACTGAATGGATAAAAAGCAAGGTACATAAAATGTTGCCTATAAGAGACTCATTTTAGCCATCATGACATGCATAGACTGAACGTGAAGGGATAGAAAAAGCTATTACAAGCAAAGGCTTAGCAAGACCAAGTGTTGTCATACTTAAACCAGACAAAATAAAATTTAAGTTAAAAATGGTTACAAGAGACAAAGAAGGTTATTATGTAAGGATAAAAAGGTTAATTCATCAAGAAAATACAACAGTTGTGAATATTTGAGTATCTAACATCATATTACCTAATTATATAAAGCGAGTAGAAACAGATCTAAAAGGAGAAATAAACAGTAGCACAACAATAGGAGAGGATTTTAATATTCAACAGTGGATATATTAGTCAGACAGAAAATTAATATAGAAAGAACTGATTTTAACAAGGTTGGATTTCAGACAAGTACAAAAATAGGTAAAGCATCTTATCAGTTTTTATGTTGATTACATGTTATTGCTGATATTATTTTAGAAATAACTGGTTAAATAAAAGATGCTATTATTTTTTATTGTTAAATGGGATTCTTAGAACACTTAAAATCACACATGTTTTGTAGTATGTTTCTGTTAGACAATGCTGGCCTAAAGTAAACTTCTGATACTTACTTATTAAGGGACCATTGTTATAAGGATGATGAGCTATGTGTGAGGAAAAAAAAAAAAAAAACTTGCCTTAAAAAAATAATTTGGTTAGCTGTTACACAAGATTTTTCTTCAGTATGTTCAAAAATATTATATCTATGAGAAAGTTTTCTAAGTATCTAAAATACAGTTTGTACCAATTCCTTCCCTCCTTGTATGAGAATATTGTTCTTTCCAACAAAAAAGTGGAACTTTTTCCTCCTCTTGCACCTACGCTGGTCTTAACTTTTTCCTGAGTAATTTAATACAGCTGAAGCTGTCTTATCTTAGGATTTCTGATGCTAAATTCATTTTATAGGTGCTGTTTGGGATTATCAGAATAATCTTTCCTTGAACAATGGTCTGAAAAGATACACGCACCCCAGTGTTCATTGCAACATTGTTTACAATAGCCAAGACATGCAAGCAACCTGAATGTCCATCAACAGAGGAATGGATAAAGAATATGTGGTACATATATGGAATGAAATATTACTCAGCCATTAAAAAGAATGAAATAATGCCACTTGCAGCAACATGGATGGACCTAGAGAGCATCCTACTGAGTGAAGTAAGTCAGACTGAGATGAAGAAATATGTGACATCTTTATAAGTGGAATCTAAAAAGAAATGATACAAGAGAACTTACAAAACAGAAACAGACTCACAGACTTCCAGAAGGAGCTTATGGTTGCCAGGTGGAAGGTTGTGAGGGTAAAGAATAGTAAGGAATTTGGGATGGACATGTACCCACTGCTATATTTAAAATGGATAGTCAAGCAGGACCTACTATACAGCACATGGAACTCTGCTCAGTGTTATTTGGCAGCTTGCAATGGAGGGGGATTTGGGAGAGAATAGACACCTGTATATGTATGGCTGAGTTCCTATACTGTTCATCTGAAACTATCACAAGAAAGCTGTGGTACATATACACAATGGAGTATTACTCAGCCATTGAAAAGAATACATTTGAATCTGTTCTAATGAGGTGGATGAAGCTGAAGCCGATTATACAGAGTGAAGTAACCCAGAAAGAAAAACACCAATACAGTATATTTACACATATATATGGAATTTAGAAAGATGGTAATGATAAACCTGTACGCGAGACAGCAAAAGAGACACAGATGTATAGAACAGCCTTTTGGACTCTGTGGGAGAGGGAGAGGGTGGGATGATTTGGGAGAGTGGCAGTGTAACATGTATGATATCATAAGTGAAAGGAATCGCTGGTCTAGGTTCAATGTGGGATGCAGGGCGCTTGGGACTGATGCACGGGGATGATCCAGAGAGAAGGTGTNAATGATAAAACTGTACGCGAGACAGCAAAAGAGACACAGATGTATAGAACAGCCTTTTGGACTCTGTGGGAGAGGGAGAGGGTGGGCTGATTTGGGAGAGTGGCAGTGTAACATGTATGATATCATAAGTGAGGCGGATCGCCGGTCCAGGTTCAATGCAGGATGCAGGATGCTTGGGACTGATGAACGGGGATGATCCGGAGAGATGGTGTGGGGCCGGAGGGGGGAGGTTGGGGTCGGGATTGGGAGTTCATGTACACTCGTGGCTGATTCATGTCAATGTATAGCAAAACAAATACAGTATTGTAAAGCAAAACAAACTAAAAAATAAAAATTAATTAGAAAAAAAAGGAAAGCAATTGATTTTCATATAGTATCCTTATATCTTGTATCCCTGCTTTAATTATTGCTTAGTTTTAGGACTTTTTTGGTCATTCTATCAGATTTTATATGTAGGCAATCATGTCACATGTGATCAGTTTTATTTATTCTGTATTAATCTCTATACCTTGCATGTCCTTTTCCTATTGCATTAGTTAGGAATTCCAGATATTCAAGAGTTGTTGTGTGAGGGAACATCTGGCCTTCTTAATCTTAACAGGAATGCTTCTAGTGTCTAACCATTAAATATAGTGCTATATGTAAGTTCTTGGTAGATATTTTTATCATGTTAAAGAATTTTCCTTTTATCCCTAGCTTGCTGAGAGTTGTTCATGAACAGATTTAAAAAGTTGTCAAATGTTTTTTCTGTATCTATTGATATAATCATATGATTTTTATCCTTAGCATCTTGATATGTTATATTTTATATTGATTTCCAAATGTTGAACCAACCTTTCATAGCTGAGATATTCACACTTGATCATAAAATATAATCCATATACATTGAATTCAATTTGTAATTATTTTATGGAGGATTTTTGTGTCTGTGTTCATGAAAGATACTCATCTATAGTTTTCTAGTTGAGAAATTTCATTTTTGTTGTTTTTGGTATCAGAGTAATGCTGTCCTTGTAGAAAGAGTTAAATATTTCCTCTGCTTCTATCTTCTGAAAGATTATAGTGAAGTGGTATAATTTTCCTTACAATTCACCAGTAAGTTAATCTGACATTTTGCTTTCTCTTTTGGAAGATTATTCTACTTTTTAATAATCTTGAGGTATTTCTTTTTTTTTTCTTTCAGATTCATTGAGATATAGTCAATATACATGATTTTAAATTTAAAGTGTAAAATTAAATGATTTGACTTACATCAGGAAATGATTACCATAATGGGTTTAGTGACTATCCATCTCTCACAACATTAAAGAAACAAAATATTTTTAATTGTGATGAGAATTCTTAGGATTTATTCTCTTGACAATTTTCATATGTAACATCCAGCAGTGTTTTCTTAATCATGTTGCATATTGCTACTACTTTTACTTTACTTGTCTTATTTTCATATATTTCATTTTAAGAAATTGGTCCATTTTTATGTAAGTTATCAAATTTGTGGGCATAGTGCTGTTCATAATATTTATTATCTTTTTAATTTCCATGGGATTTACAATGATGTTTTTCTTGTTTCTGATATCATTATTGACCCTATTTTATTGATCTATCTAGGGATGTATCAATTAATGATGTTTTCAATGAACTAGCTTTGGATTTCATTGTAGTTTTCTTGAATTTAGTCTTCAATTTCATTTCTGCTCTAAATTATTTTTGTTTTCCTTGCTTTGAATGTAACTTTCTCCTCCCCTAAGGCAGAAGTTAAGATTATCAAATTTTAGATCATTTTTTCCTAACATGCTTTCAACAGCTCCTACAAATTTTGATAAGTTGTACTTTTTTTTAGTTCATTTTTTTTTCGATCTATGTTGATGTTATTTACTAGTTTTTTGTTTTATTTCCACATGTAGTGGGATTTTCTATTTATTGTTCTGTTATTGATTTATAGTTTAATTCTGTTGTAGTCTGACAGCTGACATTATCTCATTTCTTTTCATTTGTTTAGGTGTGTATAGCCCAGATGGAGTCTATCTGGTGACTTTTCTATATCTGCTTAAATAATGTGTGTTCTACTTTTGGAAATAGTCCATAGATGTCAATTATATACAGTTGATTTATGATGCTGTCAAGTTCAATTATATCCTATGATTTTGACTGCTATATACATTTCTAATAGTTAAAAGTCTCCAACTATGATAGAATTGCAGGAAAATAGATTTCCTACCATTAGTTTTTGCTCCATGTTTGAAATTCTCTTGTTAAGGATTGTTATGTCTTTTTGGAGATTTAAGAACTTTATCTGTATGTAATGCCTTTGTTTACCCTGATAAACTTTCCTTTTGTGAAGTTATTGCTGTATCTGAAATTATTGCAAACTATTTGTGCTTTCTTTACTAATGTTAGCATGGTATATTTCCCTATTTTGTTTTTTAACATATGTATACTTAAATTGTTTCTTATTGACAATATGTAATTGTCTATTTTTTTTTAACTCAGTCTAACAATCTGTATTAATTGAAGTATTTATACCACTGCAGTTTAAAGTGACTATTGATCCAGTTGGATTAATATCTACTATATTTGTTATCATTAGCTATACATTACTTTCATTATTATATTCCACTTTTCCCCCTTTTGTTTTTAATTAAGCATTTTATGATTGTTTACTCTCTACTTCAGCATAGCATGCTCAGTCATGTCTGACCCCATGAACTATATATAGCCTGCCATGTTCTTCTGTCAATGAGATTTCCCAGGCAAGAATACTGGAGTGGGTAGCCATTCCCTTCTCCAGGGGATCTTTCTGACCCAGGGATTGAAACTGTGTCTCCTGTTACTCTATTCAGAGTGTATCAGTATACTGTTTTACTACTTATTTTTTTTTAGTAGTTGCCCTAGCATTTTCTATATTCACTTATAACTAACCCATTTCCTTTCAAATAATAATATGCCTCTTTACTAGTAGTGTAGATATATTTTATAATTCTGAAGTATTCCTAACTTTCCTTATTCCTTATATCTTTGTTGTTATTCATTTCATTTATACAAAAGCATACATACTTAGGCACACACACACATATAACATACATACTTGAATACATTATTGCTGTTATTTTGAACAAACTCTGCTAAGAATATGGAAAATGAGAGACTAACTATTATTTTTTTACCTTCTTCCTTATTCAATGCTCTTCCTTTTATATCTAAGTTTCTGACCTACATGATTTTCCTTCAATCTGAAAAGCTTAATATTTAATTGGGAAAGTTTACTTGAAATAAATTCTCTCAAATTTTGCCTATCAGAAAATATTTTATTTTCTTTTTTATTTATGAAGGATAATTTTCAGGGTACAGAATTCTTTAAATATTAATTGTTTAAATATTAAATGTTAATTCTTTAAATATTTCCCTTCAGTTTACTTGATTACAGGGTTTCTGAGAAATCTGATGGAGCTCTTTTCAATTTTGATAGATTATTTTTCCTGTATTTTGGATATGCTATACCTAAATGTATATTCTGGCTATTTTTGCCTTTTTCTTGTTTGATGTTCCTTAAGGGTCCTGGACTGTGGTTTGGTGTCTGACATTAACTTGGAGAAATTCTCAGCCATTATTACTTCAAATATTTGTTTCTTTCTCCTTATGGTATTTCCATTATGTATTCAGTTCGGTTCACTAGCTCAGTCGTGTCTGACTCTTTGCGACCCCATGAACCGCAGCACACCAGGCCTCCCTGTCCGTCACCAACTCCTGGAGTCCACCTAAACCCGTGTCCATTGTGTCAGTGATGCCATCCAACCATCTCATCCTCTGTTATTATGTGTAACTAATAACTTTTTCCCAGTGTTCTTGGATACTAACTTTTTTCTAGATATTTTTAAAATTGTTTTTCAATTTTGAAAGTTTCCACTGATGTGTTATCAAGCTCAGATTCTTTTCTTTACCATATTCAGTCTACTTTGAGCCAATCAAAGGCTTTCTTCCCTTCTATTAGTGTTTCTTTTTTTTTGCCTCATTTTTATTTATTTACTTATTTTGAATTTCATTTTTCATCCCTCTATTTCCATCATCTTTCTGTTTTGGCATATTGTCCATTAGATTACATAGGGTATTAATAATTATTTTTGTTCTTTAAAATCCTGATGTATTCACTCTAATATTCTTGACACATCTGACTTTGGTTCTGATGTGGCTCAGTTTCTTTGGACTATGCTTTCTGACTTTTAGCATTCTTTGTATTTTTTTTCCCAATAGCTAGACATGATGTACTCAACAAAACTATAGTAAATATGTTATTTATGTTATAATCAACAAAAACAAGTCTGGAAGCTGATTGTCACTCAGATCATGAATTCCTTATTGCCAATTCAGACTTAAATTGAAGAAAGTGGGGAACAACACTACACCATTCAGGTATGACCTAAATCAAATCCCTTATGATTACATGATTACATGGAGAAGGAAATGGCAACCCACTCCAGTATTCTTGCCTGGAAAACCCAATGGATAGAGAAGCCAGGTGGGCTACAGTCCATGGAGTCGTGAAGAGTCAGACATGACTGAGCAACTTTACTTTACTTTGTGATTACACAGTGGAAGTGAGACATATATTTAAGGAACTAGATCTGATAGACAGAGTGCCTGTGAACTATAGATGGAGGTTTGTGACACTGTACAGGAGACAGGGATCAAGACCATCCCCAAGAAAAAGAAATGAGAAGGCAAAATGAATGTCTGAGGAGGCCTTACAAATAGCTGTGAAAAGAAGAGAAGTGAAGAGCAAAGGAGAAAAGGAAAGATATAAGCACCTGAATATAGAGTTCCAAAGAATAGCAAGGAGAGATAAGAAAGTCTTCCTCAGCGATCAATGCAAAGAAATGGAGGAACACAATAGAACAGGAAAGACTAGAGACCTCTTCAAGAAAATTAGAGATACCAAGGGAACATTTCATGTAAAGAGAGTCTCGATAAAGGACAGAAATGGTCTGGACCTAACAGAAGCAGAAGATATTAAGAAGAGGTGGCAAGAATACACAGAACTATACTATACGTGAAGTGTAAAACTATACGTGAAGAAAAAACATCTTCATGACCCAGATAATCACAGTGGTGTGATCGCTCACCTAGAGCCAGATACCCTGGAATGTGAAGTCAAGTGGGCCTTAGGAAGCATCACTACAAACAAAGCTAGTGGAGATGATGGAATTCCAGTTGAGCTATTTCAAATCCTGAAAGATGATGCTGTGAAAGTGCTGCACTCAATATGCCAGAAAATATGGAAGACTCAGCAGTAGACAAAGGACTGGAAAAAGTCAGTTTTCATTCCAATCCCAAAGAAAGGCAATGCCAAAGAATGCTCAAACTACCTCACAATTGCACTCATCTCAACGCTAGTCAAGTAATGCTCAAAATTCTGCCAGCCAGGCTTTACGAACACGTGAATTGTGAACTTCTAGATGTTCAGGCTGGTTTTGGAAAAGGTAGAAGAACCAGAGATC
Organism: Aepyceros melampus; assembly: GCA_006408695.1. Lineage (NCBI taxonomy): Eukaryota > Metazoa > Chordata > Mammalia > Artiodactyla > Bovidae > Aepyceros > Aepyceros melampus. The sequence continues at coordinate 99,309 of SJXQ01013158.1, read as the reverse complement.
AAATTGCCAACATCCAGTGGATCATTGAAAAAGGAAGAGATTTCCAGAAAAGACATGAATTTCTGCTTTATTGACTATGTTTCAAGCCTTTGACTGTGGAGATCACAGCAAACTGTTCAAAATTCTTCAAGAGATGGGAATACCAAACCATTTGATCTGCTTTTTGAGAAACCCTGCAGGTCAGAAAGCAGTAGTTACAACTGGACACGGAACAGACTAGTTCCAAATAGGAAAAGGAGTATGTTAGGCTGTATATTGTCACCCTGCTTATTTAACTTATATGCAGAACACATCATGAGAAATGCTGGGATGGAGGAAGCAGAAGCTGGAATCAAGATTGCCGGGAGAAATATCAATAACCTCAGATATGCAGATGATAACACCCTTATGGCAGAAAGTGAAGAAGAACTAAAGAGCCACTTGATGAAAGTGAAAGAAGAGAGTGAAAAAATAGGCTGAAAGCTCAGCATTCAGAAAACTGAGATCATGGCATCTGGTCCCATCACTTAGTCTCAAATATATGGGGAAACAGTGGAAACAGAGGCTGACTTTATTTTTCTGGTCTCTAAAATCACTGCAGATGATTATTGCAGCCTTGAAAATAAAAGACACTTACTTACTCCTTGGGAGGAAAGTTATGACCAACCTAGACAGCATATTAATAAGCAGAGACATTACTTTGTCAACACAGTTACATCTAGTCAAGGCTATGGTTTTTCCAGTAGTTATGTATGGATGTGAGAATTGGACTGTGAAGAAAGCTGAGCATCAAAGAACTGATGTTTTTGAACTGTGGTGTTGGAGAAGACTCTTAAGAGTCCCCTTTGACTGCAAGGAGATCCACTAGTCCACTCTAAAGGAGATCAGCCCTGGGTGTTCATTGGAAGGACTGATGTTGAAGCTGAAACTCAATATTTTGGCCACCTGATGCAAAGAGATGACTCATTTGAAAAGACCCTGATGCTGGGAAAGTTTTAAGGTAGGAAGAGAAGGGGACGACAGAGGATGAGAAGGTTGAATGGCATCACCGACTCAAAGGGCATGCGTTTGCGTAAACTCTGGAAGTTGGTAATGGACTCGGAGGCCTGGCGTGCTGCAGTTAATGGGGTGGCAGAGTCTGACATGACTGAGGGACTAAAGTGAACTGATTTAATGTGTGTTAAGGGAGACAGGGGAAAAGAAGTATTCTGCAATGCTGTCATTCTGTCTTAGTGTTCTAGTGAGCCTGCGCCCTTGTTGTGTCAACTTCAAAATGATTTCTTAATACCTGCTACCTCACATTGGACAGAATGACTGGAAGGGGCTAAATTTGCGTATTTCCCTTTCCTATGGAGAAGACTAAAGGTAGCTGGAGTTGGGCATTTCCTTTTCCCCACTCAGTCCAACTGACTTAAAAAAATAATGCCAGTATGTTAGGTTTTGGTAACATTTACCTTGACAGCATTCTCTGTTAAGAGCAGACCTGGGGTTTTTTAACATGACTATTTTCCTCTTCCTTTGGCTGGAAGCCAGAGAGGAGTTTTCTCATTGTCACATGAAAACCTGGTGGAACCCTTGGAGTGAAAACTCATGAAAATTTTGGGAGCACTCATGACTGTGTCCCCCTGTAATTTTTAATCTTCACATTGAACTTCAGTAATGTATCAATTACAATTCAGGGTTTCCTGCCCTGTTGCTGTTTCCCACAGAGGTTTCTGCTAGTGGGTTTCTCCTTTGGTAAATGATACGTCTCTGTATCCCTCCTATCTTTCCCCATTTGGAGTGACAGGGAATGGTTTGTATTGTGATCTCACTCCTCTGATGGATCTTAGATGACTTTTTTCCTACTTTCTTTGGCCATTTATGTGTTGGGGCAGAGTAACTTCGAATCTTCTTACCTGGCAGAAATCCAAAGTCCTATTAGCTATTCAACAAATGTATTAACTTTCTAAAAACCACTAAGCAATAGCATACAAATAACCAGTATCCTAGAAACATTGCAAAAAAATGAGGGAAATATAAGGAGTAAGGGATTTCCTGGTGGCTCAGACAATAAAGAATCCACCTGTAATGCGGAAGACCTGAGTTCGATCCCTGCATTGGGAAGATCCCCTGGGGAAGGGCCACCCCAGTATTCCTGCCTAGAGAATCCCCATGGATAGAGGAGCCTGGTGGACTATAGTCCATGGGGTCACCAAAAGTTGGATAGGACTGAGTGACTAAGCACTGCACAGCACATAAGGAGTAAAGCAAAACCAGCGTTACAAGCATAACTATCTTTACTTAGACACCTTGCTTTTTTCTCCAGGCTATGGTAAAATTCATTAAATTGACAAGTACTCCTACTCAATTCTAGATTATTTAAAAAATTCTCTATAATCACCAAAATTCTACAGAGTAAATTTTGTTGTGTTGACTGCCTTTTTATTATGTCTTGCTCTACACAGTATATTTTCAGATAAGTAAATTAAAGCATGGAGGTAATACAATTTGCCTAGAGTCCCTAGTGGCCAATTTCAAGTCTGAGTTTAAGCCATGGAACCAGATACTTGGCCTCCAGCCTAATAATTTTATGTTTTTGGAGCTAGCCTAGCTTATTAGTTTATGTACCAGCTGAATAATGTGATAATGGAGGAATGAGGAAGTCCCCCAGGGTATAGATTCCTGGGTCCACTGTACATTTAATTTCTGTCAAGAGCTGTCCTTCACAATTTCATAAAATGTTCTACCCCAAGAAACCCTGGAAAAGGTCTCTTCATCTATTCTGAAATTTCTTTATATATCCCTAGGCAATTCTCTGAGGTGTTTGTCAACTACTGTTACTCAAATAAGATTTCATGAATAGATGTATCCAGGATATACTAGGTTAATTAAAATGAATCAGGTTTCCATTCTGTAGGAAATTGAATCTTCCAAATGCTAACATGATAGCACATCTGAGAGAAGGTGGAGTTTGCAGCGCTTCCCGAACATTTTACCCATAGAACCATATATGCCGCACTGTTTTGTTGTATTGCAAATTAATAGTCCTATTTTGGGAAGTACAGGTTTAATGCAAACAGAAGTTTTACTGAAGAGACATCTAGGGCAAAGAGGTGCAAGGATTTATTGGCAGTCATACAGTTGATGAGTGGGTGATGGAAGGAACTGAGTAGGGGAAGAATCTCAGGGTGATCATGGACTAAAATTTTACTCAAAGAGCTACAGCATGTTGCAATACTTCACAGCTTCCCTAATGATAACAGAACTAAACTTGATGGCAAAACAAACTAGGAAGTGATGTGCATAAATTATGTTTCACACTTTTAAAAGTTGTCCCTCATAATATTACAGACCATATGGAAAGCTCACACATTGTTTTTGGCAAAAATGATAACTCTTGCATTAAATTTCTATTTGATATCTGGAATACATAAGGCGATGGCACCCCACTCCAGTACTCTTGCCTGGAGAATCCCATGGACTGAGGAGCCTGGTAGGCTGCAGTCCATAGGATCACGAAGACTTGGACACCACTGAGCGACTTCCCTTTCACTTTTCACTTTCATGCATTGGAGAAGGAAATGGCAACCCACTCCAGTGTTCTTGCCTGGAGAATCCCAGGGACGGGGGAGCCTGGTGGACTGCCGTCTACTGGGTCATACAGAGTCGGACACGACTGAAGCAACTTAACAGCAGATAGTTATTCCCATATTGTTGTTCAGTCATTCAGTTGTGCCCAAGTCTTTGTAACCCCACGGACCACAGCACCCCAGGCCTTCCTGTCCTTCATGATCTCCTGGAGCTTGCAAAACTCATATCTACTGAGGCGGTGATCCTTCCAACTGTCTTGTCCTCTGTCATTCCCTCTTCCTCCCATAGAAATGTTTTAATTTAACATGTGTTAAATTATACTATAGGTCCAGATTATTAAAGAAGTTCAAGCTGCTCTACCCAAACTTGGCATTTTCTGTGAGGGCACTAAACAGAGACCCATCTGGGTTAAATAGCAAGGTCTCCAATTTTGAGAGGATGTGTTTGTGTGTGTATGTGGCAGAGCTGGGGCAGACACCTAGTTCTCTTCATTCCTGCAGCACAATACTTTGAATCCTGTTGTTGACTTTGACATTACAATGTCAATTTTTTGGCAATGACAACATTATGTTTGTAGTTCAACTTTATTTTTGTAGGAAAGAGGGATGACCCTAGAATACAAAACACACACACACAATACATTGTTCCCTGTTATGCTATCGCAGGCTGTGTCTATTACATGCTTAAAGTCCCTTAAATTCAGCTTGTTTAAGACAGCTATATCACCAGTAACTGCTTCTACTTGTCATGGGCCTGTATTGAACAAAGCCATTTGTTATGGATCTGTCATTAGCGTGCTCAACACTTCTGGGGAACAGTATTGACCCTGAAGCAGAATAAACATATTCTGTGCCTGCAAGGGCAACACTCCTAACAAAATCAACATTAACACCAGATGTAAATTGGAACCAATAAAAACTCAGGGAAAGAATACTCTCTCTGTATTAGAATCTGACTTCCTGTGTAATAAGTGATCTTGTAAAATTTTACAACATTTGAGTTTATCCTAGGAGGTTTTTCTTATTTCTCAGGTTGGAATAAAACTAAACAAAGAAGGTAGATAGGCACACAAAGGAGAATAGAATGTTCTGATTAAATTTCATCCTATTTTAGCTGAAAATAGCTTCATAAGAAAAAATTAAATTAAAAGCCCTTCAATTAAAATATGCTTTGTTAGCTTTAGTGTTTTATTTCTAAATTTATCCAAAGCTAGAATGTGTGCTTTCATTTTTGATTCTAGCTTCCCAAGAACTGATAATTTGTCTTGAATTTCTTCCATCCAGTACCTATGTATCTAATACAACCTGAACCTCAGAAACCACTGCAAAGGATAATGTTAAGATTAAGATAAGGTAAGGTTAAGATAACTTGCAAGATGGTAACTTATCAGTAAAAGCCAGTTCACATTAAGGGAATGGAACTTGGAGAAACCTTTAAAACCACTTAACAGTAGTTCCCTTTACAAAGTTTCTGTGTGCAGAAAGACATTCAAAGCATAGGAAATAACAGAAAATAGAAAGGTATATTTGCAGCTCTCTCAGCTTCAGGGTTTAGATTTTTGTTCACAGCCAGCTTCAGTCTTATTTTAATTGAAAGATTTTAACATGATCTATGAAGCAGTAAGATTCCAGCAGGTAGAATTCATTGAGGGAAACAGTTTCCTGCAATAATATGTGATTTATCCACTAACATCTCTGTGCTACACAGAGGAAATTATTCATGGGGTTGTCATTAGTTTAAAAGCTGCTGCAGTTTTGTCAGTATAATTTTAAGCCATTTAAGATTGTTAGGTGGAAAAACATATTTGAATAGGTATATAATTGTTTCCAAAGTAACAACTTCTTCATTTTTTTTTGGTTCTTTATTTTGATTTTTTTTTAAAATATTTTATTGGAGTATAATTGATTTATAACATTGTATTAGTTTCAGGTACACAGCAAAGTGAATAAGGCACACACACACACACACACACACACACGTATACCTCTGTTTTAGATTATTTTCCATAAAGGCTATTTCCTACTGTTATACAGTAGGCCCTTATTAGTTATCTATTTTGTATATTCTAGTGTGTATAGGTCAATCCCTGTCTCCCAGTTTATCCCTCCTCTCCTTATCCCTGGTGAACTTGTTTGTTTTCTATCAATACATCTGTAACTATTTCTGTTTTTTAGGTAAGTTCATTTGTATATTTTAAGATTCCAGATATAAGCAATATCATGATAATTGTCTTTCTCTGTCTGACTTACTTTACTTAGTATGACTATCTCTGGGTCCATCAATGTTACTGCAAATGACATTATCTCATTCTTTTTATGGCTTACATTCCATTGTATGTATGTACCATATCTTCTTCATCCATTCCAAAGCTGGTGGACATTTTTATTCCTTCCATGTCCTGACTGTTATAGAAAAGTGCTTCAAGGAACATTGTGGTAAATATATCTATTTGAATTATGACTTTTTACAATATATGCCCAGGAGTTGGATTGGTGGATCTTAAGGCAACTCTATCTTTAGTTTTTAAAGGTACCTTTGTACTGTTCTCCAAAGTGGTTGTACCAGTTTGGAACCCTGCCTTTTCATCTGTAACTAGTTACACTAAAACAGAATCAGCCTTCTTCTACAGATGTGAAAAACAAACACCTTCCAAATCCTCCATTAGAAGAAAGAATATTTCAGACCCAGTTTTGGCTGGCCCTGAGTATGAGAAAGAGATCTTAATTTCTCTCTTAAACACTTATCTAATTGATTATCTAAAAGCTCTGCACAACAAAGGAAACTATAAGCAAGGTGAAAAGACAGCCTTCTGAATGGGAGAAAATAATAGCAAATGAGGCAACTGATAAACAACTAATCTCAAAAATATACAAGCAACTCCTGCAGCTCAATTCTAGAAAAATAAATGACCCAATCAAACACCAGGCCAAAGAACTAAATAGACATTTCTCCAAAGAAGATATATGGATGGCTAACAAACACATGAAAAGATGCTTAACATCACACATTATCAGAGAAATGCAAATCAAGACCACAATGAGGTACCATTTCACACCAGTCAGAGTGGCTGCGATCCAAAAGTCTGCAAGCAATAAAAGTTGGAGAGGATGTGGAGAAAAGGGAACACTCTTACACTGTTGGGAATGCAAACTAGTACAGCCACTATGGAGAACAGTGTGGAGATTCCTTAGAAAACGTGTACCCTAAGAGAAACGTGTACCCCAATTTTCATTGCAGCACTGTTTATAACAGCCAGGACATGGAAACAACCTAGATGTCCATCAGCAGATGAATGGATAAGAATGAATAAGATAAGATAATGATAAGATAATGAATGGATAAGAAAGCTGTGGTACATATACACAATGGTGTATTACTCAGCCATTAAAAAGAATACATTTGAGTCAATTCTAATGAGATGGATGAAACTGGAGCCAATTATACAGAGTGAAGTCACCCAGAAAGAAAAACACCAATATAGTATACTAACAATATATATGGAATTTAGAAAGATGATATTAATAACCCTCTATGCAAGACAGTAAAAGAGACACAGATGTATAGAACAGACTTTGGGACTCTGAGGGAGAGGGAGAGGGTGGGTTGATTTGGGAGAATGGCACTGAAACATGTATACTATCATGTAGGAAATGAATCACCAGTCTATGTTCGATACAGGATACAGGATGCTTGGGCTGGTTCACGGGGATGATCCAGAGAGATGATATGGGGTGGGAGGTGGGAGGAGGGTTCAGGATTGGGAACTTATGTACACCTGTGGTGGATTCATGTTAATGTATGGCAAAACCAATTCAGTAATGTAAAGTAAAGTAAAAATAAAAATTAAAAAAATTAAAAAAAATAAAATAAATTACCAAAAAAAGAGAAAGATAATTACAAATAGCAGAGTAGGTCAGGAATATAAAAATAATCTGCTTTAGATTTAAAAAGCAAAAGAATAAGATGAATTTGTTTACTTATATGGGTAATAGTGTATATTCTTATTTCATAAGGTTATGGGCTCATACACACTGCAGACTAAGAGATCAGTCATGCTGTGTTCCAATATATGTTTCTGCCTGGAAATTTTCTGGACTCATCTTTCTGAGCTCTCCCCATTTGCCAGCCTCATTATTCTGGAGTGGGTAGGCAAAGCAAAGTGAAAAGTGGTATATTGTTACTTTAGGGGAAATACATATTTTAAAGACTCTCAAAGTTTTAATATGTCTACTAAGCCTTGACTGGGTTTTTCAACATTTGTCCAGATGTGTGAGATAATTTTCCTTTTGTAGCTGGGCCATTGCAGCACTTAGGTACAAGTATTGCTATAGCCACTATCATTACTTGGCAAACTCTGTTTACTGAAAACCAACTCTACAATTAGGACTGTGCCAGGAAACTTACAAGTACCTCATATACTTGCAAGGCAAAATAGGTGCCCATGTTTCTTGGAGCAGTCATTGCTTAATATACTAGCTTAGGGCCTTTGAGAAATTGTTTTACTTTCTGAATCTTCTCTCTTTCTCTCTCTCTCTTTTTTAATTTTTCATGTGTAAAGTGAGTCTTTCAGTGTCGATAACCTATAGGCTTTTTTAGTATTCAAATGCACAACACATTGCCTGAAACATATGGTATCTGATAAAGCTTCACTATCTAGAATATTTTTTAATAACCAAAAAGCAACCTAATTCAAAATGGAGAAAGAGCTCATAAAGGCTTCTCTCCAAAGAAAATGTGCAAGTTGCCACTAAGCACATAAAAATATGTTCATTACTAATCATTAGAGAAGTGAAAATAAAAAAATACAGTGATACACGACTTGAATCCAACTAACATGCATCCAATTAAAAACTAAATGCTGGTTTAAAACAAACAAAAAAAACATGCTAAAATAAAAAAAAAATTCAAAAAACTAAAATCATGGCATCTGATCCCATTATTCCATGGTAAATGAATGGGAAAAAGTGGAAACAGTGGCAGATTTTATTTTCTTGGGCTCCAAAATCACTGTGGACAGTGATTACAGCCATGGAATTAAAAGATGCTTACCTCTTGGAAGAAAAGCTTTGACACACTTGACAGGGTGTTGAAAAGTAGAGAAATCACTTTGTCAAATGAAGACACTTTTAGTCAAAGCTATAGTTTCTCTAGTAGAGTTGGACCATAAAAAAGAGCTAAGGGCCAAAGAACTGATGCTTTCAAATTCCGGTGCTGGAGAAGACTCTTGAGAGTCCCATGGACTGCAAGGTGAACAAATCAGTCAAGCATAAAGGAAATCAACCCTGAATATTCATTGGAAGGACTCATACTGAAGCTTCAATACTTTGGCCACCTGATGCAAAGAGCCAACTCACTGAAAAAGACCCTGCTATTGGGAAAGACTGAGGGCAGAAGGAGAAGGAGCATAGGAGGATGAGATGATTTGATGGCATCACCAACTCAATGGGCATGAGTTTCAACAAAGTCAGAGAGAGAGTGAATAGTGAAGGACAGGGAAGCCTAGTGCGCTGCAGCCCATGGGGTTGCGAAGAGTCGACTTGACTTCAGTTCAGTTCAGTCGCTCAGTTGTGTCCGACTCTTTGTGACCGCATGAATTGCAGCACGCCAGGCCTCCCTGTCCATCACCAACTCCTCGAGTTCACTCAAACGCATGTCCATCAAGTCGGTAATGCCATCCAGCCATCTCATCCTCTGTTGTCCCCTTTTCGTCTTGCCCCCAAACCCTTCCAGCATCAGAGTCTTTTCCAGTGAGTCAAATCTTCACATGAGGTGGCCAAAGTATTGGAGTTTCAGCTTCAACATCAGTCCTTCCAACCAACACCCAGGACCGATCTCCTTTAGAATGGACTGGTTGGATCTCCTTGTAGCCCAATGGACTCTCAAGAGTCTTCTCTAACACCACAGTTCAAAAGCATCAATTATTCAGCACTCAGCCTTCTTCACAGTCCAACTCTCACATCCATACATGACCACAGGAAAAACCGTAGCCTTGACTAGATGGACCTTAGTTGGCAAAGTAATGTCTCTACTTTTCAATATGCTACCTAGGTTGGTCATAACTTTCCTTCCAAGGAGTAAGCATCTTTTAATTTCATGGCTGCAATCACCATCTGCAGTGATTTTTGAGCCCCAAAAAATAAAGTCTGCTACGGTTTCCACTGTTTCCCCATCTATTTCCCATGAAGTGATAGGACCGGATGTCATGATCTTCGTTTTCTGAATGTTGAGCTTTAAGGCAACTTTTTCACTCTCCTCTTTCACTTTTATCAAGAGATTTTTTTAGTTCCTCTTCATTTTCTGCCATAAGGGTGGTATCATCTGCATATCTGAGGTTGTTGATATTTCTCCCAGAAATGTTGATTCCAGCTTGTGCTTCTTCCAGCACCTGCATTTCTGAGTCAAAAGAATTGAAAGCAGAGTCTTGAGACGTTTGTTCATAACAGCATCATTTGCAATAGCTAAAATGTGAGTGACTGAAGTTATGTGGATCCATGAATTAATAATCAAAACAGGGTACATATGCACATTATTCAGTCTTAAGGAAACCCTAACTTGCTCACTACATGTGATGCTTGGGAGTATTCAAGTGAGATGAACCAGTCACAAAAGACTAATACTGTATAACTTTGTGTAAGGTATTCAGAGTAGTCAAAACCATAATGACAGAAAATGGAATAGTATTTGTCAGGGGCTTGGTGAAACAGGGAACAAATAGTTACTGTCTAAAGGGTATAGAGTTCCAGTTGTGCAAGAGGAAGAGTTTTGAGGATGGAAGGTAGTGGTGGTTGCACAACAGTACGAATGGACTTAATACCACTGAACTTTATACTTAAAACTGATCAAAATGGTACATTTTGTGTATTTTCCTACAATAAAAATTGAAAGAAAAAATCATATCTGATTATGGCTTTAGAACTTTGCTAATTCTACTATATATAGCACTTTGTACATTTTGAAGGCTGCCTGTGTACCTACCTCTACCAATTTTAAACATTTGGGGAAAGACTTTTATTCATCTTGTATCATTTTTAAGTTAATAACTTGTTAAGTCAGTAGTAACTTATTAAATCCCTTCTGATATGCTTGACACTACGGTAAGCCTAATTTGTCTTCCTAAATATTCATAACACATTCTTTAGATTTTAAAACTTACAATGATTCCATTCATTTTGCTTTATTTAAGAAAGTGTTTTGCATTATTTTGGTTTCACCTTTTGGTAGTTGCTTCTGTGTAACTCATCTGTTCAAGGACAACACTATCAGTGTGTTACCTGTCTTTGATAGATTCTCTTTCTGTGCCTTCATTTTTATCTTTTTTTTCCTGTTCTGAAGAAACTTAAAAAAAAATGTATCTAGTTCTTATGTTTATTTTTCTGCAATTCAAATGCTGTTCTTGAAAGCCTCTGATGGGAATTGTTTCGTTTCCTAGTTAGCTTTTGTTACTTTACTTACCTGCTTTTATTTCTCGTTTACCCTTTTACCCTGTTGTTTCTCTTTTTCTCCCTTTGGATTTATATTTCAGCCATGTATTCATTAATTCCTGAAATTCCTTTGGGTTGATATCATTTTAGTCATCTTTCAATACCTTTCTTTGTCATGATCTGCATTTTCATGCATTGAACCTAAGTTATTCGTATTTCCTTTAGTACAAGGGGGAACTTTTATAAAGTGGCATATAAATGGCATTTCTTGTTTCATATCTGTTGCTATAATTATCAAATTCCTTAGTGGGAATTTAAGGGATGATTTGAATATTGTTTTTTTCTGATGCTTACTTTACAAGCAATAAAACTAAGGTAATATGAAACTTGCATAAGGAAACACAGCTAGTAAATAGTAAGCAGAGTTAGGCAGTTAGTTTATACCAGGCATTTCTTTTAGAGTTCATGGCATGTGACCCTGTCAAATAATTTTCTTTTACTATTCATTTACAAATACTATAAACAGAGAAGTGCATATACAGCATATGTTTACCACTTAATGAATATTTATAGAAGGAACACACTTATATAACCAGCCCCTAAAATATGACCAGCTAACCAGAAGCTTGCTCTTTCTTTTTCCTCTTCCAGTCTTCTATCAGACTTTGTGATTTATCAGGGTCCTACTTTTAACAATAAAGAATAATTTGTTTATTTTTGTAACTTATACAAATGGAAAGTACAGTATCTACTTTGCCTTATTTCTTTCTTCAGTCAGTTCAGTTCAGTCACTCAGTCATGTCCAATTCTGCAGCCCTGTGTACTGCAGCATGCCAGGCTTCCCTGTCCATCACGAACTCCTGGAGACTGCTCAAACTCATGTCCCTCGAGTCAGTGATATCATCCAACAATTTCATCCTTGTCATCCCCTTCTCTTTCTGCCTTCAGTCTTTCCCAGCATCAGGGTCTTTTCCAATGAGTCAGTTCTATGCATCAGGTGGCCAAAGGATTGGAGCTTCAGCATCAGTCCTTCCACTGAATATTCAGGATTGATTTCCTAGGATTGACTGGTTGGATCTACATGCACTCCAAGGGACCCTTGAGAGTCTTCTCCAAAACCACAGTTCAAAAGCATCAACTCTTTGGTGCTCAGCTTTCTTTACAGTCCAACTCTCACATCATACATGACTGCTGGGAAAATCATAGCTTTGACTAGATGGACCTTTGTCCACAAAGTAATATTTCTGCTTTTTAATATGCTGTCTACTTTTGCCACAGCTTTTCATCCAAGGAGCAAGTGTCTTTTTATTTCATGGTTGCAGTCACCATCTGCAGTGATTTTAGAGTCCAAGAAAATAAACTCTGTCACTGTTTCTATTGTTTCCCCATCTATTTGCAATGAAGTGGTGGAACTGGAGGCCATGATCTTAGTTTTCTGAGTGTTGAAATTTAAGCCAACTTTTTCACTCTCCTCTTTCACTTTCATCAAGAGGCTCTTCAGTTCTTCACTTTCTGCCATAAGAGTGGTGTCATCTCTATATCTGAGGTTATTGATATTTCTCTGGCAATCTTGATTCTAGCTTGTGCTTCATCCAGCCCAGCATTTTGCATGAATGAACTCTGCATATAAGATAATGAGCAGGGTGAGAATATATAGCCTTGATGTACTCCTTTTCCAATTTGGAACCAGCTCATTGTTCCATGTCCAGTTCTAACTGTTGCTTCTTGAACTGCATTCAGATTTCTCAGGAGGCAGGTAAGTTGGTGTGGTATAGCCATCTGTTTAAGATTTTTCCAGTTGTTGTGATCCACACAGTCTAAGGCTTTGGCATAGTCAATAAAACAGAAGTAGCTATGTTTCTGGCATACGGTCCATGGAATTCTCCAGGCCAGAATACTGGAATGGGTAGTCTTTCCCTTCTCCAGGAGATCTTCCTAACCCAAGATTGAACCCAGGTCTCCTGCAATGAAGGTGCATTCTTTACCAGCTGAGCCAGAAGGGAAGCTCATTTCTTTCTTAAAAGATACTCATCATATCCATCTAGTAATTTTTGTTGCTATGCAATATTGCCATTGTGAGAATATTCTTTAATTTTTTCCATTCTAATGTTGACATGAATAGTTGTTTTTTTCCTATAACAAATATTGCTTTATTCCTATAGTTTCATTTTGCTTAAGATTTCCAGTAAGTATAACCATAGTTTCCTCAGTCATACCATGTGTTTTATTAGATTACCCTGAATAGTGTAATGGATGTGCAAATTAACTCACCAACAGTGTACTAGAACTCTGTTTTATTGATAGCTTGAATGATATCTCACAGCCAGTAGTTGGCACTTATCTTTTAATTTAAGCCATTCATATTTTATTTTACTATGATGTCTAAAGATGAATATATTCATAAATTTGTTGACGGTTTTGGTATGATTTTTTTTTTAATAAAGAGATGAGCTTTTTTTTTTTCCATTTTTTTCTGTTGGGTTCTGTGACTTTTTCTTAGTAATTTGTATGTGTTCTTCAAAAATTGTAAATTGCAATGCCTTTGTCATATGTACTGTTGCCAGTATGTTCTGCCAGTAATTTGCCTTCTACTCTTATATTAATGTCCTGTGGGGAACATACATTTTTGTTTTAGTACGTTTTGGTATGTTTTCCTTCTTGTTATAGCTTTTGTGTACTGTTAAAGGCCTTTACTCCCTCTACAGTAAAATGATGTCCTCTATTTTTTGTGTTCAAAAAAGATTTTTTTTTACCACTTCTTGTATTTATATCTGACATCAATTGGGAACTTATTTTTAAGAAATGAAATTAATGTCTCTATATATCTTCTAATCTGAATTACCTAGGTAAGATGACCATTTTCCCCCACTTTACTGCAGTTCACTTTGTCAGTGTGAGAAGTCTAGCATAATTCTTGTTATTTATTTGTATACTAATTCTAGATGTTTGATTTTTGAATTTTTTTTTTTTTACAATTTAATGCTGCTGTAAATGGTATCATTTACAATTTATTTGCATGTGTATGCAGAATAACATTTTGGAGTATTTAATCATGTATTCTGTCACTTTGCTTCATAGACCAATTAATATTAATGTTTTGCCTGCTATCATTTTAATTTTCTAGATAAGCAGACTTGTCATCTATAAAGTATAATTTTATTATTTTAAAAGCCATAGGGTGTTTTTTCATTGTTTTATTTCATTTGCTAGTACTCCTAGTATAAATGAAATAGAAGTTATTATTTTTGAACTTAAAAACACACAACAAGAGAGGAGTGGGCTTAGTTTTATTCAGTATCTTACTGTAGACTGGGAGACAGCATTTCAGTAACTCTGAGTATATTGCTCTGCAGAGGTAGGGGAAGAGTCAGTAGATGTATGAATTTTGGGGCTAGGAAATGCATGTAGTCAAGCACACATCTTCTAAAATATTACTGCTAATCATGAAGAACAGATATCTTAAGTTAATGATTTTAGTCTTTTTCTGTGTGTGGGAAGATGCAAGAATCTGGGGTCACATAGAAATGCTTCCTGAGATGTACATTTTAAGTATCTGGAGGTTTGTTTATCCAAAGCACACAATGTTTTATCCTGTTTTTTTCATCCTGAATTCCAATCAGGGCATACTGTGGGTGGGTTACTGTAGTGATTTCTACTAAACTCTTGTATAACTGGATTATAAGTGACAATCTTTGTTCTTTTTAAAATTCACATGTAATAGAGATTATTTTCTGTTGCCTGCTCTCAAGGGGGAAGCTTTTCAGTATTTAAGTATTGTGGGTTATCAGAGATTACCTGTCAAGTGTTGGCATTCATGGCTGGTTCTGTGTGAGAGGGTAGCAATCTTCTTCCTTCCTATCACTCAGTGTTTTTTTGTTTTGTTTTGAATGGTCTGTCTCATGTTTTCACTAACCATTCCATGGCTGTGTCATTAACACTGTCATCCCTGTTACACTGGTGTTTCTTTTTTTCTGTAATGAAGTCACCAATCCAGATTCCATAGAGAGATTCTGAGGGAGGGTATGTCCTTCAAGATGATATACAAAAGTACAGAGACCTCATGGTTGAGTTCAAAATTTGTTTCTAGACGAACAGATGGCCAAGACACATCATATACTGCTCTCCCAGTATCCACCAGAATAATATAGTATCCTCAAACACTTCCTAACCCAGTGACACTCAGCTCTGTGTCCACTGCTTTGGAGGGTTTCCTGGGGTCTTCCCTCTCTAGTTGGTATGAAATTTAATTGTGGAGATTTCTCAGAACATTGATGTTCACAATGTTTTTATTTCTTTGGAGTAAGAGTGGCATCTTCAGCCTTAACTAGTTTCCTGGATTATCTGGCTGCTAAAAGAATTGATATTTTTAATTCCAATATCTTCTGTCTCTGAGCTCTTGAAGAGGTTCATCTGATCTACTATATAATGTCCAAGTCATTTTTTGCCTCATTCAGGCCAAAAGTTGCTCTTATTAATAGAATTCAAATAAAATCTGAAGCTAAGGAACATGTATATAATTCACATTCTAAGTAGGGGAAATTTTGCAAACATTCTTTAAAATTCTGCTTTTTCACAATTTGCCATTGTTTAGCTCAGAAAGCAAAGCTGTAGAATCTCTTAATATTGTGGTAATTAATACTCACTGTGTGATGTCTCATTTTACTCAATTTATACTTAGTATGCCCTACCAAAATGTAATAAAGAAAACGCTTAAGGAGCCACAAAGGCATAAATTATTAAAACATTTCCTCCTGAAGCATTATTTTAAATAATAATTAGTGCAATGTCATCTAGGGCATTTGGAGATTATAGTTTACTAATAAATATCTTGGCTGAGGTTCATTCTGCAAGCAGGGATAATGCAAGTTAGATGTATCTGTCTTTAAAGGTGAATAGATAGCTGCATAGGAAGGGTGTTGGGTGCCTTTCATCTGTCCTAAGAAAGCTTGGTTGGTGAGACTTTCTGGAAAAATGTCTGAAGAGAGTAGTGAAGGGTGGGAAGTAGGAGCATCCCTGACTCCAAATCCTTTCAGAAAGTATACTTGCTCCAGGATAAGGATAAGCAGAGAACAAGCAGAAGACATGTTCTCAAGATTTGTTAGGATAGGGAGAGAAGATACGGACAGTGCTAAAGGTAGAGAGATGCTGCTGCTGCTGCTAAGTCACTTCAGTCGTGTCCGACTCTGTGCGACCCCAGAGATGGCAGCCCACCAGGCTCCCCCGTCCCTGGGATTCTCCAAGCAAGAACACTGGAGTGGGTTGCCATTTCTTCTCCAATGCATGAAAGTGAAAAGTGAAAGTAAATTCGCTCAGTCGTGTCTGACTCTCACGACCCCATGGACTGCAGCCTTCCAGGCTCCTCTGCCCATGAGATTTTCCAGGCAAGAGTACTGGAGTGGGGTGCCATTGCCTTTAGCCTCTGCAGAGATCAGATAGTAGGAAAGAAGAAAACCAAGGGTCTTGGATCATGGTTTTTATTGATTTTTCATTTCTTTAATCTCTAGATGTGAATAGAATGGTCTTTTAATAGTTTCACAGCAAAAAGGCTGTGTTTCCCTAAATCACTTAGTATTTTTCCTACATTTCTGATCAAAATGAAGAAATATTAAAAGTTCCAATGATACTGGACATAACAGAAACAGAAAAGATCTATTTATAATGTCACATTTTGTTGAAATGCTTTCACAGGTCCCAGCTATAAACCCCATACAGAGCCCACAGGGGAAGCAAGGAGGAAAGGTGATATGAACTGCTTTAGCCAGACTGAGCCCTTCTGTAGCACAGGTGCTGAAGTTACTGTTTACAAAAGGCATGAGGTTGTTCTCCAGACGGGGGCATGTACAGCAGCTCTTGATCCCCTTTGGAGGCTGTTTTTAAGGGTGTGGCTCCACTCTGCCTGGAACAAGTATCTTTTCTGAAAGGCTCTCCAGGAGTATCCTGGGAAATTCTGTCATATCCAAATGTGACTTCTTGGTTGGAGAGGAACTCATAGAGATAACTCAATTAAAAGCAGTGTTACAGCTTAAAACTAAAATATAATACTCCCAAATGCATTCTCTATTTAAAAATGAGTAGGTCAGACTCGGTTCTTCAACATTTCATTGCCTTATCCTTTAATTCCCCTCTATTTTTCTATCCCTTCTTTGCATTCGTTCTCCCTGGAAAGTCTCTATTTCAAATCATTTTGAGATATGTAACAAAAATAACTTTTGTGCCTACATACTTTGGTTCTTGTTCCAATTGGAACTTGTTAAAACAAAAAGTGGGATTAGTTCTCACTGGTTGAAGCTAGTTTTTCTACTGTGTTTAAAGTGAGTAGAGCGACTTGTAACCGACAGCTTGTCTTATTTTAAAATCTAAAACTTTGTACAGAAAATACTTAAGATACTTTTATTGTAGCATTTTTGTCATAAGAAAGAATAAGGAATAACTGAAACTACCAAAATAAAAGAATAATTATATCAATGATGGTGTATCAACATTGTATTAATGGAATGCTATGTAGTTGTTCAAAAGCATAAGATAGAACTACAAAATGATATGAGAAGATTTATGTCTTAAGTGAAAAAGGAAAATTACAGAATAATATGATCAATCCAAAACCATTTAGTAAACTCTCAATAATGTATACACACAAATATAAGACACACATACATCCATGCATAGAAGTAGATCTGAAAGGGTGTGCATCAAAATGATAACTATGAGCACTTCTGAGAATGTCCCAGAACTGTGAATGGAAAAAAGACATAGATTTAGTATTATGTCCTGCTGGGATAAATAAAAAGAATACAAAGACAATAATAATCTATATGTTACCTCTGAGAATTAACCAGAGTAACATCTTGTCTATTTGTTTTTGCTCTTTTTTGGTTAAAAGTTATATGCTAATTATAAAGATTTTAAACAATGATAAAAAATATCAAAGTGAATTTGAAAGTTAAAATAAAGCCTAATCTTTATATTAGGTGAGCATGATTCCAGATAGCTCTAAGTATGTAAATATACAGAGACACATTCATTAAAAATAATTAAAATCACCATTCATAAAAGATGCATTAATGCCAAGTTCACTTAGTTATAAGGGGAAGAAACTGAAACATTTGCTGAATTTCAAGTAAATGTCTCCTCATCACAAGATGTACCATTTCTTAATTTATTCCTTTAAGGTTAAGATAAAGATATTAAAGATGAGGATAGAGTCATTATGGGTTTCTTCTTTTGGTTTTTGTATTTATTTTTAGACTAAGATTTTTCTATGAAAGATGAAAATTGCTCTCTCACATTAGTTCCTATAATCCCTTTCCTTAAATTTATTTTTGCTAATATCCTAATATTTTGCTGTTTTTTAACATTTTATTCTGTGATCATCAGTTCAATTTAATACAGAGTCTAAATAAGAATGGATCTGCTTCTCACCATCAGTTTCCTTTTTAAAAGCAGTTTCTTCAGTCCCGAGTTCTTTGTATATATTGCTATACTTTAGACAGATTCTGAAAGATTTTTTTCCCAAAAAATGAATTTATTGGCATTTTATTCACTGAGGAGTTCATATTTGGGCCTCTTAGGTAGCTGTTATCCACACTTTCAGAACACAGATGTTCATCTTCTATTTTTCTATATTGACTTTTTATGTAGGGAAGTCTGAGACTTGATATATTTAAGGGATTTTTGTAGAAAATCTACTTTTTCTTCATATATGACAAAATTTTGTTCTTATTCTTGAGTAAAGTAGCATAACTTGTATGAGTTAGGATTAAGTGCTGATTGTCAAATTTTTATGATAGACTATATGCTCCTCTAATATTTAAGTCATGTATGGGTGTGAGAGTTGGACTATAAAGAAAGCTGAGCACTGAAGAATTGATGCTTTTGAATTGTGGTGTTGGAGAAGACTCTTGAGAGTCCCTTGGACTGCAAAGAGATCCAACTAGTCCATCCTAAAGGAGATCAGTCCTGGGTGTTCATTGGAAGGACTGATGTTGAAGCTGAAACTCCAGTACTTTGGCCACCTAATGCCAAGAGCTGACTCATTTGAAAAGACCCTGATGCTGGGAAATATTGAAGGCAGGAAGGGGACGACAGAGGATGAGATGGTTGGATGGCATCACCGACTCGATGGACATGGGTTTGGGTGGACTCTGAGAGTTGGTGATGGACAGGGAGGCCTGGCGTGCTGTGGTTCATGCAGTCACAAAAGTCAGACAACGACTGAGTGACTGAACTGAACTGAATATTCAAGTTTTAAAAATAAATTTTAGAGAAATATAGATATTTCAATTTCTTGAACTCTTTTGCTGACACCAAATATTACTTGGGGACAACTTTAAAATGCCTCTAATTATTTAATCTCTATTTACATCTTCATATTTGAACATGTTATATTTTTTCTTCTGTACTAATTTAACATGTTAATGGCAACTATGTTTCATGTTTTTTACAAGTTGTTCATCAAGTCAACCCCAATATTGAATTTATCTGAGGTTTATACTAATCCCCCTCATCTACTTCTGTTGTCTTTTCCTCTTGTTTTTAAGCCCTTTTACATTAAATGGAAGTTTTTGTTGGTGTTTCTATTGTGGTGAGACTTGAGGAGATCTAATTAAAAATAAAACCTCCTCCGAACTCAGAAAACTCCTCCAAAACATTGAAGAGAAAGAAAGTCTTACTATTGAATAAATATTAAAACAGAATGGGACACACTTCACAGGCATGGCTTCCCTCATGTGTGCAATAGGATAATAGTAGGTAACCTTTCCCAATTTTTGCCATGGTCCCCACTCAAAGCTAATTGGTTGACATTCAGCAGTGCATTTAGTTCTCATAAAATCTTTATAAGATGATTTTTAAAAAATTCTCATTTTATAATGAGGCTCAGAAATAAGAGTAACATATATTGTCACACAACTAGTGGAGACTGCATTTAAGCACAGGTTTCTCCAATTCTGAAAAGCCTATTCTAACCACTTGGTCTTATTGCTTTCTTCCTTCCAAAGTTGTTTATGATACATCAGTAATACAACTTACATTAGAATATATAAATATAAAAACAGCATGTCATTATTTTAATTTTGTCCTTGCATTAAAACTTATGTGATGTTTCCCTTTGCCACAGAAAACTCTCTGAGCCTTGTAAAATGAAGCATTATACTGAGCATTGTAAAATGAAGGTTCCTACTGAAGTTTTTATCTTGAATATGATTTACTTACTTATTCATTTTACACTTATTCAATAACAATTTTTAACTCCTTTATATGAAATAAACCTTCCTACATGGTAAAAAGTGATTATGAACTAATAAAAACTCCCCTCAAATTCCACTGGGACTGATTATAAATAAAAACATTAAAATTAAGAAAATATATCTAAGAAGTAAGGAATGTAAAAGATTTTCTTTAAGAAAAAAAGATTCATGTCAATGTATAGCAAAACGAATACAGTATTGTATAGCAAAACAAACTGAAAAATAAAAATTAATTAAAAAAAAAGATGTGGTATTTCAAGAAGTGATTTTAGAACAGAAATTTGAATAAAGTGAGGGTGAGAGGTGATTGCAACAGTGAAATTAAAAGACGCTTACTCCTTGGAAGGAAAGTTATGACCAACCTAGACAGCATATTTAAAAGTAGAGACATTACTTTGTTAACAAAGGTCCATCTAGTCAACGCTATGGTTTTTCCAGTGGTCATGTATAGATGTGAGAGTTGGACTACAGAGGAAGCTGAGTGCAGAAGAACTGATGCTTTTGAACTGTAGTGTTTGGGAAGACTCTTGAGAGTCCCTTGGACTGCAAGGAGATTCAACCAATCCATCCTAAAAGAGATCAGTCCTGGGTTTTCATTGGTAGGACTGACGTTGAAGCTGAAACTCAAATACTTATACCTGATGTGAAGAGCTGACTCATTTGAAAAGACCCTGATGCTGGGAAATTTTGAGGGCAGGAGAAGAAGGGGACAACAGAGGATGAGGTGGTTTGATGGCATCATCGACTCAATGGACATGGGTTTGGGTGGACTCTGGGAGTTGGTGACAGACAGGGAGGCCTGGCGTGCTGTGGTTCATGGGGTTGCAAAGCATCGGATGTGACTGAGTGACCGAACTGAACTAAACTGAGAGAGATGTTAAGGCCTAAGGAGGTAACTTTCCAGGTCACGTAAAGGCACATTTAGAGGTCATGGCATGAGAAATAATGTAGAATGTTCAATAAATAATAGGTGAAGTTGAAATGCATTAGAAATGCTTTGCAGATTTTGCCCTGGCAAATTTTAAAAGAAATCTTTCACGTTATATATATTTTTTATTTTGTATTAGAGAACACGTAAATTCTTCGTCACCTGCAAGTTAATAAGTCAGAGTGACTTAATGATGCTAGCAATGATATGAGGTTAAAGTTTATACATTATATACTTGGCATATTTTCGAGCTCTCAGTCAGTTCAGTTCAGTTGAGTCGCTCAGTTATGTCTGACTCTTTGCGACCCCATGAATTGCAGCATGCCAGGCCTCCCTGTCCATCACCAACCCTCGGAGTTCACTTAGATTCATGTCCATCGAGTCAGTGATGCCATCCAGCCATCTCATCCTCTGTCGTCTCCTTTTCCTCCCACCCCCAATCCCTCCTTGCATCAGAGTCTTTTCCAAAGAGTCAACTCTTCGCATGAGGTGGCCAAAGTATTGGAGTTTCAGCTTCAGCATCATTCCCTCCAAAGAAATCCCAGGGCTGATCTCCTTCAGAATGGGCTGGTTGGATCTCCTTGCAGTCCAAGGGACTCTCAAGAGTCTCCTCCAAAACCACAGTTCAAAAGCATCAATTCTTCGGTGCTCAGCTTTCTTCACAGTCCAACTCTCACATCCATACATGACCACTGGAAAAACCATAGCCTTGGCTAGATGGACCTTTGTTGGCAAAGTAATGTCTCTGCTTTTCAATATGCTATCTAGGTTGCTCATAACTTTTCTTCCAAGGAGTCAGCATCTTTTAATTTAATGGCTGAAGTCACCATCTGCAGTGATTTTGGAGCCCAAAAAATAAAGTCTGACAAGGTTTCCCCATCTATTTCCCATGAAGTGATGAGACCAGATACCATGATCTTCATTTTCTGAATGTTGAGCTTTAAGCCAACTTTTTCACTCTCCTCTTTCACTTTCATCAAGAAGTTTTTTAGCTCCTCCTCACTTTCTCCCTTAAGGGTGGTGTCATCTGCATATGTGAGGTAATCGCTATTTCTCCCAGAAATCTTGATTCCAGCTTGTGCTTCTTCCAGCCCAGCGTTTCTCATGATGTACTCTGCATAGAAGTTAAATAAGCAGGGTGACAATATACAGCCTTGACGTACTCCTTTTCCTATTTGGGACCAGTCTGTTGTTCCATGTCCAGTTCTAACTTTTGCTTCCTGACCTCATATAGGTTTCTCAAGAGGCAGGTCAGGTTGTCTGGTATTCCCAACTCTCTCAGAATTTTCCACAGTTTCTTGTGATCCACACAGTCAAAGGCTTTGGCATAGTCAATAAAGCAGAAATAGATGTTTTTCTGGAACTCTCTTGCTTTTTTGATGATCCAGCGGATGTTGGCAATCTGATCTCTGATTCCTCTGCCTTTTCTAAAACCAGCTTGAACATCTGGAATTTTATGGTTCACGTATTGCTGAAGCCTGGCTTGGAGAATTTTGAGCATTACTTTACTAGCGTGTAAGATGAGTTCAATTGTGTGGTAGTTTGAGCATTCTTTGGCATTGCCTTTCTTTGGGATTGGAATGAAAACTGACCTTTTCCAGTTTTGTGGCCACTGCTGAGTTTTCCAAATTTGCTGGCATATTGAGTGCAGCACTTTCACAGCATCATCTTTCAGGATTTGAAATAGCTCAACTGGAATTCCATCACCTCCACTAGCTTTGTTCATAGTGATGCTTTCTAAGGGCCACATGACTTCACATTCCAGGATATCTGGTTCTAGGTGAGTGATCACACTGTCATGATTATCTTGGTTGCGAAGATCTAGTTTTGTGGAATATAACTCCCATATCACCGTTATTCCATTCTCATATATGATTATCAATAAGGAATTAACCATTTTGAATTAAATGAACCCTGATTGCAGAGAGTCCTCTGATCCAAAATTTTTGTGTCTTCCTCTCAATAATGTATTTAGCATCAAAAAATGTGTCAGAGCTGTTTTCTTTTTTTCTAAGTACTGAAGGAAAAGAGACAAAGCTGTGTAATCCCTTCTTGTTCCTTTCTACTATATGGAAATTGTGTGTAAAAGAGAAATAAAATGAAGAACTATAAAGAGGAAAATATACATGAGTGGTATGAGAAAGTACTACTGATATATATTCATCCCTAGTTCCATTTCTTCCTGAAGCCTTGCAGTCTTCCCATCACTGAATTACCTGAGATACTACCATAATAGTTTTTTTTTTCTTTGATTGGGTTATTTTGGACTGAGTTTATTTAACAAAATATATTACTGCTTTTTTACATGTACAATTTGGTCTGATTCTAGAAATAAGTGTTAGTTGCTCAGTCATTTCTGGCTCTTTGTGACCCTATAGACTATAGCCTTCCAGGTTCCTCTGTCCATGGAATTCTCAAGGCAAGAATACTTGAGTGGGTTGCCATTCCCTTCACCGGGGGATCTTCCCAACCCAGGGATTGAACCCAGGTCTCCTGCATTGCAGGCAGATTCTTTACCGTCTGAGCCATACAGCCCTATATGAAAAGGCATTGTCTTAAGGCATTTGTATCAGGTTCCTCATCTATAAAGTCTGAATGTCTATATAAGATCATGTAAGTAGTAAATTGAATACCTTCATTCAGATAGCTAAGGCACAGAAAATCATGTAGAAAAAAAGTGATGACAGATTTAGTGTATAGGACTTAACATTACTGACAATTTCTTTGACTTTTTATACCTAAAGATTGAAGGCAAAAGGAGAAGGGGTTGGCAGAGGATGAAATCGTTAGACAGAATCACTGACTCATTGACCATGAATCTGAACAAACGCCAAGACACAGTGAAGGATAGAGGAGCCTGGCATGCTGCTACCCATGGGCTTGCAGAGTTGGGCACGATTTAGTGACTGAACGACAAGAGCAGTGGATGGCACGGGAATTTAATTCAGATGGTACTGACCTGCGGGGTTACAGTTGGGCAAATTAAACTTCATCCCAGTGAATACAGGAAGGGAACTGAGGAGAGATGCAGGAGAGCACATGTTCGCTGCCCGTTGCTGTTCAGTCGCTAAGTCGTGTCTAGTTTTTGCAGTTGCTTCATTATCTTGTGGTTCTTGATCATGGATTTGGTTGTTTTTCTAAGGACAGTGGGCTTCTCTGGTGGCTCAGTGGTAAAGACTCGGCCTGCCAATGCAGGAGACCCATGACATGCAGGGTCAAAACCTGGGTTGAGAAGATCTCCTGGAGGAGGAAATGGCAACCCACTCCAGTATCTTGCCTGGAAAGTTCTATGGACAGAAGAGCCTGGCAGACTCTAGTCCATGGAGTCACAAAGAGTTGGACACGACTGACCACACAAACACAAGCAGTTTGTCAACAGTTTAGGTACTTGCCCATCTTTGGGCCTCCCTGATAGCTCAGCTGGTAAAGAATTTGCCTGCAGTGCAGGAGACCCTGGTTTGATTTTTGGGTCAGGAAGATCCCCTGGAGAAGGGATAGGCTACCCACTCTAATATTCTTGAGCTTCCCTGGTGGCTCAGATAGTAAAGAATCTACCTGCAATGCAGGAGACGTGGGTTCAATCCCTGTTGGGAAGGTTCCCTGGAGGAGGGCATGACAACTCTCTCCAGTGTTCTTGCCTGGAGAAACCCCATGGATAGAGGAGCCTGGAAGGCTACAGTCCATGTGGTCAGAGAGTTGAACAGGATTGAATGACTAAGCATATCATACCTAAGTCCAAGTAGGTTAAAATTCAGCATGTTTGAAAGAGGAAGTTTGGCTTTAGAGAAGGAATGACATCAGCTGCTGGGATAGTAAAAGTTCAGACAGACTGCACTAGAAGAATACTTTTTGAGTGTTTTTTATTTAAATTCTCTGGCTCATTACTTCCACTGACTTTCTACTCATAAATTGACCTCTGTTCGTATGTATTATCTCAATTTTCTCTTCTGTTAAAATGAAAAATGTGCCACTTAAGTCTAATTATTCTATTCTGTATCTCTACTCATCCTAGCCTTCTGTTCAGAAATTCTGCTCCCTTGGTTAGACACATTCTTTCCTATATTTTAACTTCTCTCTCTCTCTCTCTCTCACTCACACACACACACACATGGCAAAATGTGATTTTCTTCAAGCTCTTGTCTTGTTTCTAATTTCTCTTTATAGAAGAAATATTTTGAAGAGTGACATATGTTAGCCCCATTAATCATTTCTCATCAGTTATTCCCATGGCCACAAATACTGTTCTATGATGAAATTCCAATTGATTTTTCTTAATCCTCATTATCCTCAAACCAGTTCAGTTCAGTTCAGTCACTCAATCATGTCCGACTCTTTGTGAGCCCATGGACAGCAGCATGCCAGCCTTCCCTATCTATTACCAAATCCCGGAGCTTACTCAAACTCATTTCCATTGAATCAGTGATGCTATGCAACCATCTCATCATCTGTCATCCCCTTATACTCCCGCCTTCAACCTTTCCCAGCATCAAGGTCTTTTCAGATGAGTCAGTTCTTCACATCAGGTGGTCAAAGTATTGGAGTTTCAGCTTCAACATGAGTCCTTCCAATGAACATTCAGGACTGTTCCTTTAGGATGGATTGATTGGATCTCCTTGCAGTCCAAGGGACTCTCAAGAATCTTCTCCAATACCACAGTTCAAAAGCATCAATTTTTCTGCTCTCAACTTTATAGTCCAACTCTCACACCCATACATGACTATTGGAAAATCCAAAGCTTTGACTGGATGGGCCTTTGTTAGCAAAGTAATGTCTCTGCTTTGTTAATATGCTATCTAGGTTGGTCATTACTTTTCTTCCAAGCAGCAAATATATTTTAATTTCATGTCTGCAGTCACCATCTGCAATGATTTTGGAGCCCCCAAAAATAAAGATTTGGATTAAAGTTTTACTGAGCATGACCCCATCCATCAGAACAAGACCCAATTTCCCTGTCAGTCAGTCTCTCCCACCAGGAAGCTTCCATAAGCCTCTTATCCTTCTCCATTAGAGGGCAGACAGAATGAAAACCACAGTCACAGAAAACTAACCAATCTGATCACATGGACCACAGTCTTGTCTAACTCAGTGAAACTATGATCCATGCCGTGTATGGTCACCCAAGACAGATGGGTCATGGCGGAGAGTTCTGTCAAAACATGGTCCACTGGAGAAGGGCATGGTAAACCACTTCAGTATTCTTGCCTTAAGAACCCCGTGAATAGTATGAAAAGGCAAAAAGATAGGACACTGAAAGATGAACTCCCCTCCAACTCAGGGTAGCATTTAACATTACTTAACATTTTTTATTCCTTAAATATCCTCTTAGTTTAACTCCCAACTCTAAACCATCGCCTCATTATTTATAATTGATTTCAGTTTTTAAGTTACAACCAATATTTATCTTTCTCTCACTCTGTACACTCTCTTGAATCACCTGTATACTTCCATGGCTTCTGTGGCTGTTAGTATTCTGATCAGTCTGCATTCTGTTTCTCCATCTAGGCTTAGCTTCTCATCTAGATACTTAAATATATCCTTTTATGAGTGTGACACCACAAATGAGACTATAATATCCTCCCTACACAATGACTATCAATACCATCAACAAAGTTTCTTAAGTCAGAAAATGAGAGGTCATTCTTGACTCCTTTCTCCCCATTGGCTTTACATATTTAAGAACATCAGGTAAACCATGTAATTATATCCCTATTCTCTCTCCATCTCCACCATCATAGATATCTTGAGGCACCATTCAAGTCTCTTCTTCAGAATGTAGTCACTGTTCTTTTAGTTTCCAGAGGTATTGCCTGATGCTAGCTCCCATGAGTCTCTCTGTTGCAACTGCCTCCATTTGAGGGGTTTAATTTCATTCAGTGTTAAGCTCCTCTCCATATACAGTCCATAACCTATGACAGGTCCATTTGCTTTAAAAAGGAAAAACACTTTTGCCTCAATGTGAAATTGCCTCAGGGATTCCCAGGTGGCGCTAGTGGTAAAGAACCCGTCTGCCAGTGCAGGAGATGCAAGAGACATGGGTTCCATCCCTGGGTTGGGAAGATCCCCTGGAGAAGGAAATGGCAGCCCACTCAGGTATTCTTGCTGGGAGAACCCCATGGAAGAGGAACCAGATAGACTACAGTCCATAGGGTCGCAAAGAGCCAGACAGGACTAAAGTGACTTAGCATGCAGGATTTTTAAGGGCTAATTGAGAACTGTGTTTTATCAGCAGCATAATTTAATCTCTTCCTCTGCCCAAGTCTTCTTCACTCACCCAGCTTCTCTAATAAAGGCCTGCATATTGGTCTGTTTATAAGAATCTGTTGTGAGACTAAATATCCTTTTTCTTGCACTAGTTTCTCTTGCTTGCCTCCCTGACTCCACTTTGGTTCTTCTGATAAATTTGCCACACTGCAGCTAAAGTGATCATACTAATATCCCACTTGGTTCTGTGGAATGTTTGCTAAAGACAATAATATAAATTCCAATTATATTTAGGAAAGATTTTAACATCTTCTACTTTACATGATAAATGTGAGATCAAGGAGTATGCCTGTCTTATAAATTCCATAATCTAAATTCCTGACATGTAGTAATTATTTAATATTTTAATATAAATGATTGGTTATCTACCCTATGCCTGAACTCCTTTATCAATAATAATGAGAAAAAAAAAACTAGTAAACTAAATAATCTAATCCTACATTCTAATTTGCCTTGAATTAGCTATATGACCTTATGTCACTTTGGAATAATTTTGCAACCAATGTAAATAGGAGATTTTTCAGGTAGTTGATTTCCAAGAAGTCTACAAGAATGATATTATATAGTGTTTATGTCTATCAAATTATTTATTAACCTGTGTCTGAGTTCACAAGTAAGCAAGTGCAGAATATAAGAACAATTTACAATGATCAATAAAGTATCATTTTTATTTGTCTGAATTATTTATATTGCCCTTAAAATGAGAAAATGCTCCCCTATCTTTGTCCTCATCACTCCTTAGTACTTAATTGGGCACCCAGAATACATGTGCCAGATATTTGATACATGAGTACTAAGCAGAGGTTAAATAATGTCTCCAGGATAAAGCAGAGCAAAGATTAAAACAAAACTGTGTAGATTTGGGTTAGCTTGTAATCACTAAGATGTACGTTGTAGAAGGTCACAGTGGTCAAACCATAATTGCAATGTAAGATTATTTTTCTTGCTAAGTAAGTGAGTCAAAATGTTCATGTTTGAGGAAATATTTGTCAATTTCATGTTTATAAAAAAAAAAAGAGAGAGAGCACTGGTTGGCCTTCAGTCAGTTCAGTTCAGTTCAGTTCAGTCACTCAGTCGTGTCCGACTCTTTGCAATCCCTGAATCGCAGCATGCCAGACCTCCATCACCAACTCCTGGAATTCACTTAAATTCATATCCATCGAGTCGGTGATGCCATCCAACCATCTCATCCTCTGTCATCCCCTTCTCCTCCTGCCCCCAATCGCTCCCAGCATCAAAGTCTTTTCCAATGAGTCAACTCTTTGCATGAGGTGGCCAAAGTATTGGAGTTTCAGCTTCAGCATCAGTCCTACCAATGAACACCCAGGACTGATCTCCTTTAGGATGGACTGGTTGGACCTCCTTGCAGTCCAAGGGACTCTCAAGAATCTTCTCCAACACCATGGTTCAAAAGCATCAATTCTTAGGCACTCAGCTTTCTTCACAGTCCAAATATCACATCCATGCATGACCACTGGAAAAACCATAGCCTTGACTAGACGGACCTTTGTTGGCAAAGTAATATCTCTGGTTTTGAATATGCTATTTAGGTTGGTCATAACTTTCCTTCCAAGGAGTAAGCATCTTTTAATTTCACGACTGCAATCACCATCTGCGGTGATTTTGGAGCCCCCCAAAAAATAGTCTGACAGTTTCCACTGTTTCCCCATCTATTTCCCGTGAAGTGATGAGGCCGGATGCCATGATCTTGGTTTTCTGAATGTTGAGCTTTAAGCCAACTTTTTCACTCTCCTCTTTCACTTTCATCAAGAGGCTTTTTAGTTCCTCTTCCCTTTCGACTACAAGGTTGGTTGGCCTTACCTGTGTATAATTTTTCAAAACAGTAAACTCCTATTGAAAAATTTGGACATCTGTTACGCAGCAAATGGTAAATCACTAAAAATCTCTCTTCAGTAAACAGAATTTCAGTATCCTGGTGTAAAATCTTCTAGAGCCAAGATAGTTTCCCTTTCCTAATTTAGTAATCTTTAATATGATAGGCAATTTTTAGGTAATATTTTATTTTTTAAGTTTAGTAATACACTTATATTGCCACAAAGATATATCTATAGAATTCCAGGAAGTGACATACTACCTCTGGATACCTTGACTCAGCGGAGCAAATATATTAAAACTGCTATGATTAATGGTTTCAGAACTGTTAATGATCAAAATAAATGCTCATTGCCGTGCTAAGACAGATGTGCTAGTCTCTGAACACAGTAGCAACTGTGTTGATTGCTGTGGTGACAAAGAAATACAATCACAGTGGCTGGAGATGTTACTGTTAATCATGGGTGTAATCTTTCTCATCTACTTTATACGCATGAGTTGAAAGTTAGGGGGGACGTTGTGGTGGAGAAAAGGTGACCTTCAAGGCTTCACCACTTAACTTTTAGAGACTTGATTTCTGTGCAAAATGTAAATAAGACATGCAGATCATTTAACAGGATTGTATATTGTTAATGTCTTGGCTTCTGTGATTATATTTGGTTATATAAGATGTTAAACATTTGGGGAAGCTGGTTGAATGGTAACACAGATACTCTTCGTTTAACAAAAAATCTGCAAAATTCAGCTCTCTTACTGCAAAATAAGACAATGATGACTTTGGACTGACAAGAATAATAATTAATCACTGGCCCTGTTACTCTAAAGGGTCATCACTCTGACCCTGGATCCTAGTCTGTTCATCCATTAGAGCAGAGTGTCACAACTTCTGAATGAAACTGAGGTTGTTAGCTCATCCAAAAGCATACCACAGTTTTAGGAAGTATAAGTGCTTTTAAGAATGGTGTCACCTCTGTTAAACATTAGACTTCTATTTCTCTGAAACCTGAGCATTGCCATTACTGCCTGAAGAATGGGATGAGAATAGAATATTTACAGCTTAAAAAGCTTCATAATAAATTATTAACCTCAGCAGAAATATATCAACCTAATCTACAGAAAAAATGACACATCACTATGCTTTCCCTGTTAAAGTGAGTCATAAGCCTTCTGTCTGCCCCTTCTGGTAAACAGAATGGTCTAGTTTGAGGACACTTGAAGTTTCATCATGCTGTCAGAGGCCCTAAATAACTGAAGTTCAAGAAAGCAGATGATCTTGTTTGTATGGTTTGTGTTTGTTATGTGAGGGTGGAGTATTGTTCAGTCACTCAGTCATGTCCAACTCTTTGTGACCCCATGGACTGCAGCACACCAGGCTTCCCTGTTCTTCATCATCTCCCAGAGCTTGCTCAAACTCATGTACATTGAGTCAATGAGGATATCCAACCATCTTATCCTCTGTTGTCCCCTTCTCCTCCTGCCTTCAATCTTTCCCAGCATCAGGATCTTTTCCACTGAGTCAGCTCTTCATATCAGGTAGCCAAAGTATTGGAGCTTCAGCCTCAGTTCAGCATCAGTCCCTCCAATGAATATTCAGAAGTGATTTCCTTTTGGGTTGACTGGATTGGTTTCCTTGCAGTTCTAGGAGTTGTCAAGTTTCATATTTCAGTGTATAAGCCTTAAGAGAGAGAAGCTTTTATTTGTATTTTGGATGATGAAGAAACTTAAGTTAATGAGTCCTGTACCCATGGCCAGGTATTCATCTAGAAGGTTTGGATATTCAAAGCTAATGGATAACCAGATGTCTTTGGAACACATAAGACTTTGGCTCTCAAATCTCTATTTTATGTTTCATAGAAAAAGGAAAAGGGCAGTTGGGAGACTAAAGGAAAAATGATCTCAGAAAAATAGGAAAGATGAGATAAATAAAAGAAAGTAAAATAATACTTGCTAGAAATAAATTATAAAAATTAAAATCTGAAATCATGATCTTTCTGTAATTGCCTGGTTGTCTACTCCTCGGACAGTATCTAATGTGATGCTTATTTTTATTTTTGAGGGGAACTATTAGAGATGCATCTGCTCTGTCTCCTCTAATTTAAGAAATTAAAAAATCCCAGAAGCTCATTTGTATAGCATGAAAAATAGCAAATTATTTCCTTCAAATGTAACTCTTAAGGTATTGAATATGGTTGTTCAAGCTACATATATCTATGGTTTGAAAGCGATCATTTACGAGACTACTCATCAACAAGTAGCAATACCTTCTTTGGCACTAATCCAGCATTGGATGTCATTAGAATCACCTGCAGATTTTAATGAAGAAAAAGAAAAAAAATACTAATTTCCACACCACACCATTTATTCTCTGGCTGCACTGAACACAAAATGCTTCGCAAATATGTCCATGTATTTCTTTTGCCTTACTATTACTACTCAGCAGTGGCCACAGGACTGGGAAAGGTCAGTTTTCAATCCAATCCCAAAGAAAGGAAATGCCAAAGAATGCTCAAACTACGACCCAATTGTACTCATATCACACACTAGTAAAGTAATGCTCAAAATTCTCCAAACCAGGCTTCAGCAATACGTGAACCCAGAACTTCCAAATGTTCAAGCTGAATGTAGAAAAGGCAGAGGAACCAGAGATCAAATTGCCAATGTCTGATGGGTCATCAAAAAAGCAAGAGAGTTCCAGAAAAACATCTACTTCTGCTTTATTGACTATGCCAAAGCCTTTGACTGTGTGGATCATAATAAACTGTGGAAAATTCTGAGAGAGATGGAAATACCAGACCACCTGACCTGCCTCTTGATAAACCTGTATGCAGGTCAGGAAGCAACAGTTAGAACTGGACATGGAACAAGACTGGTTCCAAATAGGAAAAGGAGTACATCAAGGCTGTATACTGTCACCAGCTTATTTAACTTCTATGCAGAGTACATCATGAGAAATGCTGGGCAGGATGAACCACAAGCTGGAATCAACATTGCCAGGAGAAATATCAATAACCTCAGATATGCAGATGACACCACCCTTATGCCTGAAAGTGAAGAAGAACTGAAGAGTTTCTTGATGAAACTGAAAGAGGAGAGTGAAAAAGTTGGCTTAAAACTCAACATGGAAGCAACCTAGATGTCCATCAGCAGATGAATGGATAAGAAAGCTGTGGTACATATACACAATGGAGTATTCAGCACAGTTCAGTTCAGTCACTCAGTCGTGTCTGACTCTTTGCGACCCCATAAATCGCAGCATGCCAGGCCTCCCTGTCCATCACCAGCTCCCGGAGTTCACTCAAACTCATGTCCATCGAGTCAGTGATGCCATCCAGCCATCTCATCCTCTGCCGTCCTTTCTCCTCCTGCCCCCAATCCTTCCCAGCATCAGAGTCTTTTCCAATGAGTCAACTTTTCGCATGAGGTGGCCAAATACTGGAGTTTCAGCTTCAGCATCATTCCCTCCAAAAAAATCCCAGGGTTGATCTCCTTCAGAATGGACTGGTTGGATCTCCTTGCAGTCCAAGGGACTCTCAAGAGTCTTCTCCAACACCACAGTTAAAAAGCATCAATTTTTTGGTGCTCAGCTTTCTTCACAGTCCAACTGTCTATTCAGCCATTTAAAAGAATACATTTGAATCAGTTCTAATGAGGTGGATGAAACTGGAGCCTATTATACAGAGTGAAGTAAGCCAGAATGAAAAACACCAATACAGTACACTAACACATATATATGGAATTTAGAAAGATGGTAATGATAACCCTGTATGCGAGAGAGCAATACAGATATATAGAGCAGTCTTTTGGACTCTGTGGGAGAGGGCGAGGGTGGGATGATTTGGGAGAATGACATTGAAACATGTATAATATCATATATGAAATGGATTGTCAGCCCAGGTTTGATGCATGATACTGGATTCTTGGGGCTGGTGCACTGGGACGACCCAGAGGGATGGTATAGGGAGGGAGGAGGGACGGGGGTTCAGGATGGGGAACACTTGTATACCTGTGGAGGATTCATGTTGATGTATGGCAAAACGAATACAATATTGTACAGTAAGTAACCTCCAATTAAAATGAATAAATTTATATTAAATAAATAAATAAAAACCATTTCTACACACACACACACACACACACACATACACACATCTCAACATTCAGAAAGATCATGGCATCCGGTCCCATTACTTCATGGCAAATAGATGGGAAAACAGTGGAAACAGTGGCTGACTTTATTTTTCAGGGCTCCAAAATCACTGCAGATGGTGATTACAGCCATGAAATTAAAAAACGCTTACTCCTTGTGAGGATAGTTATGACCAACCTAGACGGCATATTCAAAAGCAGAGGCATTACTTTGCCAACAAAGGTCCATTAGTCAAGGCTATGATTTTTCCAGCTGTCAAGTATGGATGTGAGAGTTGGACAATAAAAAAAGCTGAGCACCAAAGAATTGATGCTTTTGAACTGTAGTGTTGAAGAAGACTCTTGAGAGTCCCTTGGACTGTAAAGTCCATCCTAAGAGAGATCAGTCCTGGGTGTTCATTGGAAGGACTGATGTAGAAGCTGAAACTCCAATACTTTGGCCACCTCATGCAAAGAGCTGACTCTTTTGAAAAGACTCTGATGCTGGGAAAAATTGAGGGCAGGAGGAGAAGGGGACGACAGAGGGTGAGATGGTTGAATGGCATCATTGATTCGATGGACATGAGTTTGGGTGTACTCTGGGAGTTGAGGATGGACAGGGAGGCCTGGCATGCTGCAGTTCATGGGGTCACAAAGAGTTGGCCATGACTGAGCGACTGAATTGAACTTCACTGAACATAGATGCTGGAAATGTTCTTGGAGAATTCATAGTCCTGTAAGGGACTCAGAAGACCACAACAATATTTTACTAATATATTGTAAGCCTTATAATTCTGATTATGATAGAGTTGCTTTCAGACTCACTTTTGTAACCTAAGAAATTACGGATATTGGCCAAGATTATAAATCAGCTATATTAAGGTATTAGGTGATGGACTGAGTGGGGCGTTTTTCCTTGAAATAAGGAAGTTCATTAGATGAGTACTATATTCAACCCAAATGTCTGCTAGGGACAGTTCCCAAATGTACTAATTGTTGGAGCATGAGCAGAGAGCTATGATGGATATATAGTCAAGTTTAGAGAAGTCAAGATAAATTCAGTTTGCAAGACAAGGTACCCTAGAAAAGTACCTGAAATTTTCTTGGGATTTATTCCTTTGTCCTTTACTAAATTCTAGGTGGCTTGTGGGCAGAATAAGTTTACACAGGGCCTAGCAGAAACTACATGAGAAGTTGAGATCTGGACAAAAATTTCAGATGTTGGAGCA
Organism: Aepyceros melampus; assembly: GCA_006408695.1. Classification (NCBI taxonomy): domain Eukaryota; kingdom Metazoa; phylum Chordata; class Mammalia; order Artiodactyla; family Bovidae; genus Aepyceros; species Aepyceros melampus. Next base: position 64,715 of record SJXQ01013158.1, on the reverse strand, counting down.
ACCTGGGGATATGTTGAAGTTTTGACCTAGCTAGAGTGAAAATATGTGAAGAATAATATGAGTTTTTAGTTGAGATCCTAGAATGGCAGTGAATTTATACTTTATTAAAGAGGAGGATAATAAACTTTCATTAATAAAACAAAAAATGAATCCTTTACAGGATCAAATCTAATAATTAAACTGTTTTTCTTAAAAAAATGAATACACATACAAACACACAGTAGATATTTATACAGTATATATGTGCACATAGATATATATGAAGCATTTGTATATATACATAGTGTAGAATAAAGAATATTTTCAAAATAAAATATACACAGAAAAATATAATATAGTAGAAAATTCAGTAGTTACATATGAGACAGATATTGGAATTGGCATACATGTTTTAAAAATGTTGAATTTAGAGGAAACTTAACTAGATAAATATAAATTTAAAGTGTTCACATAGGAATTCTAATTCTTAAAATATTTGAAATTTAAAATCCAGTGGATGCATTTAAAAACAGATTATATGTAACAAAAGTTTAAAAGTAAAAACAAAGATCATTGAAAAAAATCATGCAAAGATGAAAAAGAATATGATGGAACTATGAGAAAATATCAAACATTTTATCACACATATAATAGTAGTCACAAAATCAGAAGAGAGAAAATACAGCAGAGAAAACATATCAAGAAATAATGACTTAATGATATAAGTCACAGTAACCCAAACATTCAAAAATCTTACAGCCACAAACAATAAATAAAACTAAAACCTAGGACATCATAGAAAAACTGCAGAAAATCAAAGTATTACAGGGAGAAAGACAGACAACAAATATTGGACTTAGGTTTGATTCTTCAGGAAGACAAAAAATCCAAAATGTGTACTCACCCTACAATACAGTTTCAAAAAAAATGGAGAAAATTGACATAAAAAGCAAGTGATGTTAGCCATTCGTATGTCTTCTTTGGAGAAATGTCTATTTAGTTCTTTGGCCCATTTTTTGATTGGGTCATTTATTTTTCTGGAGTTGAGCTGCATAAGCTGCTTGTATATTTTTGAGATTAGTTGTTGTCAGTTGCTTCATTTGGCTATTATTTTCTCCCATTCAGAAGGCTGTCTTTTCACCTTGCTTATAGTTTCCTTTGTTGTGCAGAAGCTTTTAATTTTAATTAGATCCCATTTGTTTATTTTTGCTTTTTATGTCTTCTTTGGAGAAATGTCTATTTAGTTCTTTGGCCCATTTTTTGATTGGGTCATTTATTTTTCTGGAGTTGAGCTGCATAAGCTGCTTGTATATTTTTGAGATTAGTTGTTTGTCAGTTGCTTCATTTGCTATTATTTTCTCCCATTCAGAAGGCTGTCTTTTCACCTTGCTTATAGTTTCCTTTGTTGTGCAGAAGCTTTTAATTTTAATTAGATCCCATTTGTTTATTTTTGCTTTTATTTCCAGTATTCTGGGAGGTGGATCATAGAGGATCCTGCTGTGATTTATTCTTATGTCATGATTGCTATCATCCTCTGGCCCGAACTAAGTTACATGATCAGACAAGTTCCACAAATTTTGCAGGAGTGGGGACACAGGGAAGGGAAAATTTTGTGGTCATTTTCTGCAGCTTTACTGCAGCCTGAGAAGTCAAATTTTGTTCACCAGACCCACAATCATCTCACAGAAGTGGGACATGGTAAGAGAAGGGCCATGCTGAGACTCCTTATGCTTTACCTGAGGAGAGCCTGGGAGGACCAAGAATGTCTCCAGAACAGCTTGGCACACTAGAGCAGCCCCATGTGGTCCACAGACACAAAGAGACATCCAGGGGTCACCTATAGCCTGGAATGACAGCAGCATATTTTGACACAAAGAAAAATTATGAGTAAGAGAAGAGTGAGGGGGAAACACAGCAGTAACAAGGACATGAAAGGTAGAGAAAGAGTGAATTTTGGTGTGTTACTGAGAGACATTATGGTTAAGAATGGTTCTGTGGCCAGACTACATGGATAACAATTAGGATGTGATAATGTATGTAAAACACTTGTTCCCAGCACATCATCAAGGGTCAATGAATCATTATGGTCACCATCATCTGTGTGGAGGTTTCAGAGGGGAAGTGATAGGACAGAGGATTTTGATGAAGTTTTGTAAAATTTCACTTGCCCTCAATTCCCTTTTGACACATCCTGGAGAAAGACAGAACAAAAGCCTGAAGTATTCATTTCTTTGGTGTCTGCCAAACTGTTTCTTCAAGTGGGATGTCAGCCAAGACTAGAGATGTAGAGCTGGGCTTCCACTGGGATTACTCACAGAAAATGATGTTCTCATTTCATCCTCACAATCACTCTGTAAGGTAGGTGTTATTCTTCCTTTATAGCCCAGGAAACGGAAGCCCAGGAAGGTCAGCTGGATGGCTCTTGGTTACTCAGTAAGTGGCAGATCCAAGATTCAACACTAGATCTGTCAAAGTTCAAGTTCCATGCCCTTCCTTCCTGTCTTAAATTTAATAGTAGGCTTTTTTCCTTTATTGCATTACTTTTTCTCAAAGACAATATGAGTTCGCTGTAATACAAAGATGTAATATAAGTATTTTTACCCTAAGACCCTCTTCTCCTCAGTATCACCCATCATGACCATGGTCCTTGGCTGCCCCACCCCACTGTGCTGAAGTAATCAACGTTATCAACATGATGTGTATCTTTCTCCACTCCTATAAACATATGGACACATGTATAGAGGGCATTAACTGTTTTTACTAACTTTTACAAAACTTCAATTGTATGATAAATTAATCTGCAAATGGCTTCTCTTCACAATACAGCACAAAGCAATCTTGAGAAAGAACAATGGAGTTGGAAGAGTCAAGCTCCATGACTTAAGACTATACTACAAAGCTACGGCAACCAAAATCATATGGTACTGGCACAAAGACAGAAACATAGATCAATGGAACAGGCTAGAAAGCCCAGAGCTACAACCACACACCTGTGGTCAACTAATCTACAACAAAGGAGGCAAGTATATACACAGAGAAAAGACAGTCTCTTCAATAAGTGGTGCTGGAAAAACTGAACAGCTACATGCAAAAGAATAAATCAGAACATTAACATCATATACCAAAAAATAAAATACTCAAAATAGGTTAAAGACCTAAATGTAAGGCTGGATGTTATAAAACTCTTAGAAAAACACACAGACCACTCTTTGACATAAATCATAGCAAAATCTTTTTTGCTCCAACTCCTAGAGTAATGAAAAATTTTAAAAATAAACAAATGGGACTTAATTAAACTTAAAAGATTTTACATAGGAAAAGAAATCATAAATAAAATGAAAAGACAACATATAGAATGGGAGAAAACATTTGCAAATGATATGGCTGACAAAGGATTAATCTTCAAAACATACAAATAGCTCATGCAGCTCAATATTAAAAAACAAACAACCCAATAAAAAACTTGGTGGAGGACCTAAATAGACATTTTTCCAAAGAAGACATGTCCTCAGATGCTCAGTTGTGTCCAACTCTGTGACCCATGGACTGTAGCCTGCCAGGCTCCTCGTTCATGGAATTCTCTAGGCAAGAGTGGTGGAGTGGATAACCATTACCTTCTCCAGGGGATCTTCCCGACCCAGGATGGAACTTGGGTCTCCTGCACTACAGGAAGATTCTTTATGGATGGTCAGAAAGCATATGAAAAGATGCTCAATATAATTATTACTTAGAGAAATGTAAATCAAAAGTAAAAGAGGTATCACCTCACACCAGTCAGAATGGCCATCATAAAAAAATATACAAATAATAAATGCTGGAGAGGGTGTGAAGAAAAAGGAATCTTCCTACCCTGTTGGTGGAATGTAAATCAGTACAATCATTATAGAGAACATTATGGAGTTCCCCAAAAAACTAAAAACAGAACCACCATATGATCCAGCAACACCACTCCTGGGCATATATCCAGAGGAAACTGTAATTCAAAAAGATACATGGACCCCAATGTTCACTGCATTATTTACAACAGCTAACACATGGAAGCAACCTAAATGTCCACTGTCAGAGCAAATGAAGAAGATGTGCTAAATAAATACTATGGAATATTCAGTTCAGTTCATTTGCTCAGTCGTGTTTGACTCTCTGAGACCCCATGAACCACAGCATGCCAGGCCTCTCTGTCCATCACCAACTCCCGGAGTCCACCCAAACCCATGTCCATTGAGTTGGTGATGCCATCCAACCATCTCATCCTCTGTCGTCCCCTTCTCCTCCTGCTCTCAATCTTTCCCAGCATCAGGGTCTTTTCAAACAAATCAGTTCTTTGCATCAGGTGGTCAAAGTATTGGAGTTTCGGCTAAAACATCAGTCCTTCCAATGAACACCCAGGACTGATCTCCTTTAGGATGGACTGGTTGGATCTCCTTGCAGTCCAAGGGACTCTCAAGAGTCTTCTCCAACACCACACTTCAAAAGCATCAATTCTTTGGTGCTCAGCTTTCTTTATAGTCCAACTCTCAAATCCATACATGACCACAGGAAAAACCATAGCCTTGACTAGATGGACCTTTGTTGACAAAGTAATGTCTCTGTTTTTAATATGCTGTCTAGGTTGGTCATAACTTTCCTTCCAAGGAGTAAGCCTCTTTTAATTTCATGGCTGCACTCATCAACTGCAGTGATTTTGGAGCCCAGAAAAATAAAGTCAGCCACTGTTTTCACTGTTTCTCCATCTATTTGCCATGAAGTGATGGGACCAGATGCCATGATCTTAGTTTCTGAATGTTGAGCTTTAAGCCAACTATTTCACTCTCCTCTTTCGCTTTCATCAAGAGGCTCTTTAGTTCTTCACTTCCTACCATATGGAATATTACTCAGCCATAAAAAAACTAAATAATGTTATTTTCAGCAACATGGATGAACCTAGAGATTATCATACTGAGTGAAGTCAGAGAAAAACAAATATCATGACATCACTTATATGTGGAATCAAAAAAAAGGTACTTATTTACAAAACAGAAATAGAGTCACAGATGTAGAAAACTAACTTATGGTTACCAGCAGTTGAGTGGGGATGGATAAATTGGGAGACTGGGATTGACATATACACACCACTATATATAAAGTAGATAACTCATAAGAACCTACTGTACGGCACAGGCACTCTACTCAACATTTTGTAATGACTTATATGGGAAAAGACTAAAAAAGAGTGGATTTATGTACACATATAACTGCTGCACACCTGAAACTAACACAACATTGTAAATCAACTATAGTTTAATACAACTTTAAAAAATGATAAATCACAAACATCCTTCTAAGGCAATTAATAAGATCTAATTAATTCTTTGTAAGAACTGCACAGCCTACACACTGTCAAGAGGATACACAATTCGTGAAACCATTTTTCTGTTGACTGGTGTTCTGGATTCCAGGCTTTTCCCCCCCTATAGCATAGACACGAATAAATCTTTATAGATCTACTTACATACCAATGATTGTGTATGTATAGAATATATTGTGAAATGTAGGTTTTTTTGGGTCCCAAATGTTGCAGTTATTTATTACTGTACAGCAAGCCATACCAAAATTTAGTGGCTTAAAAAATAATATAATTACATTTTGACCTCAAACCATTTCCAGGAGGAATCAGTAGGGATGGAATCAGTAGAGAAGGAAGAAGGAATCAGTAGGGACGGAGCGCCTCTGTTCTCAGTGGGATTAGCTAGGTCAGTTCAACTGGGAGATGGAAGATCCACCTTCAAGATGGCTCATTCACTGGGTTAGTAAGCGGTTATCAGCCATTGATTAGGAACTCAGTCAGGACTGTGGGTTGGGGGCCTTAACTCCTTTCCACTTGGGCCATCTCTCCATAGACTGCTTGGGCTTCCTCACAGCATGGTGACTGGCTTATAAGCATGAGTGTCTCAAAAGAACTAGGCAGAAATTACATTATCTTTCTATAATCTAACCTCAGAAGTCATGCAGTATCAGTTATACCACATTCTATTTGTGGAAATAGTCACAAGTCCACCCAGATCAAAGTGGAGGGGAATTAGACTCTACCTTCTGATCTTCTGATGGGGAGGGCAAGGTTTTGGAAGAGAATGTGGGCTGGAAGTTACTGTTGCAGCCATCCCATCTTTTGAAAATATAGTCCTACCAAAGATCACATTGCTAATAAGTAATGGAACTAAGATTCAATCTTGGTCTGTTTTTCATTTCATAATGTAATGTGTTTTAGTGACATTTGCATGGTTGAATTTGGGATATGCAATTGAGTCAAGGAAAAACTGAACACTGGGGCCAAGTGCAAACTAAACCTTATGGAAATAACCTACCAGGATTACCCAATGACTTTAAAAGCCCCTTTCTGCCTATAGCATAACACAGTTGAGGACAAGGTGGCTAAGGACCAACAGGGACTTCTGAATGGTCTTGGCAACCAAGGCCCATCCAGAGGATGTCGGTCTAGCACAGCTGCTCCCATTCATCATTTACCACTTGTCCCAGAAAGGAGTTTTCATTCAGCCTCAACACATTCATACTACCATAAGCAGAAAAGTAAAATAACTCAGTTATGCTTTTTGTTTTTCTTCTTTTTTACATTTTTGTTTGGACAGAGTGGAGCAGTCAAACAGGAGATGAAAGGAACAGAAGATCAGCTGGAGCAGGAAAGCTACTTAGCCCACAAATGGACATGGTTACATGGTCAAAGCCCAAGAGGTGTAAGTGTGTTCTTGTGCAGAGTGAGGCCATGAGTGCATTTCAGAATACTAAATTATCTTTAAATATTGTCCTTTATTTCTTCCACTTATTAACAGATGCCTCATTTATTTACCCCAAACACAAGCCACAGCCTTCATCTATTTGGGGGTAAGCATTTAACTATGCTATGAACAATTTGTCTCAAATAACAATCCCCACTCCTACCTTTCATTCTCCTACCCCACCCCCGACAGCTTGGATGCTAACCCCATAATGGAGTCCCAAATCTCAGTTCCTTCTTCACTCAGGAGGATTAGGCTTGTGGAACTTAGACCAGACTCTGACAGCAGAGCAGCCTTCCTACTCCTGATATCCTTTCAGAGTCTTGTGAGCTATAAATAGAGGGCAACTAGGGATGCCCTCTAGTTGTTTCCCAAATTCATGGGCCTGGTAGCACAGGTAGAATATTAGCAACCCCAAAATATATTAGGTTGCTAGCACTGTGAGGAAGAAATTGTTACAGGACTCTCTCTTAGCCTCTATGGCATTCTGCCAATCTTTTTCTTTTTTAATAAAAAAATATTATGCAATTTTAAAGGTTACTTTCCATTTACAGTTGTAACAAAATGTAGACACACATTCCTGCACACCCAATAGTTAGTACCCATGACTCCCCCACCTCCATAATGCTCCTCCCCTACTCTGCCCACTGATAACCACTAGCTTGTTATTTAAATCTGTGAGTCTGTTTCTCTTTTTTATATTCACTAGCTCATTGTACTTTTTAGATCCCACATGTAAGTGATAGCATATAGTATTTGTCCTTCTCGAACTTATTGCACTGGCATAACGCCTTCCCAGTCCACGTATGTTGCTGCAGATGGCAAAACTTCCATCTCTTCTATGATTGATTAATATTTCATTGTGCTACATCACTTCAGTCATGTCGACTCTTTGCAACCCCATGGACTGTAGCCCGCCAGGCTCCTCTGTCCATGGGATTCTCCAGGCAATACTGGAATGGGTTACTTCCTCCTCCAATATTTCATTGTGTGTGTGTGTGTATGTATATAAAACAAATGCTGGAGAGGGTGTGGAGAAAGAGAAACCCTCCTACACTATTGGTGGGAATGTTATTTAGTATAGCTACTATGGAAGCAGTTTGGAGGTTTCTCAAAAAGCTAAAAATAGAATTCCTATATGACCCAGCACTCCCACTCCTGGGCACATATCCAGACAAAACAATAATTCAAAAAGACACATGCACCCCAATGTGCATAGCAGCACTATTCATAATTGCCAAGACATGGAAGCAAGTTAAATATGCACTGACAGACAAATGGACAAAGAAGATATAGTATGTGTGTCTGTGTGTGTATATACACACACACAATGGAATACTACTCAGACATCAAAAAGAACAAAATAACATCATGGATGCAACTAGAGATTATCACATTAAGTGAGAACAACAAATACCACATGATATCACTTACATGTGGAATCTAAAATATGGCGCAAATGAACCTACTTAAGAACCAGAAACAGACTCACAGACATAGAGAACAGATTTCTTGTTGCCGAGGGGGATGGGGAGGAACGGAATAGGAGTTTGCGAGTAGTAGATACAAACTATTACATATAGAATGAATAAACAAGGTCCTACTGTATATCACAGGGAATTATATCCAACATCCTGGGATAAATCATAGTGGAAAAGAATATAAAAAAAGAATGCATATATGTGTATAACTAAGTCACTTTGCTATACAGTGGAAATTAACACATTGTAAATCAACTATACTTCAACTAGAAGATTTTTTTAAAGAAAAAATAAAAGGAATCCTAATTGGAAAAGAAGTAAAATTGTCAGTGTGGATGACATGATACTATATACAGAAAATCTTAACGATGCTACCAGAAAACTAATAAAGATCATCAATGAATTTGGTAAAGTTGCAGAATATAAAATTAATATACAGAAATATGTACATTTGTATATACAGACAATGAACTAGCAAAAGAGAAATTAAAGAAGTAATTCCATTTACCATGACATGAAAAAGAATCAAATACCTAGGAATAAGCCTACCAAAGGAGGCAAAGGAGCTGTACTCAGAAAACTAAGACACAGATGAAAGAAATTGAAGATGACACATACAGATGGAAAGATACACCACGTTCTTGAAAGAATCAGTATTGTCAAAACAACTATACTACCCAAGGCAATCTACAGAGTCAATGCAATCCATATCAAACTACCAATGACATTTTTCATAGACTATAACAAATAATTTTAAAATATGTATTGAAATACAAAATATCCAAAACAACCAAAACAATCTTAAGAAAGGAGAAATCACAGTCCCTGTCCCTGACTTTTCAGATGATACTACAAAGTTACAATCATCACAAAAACAGAAATATAGAGCCTAGAAATAAATCCATGCACTGTGGTCAGTTAATCTACAACAAAGGAGGCAAGAATATATAGTGGAGAAAAGACAGTCTCTTCAATAAGCTGTGCTGGGAAAAGTGGACAGCTTCATGTAGAAGAGTGAAATCAGAACATTTTCTAATACCATATACAAAAATAAACTAAAAATGGACTTACAATCTAAATGTTAGATGGGATACTACAAACTCCTAGAGAAAAATACAGGCTGAACACTCTGACATAAATAGCAGCAATATTTTTTTGTCCATTTCCTAAAGCAAAGGAAATAACATCAGAAACAAACAATTGGGGCCAAATTAAACTTATAACCTTTTGCATAGCAAAGGAAACCATCAATGGATGAAAAGACAACCTACTGAATGGGAGAAAATATTTTCTTGCAATCTTTGATGTTTCTTGGCTGGTAGATGCATTACCCTGATTTCCTATTTTGGGTTCATATGGTTGTTCTCCATGTGTGTGTGCATGTGTCTGTGTCCAAATTTCCCTAAGGACCCAGTCATATAAGAATAGCAACCACCATAACGACCTTATCCTAATTTGATCATCTCCAAATAAGATCACATTCACAGGTACTGGAGTGAGGACTTCCACGTCTTTGGGGGAGACATAATTCAACACCCAACAGATGTCTATGTACTAATCCCTGGAACCCACGAATATGTTCAGTTCAGTTCAGTCATGCCTGACTCTTTGTGACCCCATGAATCACAGCACGCCAGGCCTCCCTGTCCATCACCAACTCCTGGAGCTCACTCAGACCCACGTCCATCAAGTCAGTGATGCCATCCAGCCATCTCATCCTCGGTCGCTCCCTTCTCCTCCTGCCCCCAATCCCTCCCACATCAGAGTCTTTTCCAATGAGTCAACTCTTCACATGAGGTAGCCAAAATACTGGAGTTTCAGCTTTAGCATCATTCCTTCCAAAGAAGTCCCAGGGCTGATCTCCTTCAGAATAGACTGGTTGGATCTCCTTGCAGTCCAAAGGACTCTCAAGAGTCTTCTCCAATACCACAGTTCAAAAGCATCAATTCTTTGGCTACTTTATGGCAAAAGGAACTTGGAAGATGTGATTAAGCTTCCCTTCTCCTCCTGCCCCCAATCCCTCCCACATCAGAGTCTTTTCCAATGAGTCAACTCTTCACATGAGGTAGCCAAAATACTGGAGTTTCAGCTTTAGCATCATTCCTTCCAAAGAAGTCCCAGGGCTGATCTCCTTCAGAATAGACTGGTTGGATCTCCTTGCAGTCCAAAGGACTCTCAAGAGTCTTCTCCAATACCACAGTTCAAAAGCATCAATTCTTTGGCTACTTTATGGCAAAAGGAACTTGGAAGATGTGATTAAGCTTACCCAAGGGACTTTGAGATGGGGAGATTATTCTGGGTTACCCAAGTGAGCCCAATAGAATCACATAAGTCCTTAAAAGTAGAAAATCTTTTCCAATTGTGGAGAGACAGATATGTGAGGATGGAAGAATGATTAGAGAGATGTGATGCTGAAAGTGATGGAAGAGGTCCAGAAGCCAAGGAATGCTATAGCCTCTAGAAGATAAAAATTTTTTTTAAAAATTGAAGAAATTGATTTCTTCCTAGAGCTTTCAGAAAAGAATGAAGCCCTGCCAACACCTTGATTTTAGCCCAGGAGACTTATGTCAGATTTCTGACCTACAGAACTGTAAGATACCAAAATTGTCTTGTTCAAGTCACCAAGTGTGTGGTCATTTTTAAGGCAGCAAGAGAAAATTGGTCTTAGGTCATGTTCCCCAGAAGTAGAACCTGAGTAGAGGATTTTTGTGCAAGTGATTTTGACGGGAAGGAGCAGGAGAGGAGGGAAGCTAACTAAGGATGTGGTTTCTACTGGAGACCAGCTTCAGCCTGATCCCATGAAGAGCTCTGGATCATAAATAGCACCCCCAAGTAGGTCAAATTTCCACAAGGTTTTTCTACCCCCATGCCAGTCCATGACTGATCGAGGTTGTAGGGGTTTGGGATAGAGATTTAAGTAAGGGAGGGGCAGGAGGGGCAGAGCTTGCAGAGACAAGAGCAGCTATTTATCAACCAAAACTCCCAGTGGCTGGGAAACGGGGGTCCTACCAATAACCTTGGGCAAAGCAGTCAAACTTGGTGATCTTCAGCTGCCTCACGCATAGACCACCAGGACATTTGTTTTGCACAATTTTCAGTTCAGTTCAGTCGCTCAGTCGTGTCCGACTCTTTGCGACCCCATGAATCACAGCACGCCAGGCCTCCCTATCCATCACCAACTCCCGGAGTTCACNGGGGGGAGGTGGGGGTCGGGATTGGGAGTTCATGTACACTCGTGGCTGATTCATGTCAATGTATAGCAAAACGAATACAGTATTGTAAAGCAAAACAAACTAAAAAATAAAATTTAATTAAAAAAAAAATGTTAAAAGCTAAAAAAAAAAAAAAAAAAAGCAAGTGATGGTGGGGTGGGGTGAGGAGAAGGGATTAATGGACAAAGCACAGAGGATATTTTAGGGCAGTGAAGATACTGATCCTGCAATGATGATTGCATGTTCTTCTACACTTGTCCAAACTCATGGAATGTAAAACACCAAGAATAAACCCTATTAAAACTATGGACTTTGGGTCATTATCATGTGTCAGAGTAGGTTAATCAACTGTAACGGATATACCCCTCTGAGAGATGTAGATAATATGCATTTTTTTTCAATCTTAAAAAAATGTGTTGAAGAAATGCAAGATGGTGATCACTTACATAATACTCACTTCTGGGGTTATATTCTTTTTATTTATATGTTTTTTTCCCAATAAAATTTTAATTAAAACAAGAATAGCAAGTACTTATGGAACTTTTAATACTCTTCTCAAGGTAAAAGATAAAATAGAAACACAGAACAATGGAAAATATAGAATCCAGAAATAGAAAACTGGAAGAAAACATAAGAGAAAGTCTGGGTGATCTTTAGTTTGGCAATGATTTTTAATATACAGCATCAAAAGCAGAATGTATGAAGGACATGAAATTGACATGTTGATCTTTATTTAAATAGAACCCCTGGGTCACAGCTTTGCCAGTAGAGGGGTCCCACCTGAGCAGAAATGAGCAGGCACTGGTACACGCACCATGCTTAGTCACTGGTTGGAAGCTGCCATAGGAGTCTAGAGTCTTGAATGAAAAATTCAGGTAGATTGTATAGCTGCTAACACTTGGAGGTTGCTAGTGCCAGCAGGACTTCTTGAAGCTGAATGGAAAATTCTTTTCTTAAATTAAAAAAATACATTGGAGTATAGTTGATTTATAGTTCTTAGATGAATACTGAGCAGAAAAAGCAGGAAGAAAGTCAGCCAGCAACACTTATGTTTGTAAGGTGTCTTGTCATGTTTCCATTTATAGGTAGACCACTACCCCCATCAGGCCGTGATTCATGACCTGTACACTTTTTACATAATTCATAGCTACATTCTGTTTGGATACTGAGTTGGTCCTATTTACAAAACAAAGACAAAAGCCCTTACTGATTACCTACTCTGATGCCAGGCACTAAAGTACTGTTTTGATGCTGGAGAAATAATGAGAAAATATAGTCTCTTTTCCATTTCTGCATGCAGCCTCAAATTTGCCTCAGTGTAAGTGAATAAAATGTTAAGTTGGCATGTTACTAACATTTCTGTGCTAAGGATTCTTTACTGGGAACCTCTGAGGTTACTGACTGAGACCTAGTTAACTCTGTATGTCTTTGACTTTCATAGGCACTTAATAGTTATCTTTAAAAGGTTCATCTTGCTGGGAGGATAAAGCATAAAATATTAAAGATTTAAACATTATATATATATTGCATTAATGAAACAATACAAAAGGGATTATAGGTAATTCATTCTCAACAGATACTTGTTAAAAGAAATGGATTTTTGAGTACAGAAGAGAAGAATAGAACACCTAGCTATTTTGCCACAAATACGCCACACTTTCTTTCCAAAAGTAGGAGAAAGGCTGGGAAAAATTCTAAATTATTTTGGAGAGAAACATGCAAAACATGGGAAAAGAAGTGTATGGAGAGTGTGGGAAAGGTAGAGATACAAGGTGCTTTTTCAGCCCAGTGTTTACCATCGTATAAATTACTGTTTAGTAAGTTGGTAGTTGGTAAGTGAGCACCTCAGATTAAGGTGAAGGAGGGTGAATGTGGGGATGAGGGCTGGGTGACAGACTCATAATTTTGGAAACAATAACTGGCCTGCAGTAGGCCCCTCTTTTTAATTCACAGTCATGGTTTTCACATGTTGAAGAGTTTTGAAAATATTCTGCTCCCAGGATCAATGACCACAGCATCTCACTGGGCACGAGGAAGCTATTTTCTCTCATCTCTTCACTTAAATTTTATTGTTTTTACCTTCAGTTTACTATCTTAGTGTTCTCGGTAGTTTTACACATTTCTTAGCTTTAAAAAAAAAATCAACCATTTATTTTAAACAGAAATCAAAACCATTTCCAGATTTAGTTTTTGCTGACAAGTAGGGTCAAGGTCAATAATTGAGTATGTTTTTCTATACTGCCCATTTAAGACCATGCTAGTAACCTTGGCTGGTAAATCATCTGTGTGCTGTTCTGCAGCTTTCAGAATTAAATAATTTCTTCATCTAATTTTTCTATTTCCTCTGAAGAATAAAACCCTGAGATCCTATCTCAGTTCATGCAGCTGCAAAGATATTAATCCTTTTACACTCTTTCCAGAGAATTCTACCACTTGTGTTTCTAATTCCCATATTCAAACAGGCAAAAGCAGTGAAAGATGTTGATTTTGCATCTAACATTCTCCTTGTGACCTTTCTGTGGGCATTACAGAAAGTGGGGAGCCTGGATGTAGACAAGGAAAGCAAGGAGCCACTCTCAGTGTGCACTTCTATACTCCCTGCAGTTATTATAAGAACAGCTTTTGTGTGAAAATAGGGCAGGAGAGATCCAGGTTTGGTGGGGCCTAAAATGTGTGAATCAGGCACTTTCTGTTTTAAACAAGATAACATATATACAAATTTAGGAATAAAGTTTCAGCTTCATTAGTCCCCAGTGATTAGTATTTTATCCACTCTAGTTAATGCAAAGCTACAGAAACTCAGGACCTTGTGAGTGAAATTCAGAGCAGTTAGACTTCAGAAAAGACCCCTATAGGCATGTGGGGAGTGGTTAAGGAGGGCTTCACGTAGGAGAGAAACATGGTTCAGTTCACCCAACCTACCTGGACCCAGCCTGACTCTCCCTGTTTGAGGTCTTTCATGTTGAGCTTTTGGGGTCTTGAACCTGACAGTTCAGTGTAAGCCATTATGTTAATGTCCACTGTTGAAATTGACGTTCAACTCAGATTGTTAGAAAAGTTGAGAACACAACCTTTTGTTTCTGATTCTGCCTTGTGTCTTCCACTGTCTACCCTAATATGTATGAGAAACTTCACTAACTTAACACAATGATAATAGTCACAGTCCAACTTATATGTTTTCCAAGCCCCTGTGTTTTTCTCTCAGGACATCATTAGAATAAATTTACTTTCATTTCTGCCAGCATTTAAATGTTATTCTCCTGTGGTGCCTCAGGAACCATTTCCTTTCTCTCAACTGGAGTCATATCCTTCATTCATTGCAGAGACCTGCAACCAGTGGACTTGTTATGCACTAGTTCCATTTATTCGTGACTCTGAATGATGCAACTGCTGAATGATTGATGATTTCTGTCTACCTGTCTAATGCCAGGAAATCTCTTCACTCTAGTAATCCAAAAGTAAACTTGAATTTAAACATCAATTAGAAACTTGCTCTGTAAGGGGAAAATGTTAAATGAGGACCTCTTAATTTGTTATAGTGTCGGTTCTCAGGTGTTAATGTAAGCAGTATTTAACAGCGCACTACCTGTGGGGAAAGACATTTAAACAAAGATGTACATTGCAGCTTAGACTTTACACTTTGGAAAGATGTATTTGCATTTCCAAATATGTGTGTGTGTGTGTGTGTGTGTGTGCGCACACGCACATGTGCATTCCTATGCATTCTTTATCTATCTCTGTCTTTTCACACTGAGAATATAGGGAAAGCCTAAGGGTAAACTGGAAAGAATGACCGGGAAAATAGAAGCTACTAGATCATTAGTTAGTGCTGTGTTTTGTGTATGCAGGGATGTGTGTTAAACAAGTGCTATTACAAAATTCAGAGCCAGTTAAAAAGGCACTAGTGAAACTCTTAGAATATATTTGATTTAAAAAGGCAGCAAACAAGTTTTCACATGGAAACTTTTTTATCTTGGAGCAGATAAGAGGTAATAGTTCTAATAGTTTAGAAAATCTGTCTACACACCTCTGTATTCGAGCAGTTTCCATGTGATTATTTTCAGTGCCTGATATTCATTATGATGAATCTATTTTCAACAACATACACAGTCATTTACCTGACAAAAGTGTATAGCATCACCACTAGGTACCAAGTACTAGTCTAGGTACCAGAAATAAGAGAGTACACAAAAGAGAAGGTTTCTATTCTGTCAGAGTTTATAGTCTAACTGGAGGAATATATTTCCATCTGTTTAATTATAATTGCTGTAAAGAGTAAGGAATAAGAAAGTCTAAAGGAATGGCTACCCACTACACTATTCTTACTGGAGAATCCCAAGGACAGAGGAGACTGGAGGCCTATAGTCTCGGGGTGTCAAAGAGTTGGACACAACTGAGCAGCTAACACCTTAATGTGTACAAAGCAAGTAATATTTACAATGATTCTCCTATTTGGAATTCAACTACCAAAGGACTGAAAAGATGCATCTAATGCTTTTTAAACATATAATAGACTACCTGACCTGCCTCTTGAGAAACTTGTATGCAGGTCAGGAAGCAACAGTTAGAACTGGACATGGAACAACAGACTGGTTCCAAATAGGTAAAGGAGTACATCAAGGCTGTATATTGTCACCCGGCTTATTTAACTTATATGCAGAGTACATCATGAGAAATGATGGGCTGGAGGAAGAACAAGCTGAAATCAAGATTGAGGGGAGAGATATCAATAACCTCAGATATGCAGATGATACCACCCTTATGGCAGAAAGTGAAGAAGAACTAAAGAGCTTCTTGACGAAAGTGAAAGGGGAGACTGAAAAAGTTGGCTTAAAACTCAACATTTAGAAAACTAAGATCATGGCATCCGGTCCCATCACTTCATGGCAAATAGATGGGGAAACAGTGGAAACAGTGTCAGACTTTATTTTTTAGGGCTCCAAAATCACTGCAGATGGTGACTGCAGATGGTGACTGCAGCCATGAAATTAAAAGACGCTTGCTCCTTGGAAGAAAAGTTATGACCAACCTAGATTGCATATTACATAGCAGAGACATTACTTTGCCAACAAATATCTATCTAGTCAAGGCTATGTTTTTCCAGTAGTCATGTATGGATGTGAGTTGGACTATAAAGAAAGCTGAGCGCTGAAGAATGGATGCTTTTGAACTGTGGTGTTGGAGAAGACTCTTAGTCCCTTGGACAGCAAGGAGATCCAACCAGTCCATCCTAAAGGAAATCAGTCTTGAATATTCATTGGAAAGACTGATGTTGAAACTGAAACTCCAATATTTGGCCACATGATGTGAAGAACTGACTCATCTGAAAAGACCCTGATGCTGGGAAAGATTGAGGGCAGGAGGAGAGAGGGAAGACAGAGGATGAGATGGCTGGATGGCATCACTGACTCAATGGCTATGAGTCTGAGTAAACTGGGAGTTAGTGATAGACAGAGAGGCCTGGTGTGCTGCAGTCCATGGGGTCACAAAGAGCCGGACACATCTGAGTGACTGAACTGAATATCCCTTTAGAATTTCTGCTATTGACACAATATAAAGGATGAGAGGGAAAAAAAATGTTTGGCTCTGGTGACTGTAGAGAACTCTTGGGGGCTACCTGCCCCTTGTTAGTTTGTGTGTATGTGTGTGTGTATATGTGTGTGTGTGTATATATATATATATATATATATTTTTTCTTTTTCCCTCTGGGGATCTAGGGTTCAAAAACTGATAACCATTGAAGAAGGCAGAAATGAGGGCAGAAGGCATGGGAGTCTTCAGAAAGGCAACAGCTTTTTACAGTGTTGGGCATACTCAAACCACGTTCTTAGTTCAGTTGGCTTAATTGCCCTCCCACCTGATTTTGTTCAAACATTGGTTATGTATGGAAATACATCACGGATAGCAATAGATATTTTTAATGGGTTAAATAAAACCTACCTTTGCTATTGAAAATAATATTCCTTCTGCGGCCGTCAGGTAAAATTTTCTGCAGTTATCTGTTGGGTCCTGCTAGTTTACAATGTTGTTCAAGTCTTCCACTTTCTTACTGATACTCTGACTAGATTGTGAATTATTCTAAGTAGATATTGATATCTCAAATGATATTAAAAAATTAATTTCTCACTTCAGCCCAGTCAGATTTTGCTTCACACATTTTAAGGCTCTGCTGGTAGGACTTTGTTTATAGTTGCTATCTTACATATGGATTGATGCTTTTTATTATTATGAAATATGTTCCTTGTCTCTAGACACATTTTTTTCAAATCTTTTTTTGTTTTTTATTTCATATTAATTTTTATTGGAGTAAAGTTGCTTTATAATTCTAGACACATTTTAAATGTATTTTGTCTAATAATATTGCTACTCCAGCTCTTAAGTTTACTGTGCACATTTCATATATTTTACTTTCATCCTCCTGTGTTCAATGCATTTTTGTCTTTGAAAATGTCTCTTTTATAAAGCGTACTCTTGGACTTAAAAGAAAAATCTGACAGTCTCTGTTTTGGATTGGATTGCTTAATCCATTCAAATTTAATGTTGTTATTTGTATGATTGGTGTTATTTCTGACATTTTGGGTTTAATTTCTATGCATCTCATATCCTTTTGTTTTCATTATTTTTATTGCCTTGTTATCTCTAACTGCATATTTTCTAGTGTACCATTTTAAAATTATTTTTATTGGAATATGGTTGATTTACAGTGTTGTTAGTGTCAGGTGTATAGCAAAGTGAATCAGGTATACACATACATATATCCACTCTGTTTTAGCTTATTGTCCCATATAGGCCATTACAGAGTAGCATTTCCTGTGCTCTACAATAGGTCCTTATTAGCAGTGTATATATGGCAATCCAAGTCTCCCAATTTATTCCTCTCCCTTTATCCCCTGATGACCATAAGTTTGTTTTTTACGTCTGTAAACTATTTCTATATTGTAGATGAATGCATTTGTACCCTCCTTTTTTTTTAGGTTCCACGTTAGCTGTGATGGACAGAGAGGCCTGGGGTGCTGCGGTTCATGGGGTCACAAATAGTCAGACATGACTGAGTGACTGAACTGAACTAATGTGTTAGTCACTCAGTCATGTCTGAGTCTGTGATCACATGGACTGTAGCCTGCCAGGCTCCTCTGTCCTGGGATTTCCCAGGCAAGAATACTGGAGTGGGTGGCCATTCCCTTCTCCAGGGGATCTTCCTGACCCAAGGATTGAACTCGGGTCTCAAGCACTGCAGACAGATTCTTCACCGTCTGAGCCTAGATTCCACATTTAAGTGAAATCATATGATGTTTGTCATACTGAATGAAGTAAATCAGACTCAGAAAGATAATTGCTAGTCTATCCATGCTGCTGCAGCTGGCATTATTTTGTTTTTTTTTTCTGTGTGTGTCTGAATAATATTCCATTGTATACATGTTCTACATCTTCTGTGTCTATCCCTCTGTTCGTGGACAATTAGGTTGTTTTCATGTCCTGGCTGTTGTAAATAGTTGTGCAGTGAACCACGTGGTGCAAGTAGCTTTTCAAATCATGGTTTTCTCCAGACATATACTTAGGAGGGATAGCTGGATCACATAGTAGCTGTAATTTCAATGGGTTGGCCAATAAGTTCGTTCAGATTTTTCCATAAGATGTAACAGAAAAGCCTGAATTAACTTTTTTGGCCAACCTAATAGTTTAGTTAGAAAACATAGGCAGAACTCTTTCTTATATAAATTGCAGCAAGACCTTTTTTGATCTACCTGTTAGCGTAATGAAAATAAAAACAAAAATGGGATTTAATTAAAATTAAAATCTTTGCCTAGCAAAGGAAACAAAACAAAAAGTAACCATCAGAATGAAAGAAAATATTTGCAAATGAATTGACCAAGGGATTAATCTCCAAAACATGCAAGCAACTCATGCAACTCAGTATTAAAGATAAACAAACAAACAAAAAACAAAAGTCCAATCAAAAAATGGTCAGAAGATGTAAAGAGACATTTCTTCAAAAAAGACAAATATATGGCCCCAAAGCACATAAAAGATGCTCACAGGTACTAATTATTAGCGAGATGTAAATCAAAACTACAATGAGGTATCACCTCACATCTGTCAGAATGGCCATTATCAAAAACTTTACAAACAATAAATGCTGTAAAAGATATGGAGAAAAGGGACCCTCCCACAGTGTTGGTGGAAATGTAAATTGGTGCAGCCACTATGGAGAACGGTATGGAGTTTCCTTAAAAAAATAAAAAACTAGCTTAAATTTCCTTTTAAAAATTTATTGTATTTGCTTTTTAATGAATGCTTTTCCTAGAAATTATAAATTTTTTCTTAAACAACTGGTTTGAAATACTACAGATTATTTTCAATTTTATACAAAAATTTTTCTCTAGTAAAGCTTTATTCTCTCCCTCTTTTGTGCTATTACTGTCACAGAAACTATATCTTTATAAATGTCTACATAATATTATAAATTTTTTGTATTCAACTAACAAATTTATTTAATTTATAATATTAAATTTATTGATATATTTACTTATGTGTATTTGGATGACTATATAGTTATACTTTATTTCAGTCTAAAAATTTTTTTGTTTTTGTTATATTTTGTATCTCATATCTGCTAGCAACAAATTGTCTCAGTTTTCATTTATCTCAGAATCTCTCAATTTCTCCCTCCCTTTTAAAGATAGTTCTCAGATATAAAATTCTTACAGTCATATTTTTTCCTCTTTTTGTCTATGTCATCCCACTGCCTTTTCAACTCCATGGTTTCTAATAAGCTACCTATTATTAAGTCTCCTGCTAGTACAAAATTAATTTTATTTTTCTTGCTGTTTTCAAGATTGTGTCTTTTACTTAAAGTTTGTTTATGACATCTTTAGGTGTGGTTACATTTAAGTTTATTCTCTTTGAAGTTTATTGAGCTCCTTGGTTGATAGATTATTTTTCTTTTCCAAACTTGGAAAGTTTTCAGCAATTATTTATTTAAATAGTCTTTATTCCATTTTGTCTCTATCTTTTCCTCTAGTTCTGTGTTTATGCAAATGTTGGGATATTTGATGGTGTCCTTCAATACTGTGTCTTTTTTTTTTTTTTTTCTTTTTTTCTATTTCTCAGACCAGGTAATCTCAAGTTTTTTTGTTTGTTTGTTTGTTTTTAAATCTACCATCTCAAATGTGCTCTATTATTTAAAAATCAAAGCTCTTGTACTTTTTAACCCTAAAATCTGTTTGATTTTAAAAATCACATCCATCCCTTTTTTGCTAGTCTATTTGGTGAGACATCATTCTCATGCTTTCTTTAGACTTGTCTTCAATTGTTTGGATTTAAAGTTTTTGTTTAGTAAATCCAACATTTTCAGGGATAGTATTTATTGAGTTTTTATTCCTATGAAAAATAATAAACATTATTTTATATTTCCTTTTTCTTTATATGTCATGTCATCTTTTGTTAAAATCTCTCCAGTGATTTTTTTTTTTTTTTGGATAAAGTATCATCAGATTGTTGAAAGTTTTTGATTAGTCTTCAAAGTTCCAAAAAAGTTTATTTTACTGTTTCCCAGTGTTCTCATTGCTTTTATGAAGAAGAGCTATTTTCCATGTTCTTATGCCCCCATGCTGGAATCCCTTCTTTTTTTCCCCCAATCATTTTTAAGCAAAATATTCTAGTGATCTGAAGGCCAGAGATATGTGAATATTTCCTTTTTTTATATTTTTGTTATATCCAGAGGAAGTTGTTATCTTTATTCACTAGCATCATTTCTTGCCATCAAAGAACATTCATGTAGGTGGAAGCACTGAATAACTGTTGATATATCAATATGAACTAATATTATGTTTATTTAAAATTTTCTTAGGGATATTGTTGCAATGTGTTTTACTTTGGCATGCAATGCCAAAAATATATGAATAGTCAGTTTTAAGGACAAAGATATGTTTCTCTTCATATCTTTTCAAATCCCATATCTGCTGTGGGATGATTTCTCTAAAAGGCAATATATTGATTAGGTGGTATTTTGGTATTGAAAGTGAAGGTATTAGTCACTCGGTCATGTCCGGCTCTTTGTGACCCCATCAACTGCAGCCCTCTCCATGGGATTTCCCAGGCAAGAATACTGGAGTGGGTAGCCCTATCTTCTCCAGTGGATTTTCCCAACCCAGGGATTAAACCTGGGTCTTCAGCATTGCCGGCAAATTCTTTACTGTCTGAATTCCTTCTGATTCTTTACTGTCTGAGCCATCTACTGGTATTAGCACTTTCATTTCTGTAAAATCAAATTGTCACATGAAATGCCCAGGAGATGCATCCTTGAGATAGTCTTTCTATCTGGGGCTTTTACCATTTTTTTTTTAACAATGTTTAGGTAAATTCAATTTTCTGAGGCTGTAAATCATATCTTTCTGCCTCAGGTGTCAGATTATTTTTAAATTTCAGGTCTTCTATCACTTTATGAAGTCGAAACAAAAGTTCATGCAATGACATCAAACAAAGGAGTCTTTCCCCTTGAATTTGGGAGAATATAATAAGGAATTTTAAAAAATTATTTCCATGGACTCTGAAGCATTATTGGTGCATCATAATCCTGGAACTTGAAAATAACAGCATCAAGTTTAGTATAAAGTTCTGTTTAATTTATAACTATAAAGGATTGCTTCAAAAATGAAAAATCCATTTATGTATTTTAAGCTACTATGGATATTAAGATATAATAGTAGTATGTTCTTTGATAGTGAAAGCAAAATATGTGGATCAAATCTTTTTTATTTAATACTTTAGAACGATGTTTGAGCTTTAGATCGGGTATTTGAAAGTGGAGTGGCCAGAAATCAAGATTATTGTATTGGGAATTACTGAAGTAATTTGAATAATCTAGTATAACCTTAACTCATTAAATACTAATGTTAGTACTGGAATGTCATAGAAGACAAGGGATTGAAATATGGGTCTATTTAAGGGAAAAATGGGAGGAGTTGTCACATTCAAATTTATTAAGAAAAATCATGAGATATTTTGGATCTGAGGAGACCTGAGATGATCGAGCACTGAGCTTTCCCACATTCTTTCTAGATAAGTGTTAAGATAGCATCACCAACTCAATGGACATGAATCTGAGCCCAAGAAGCAACTCGCTTAAATTGGATTGATATGAATATGTCAAAAAGACACTGACTCATATAGTTAATTTAAATCTGCATATAAACCTATTTGCCTTGATTCTTCCCTGTGGTCAAACCACATCAGGGGTTAGGTTTGATAACCACTATCTAAGCTGCTTGCTTCCTTGTCATTTTTGAGGTTAGGAAAGTGGAACCCAGAAAACTCAGGCCATGTCGATGAATACTGACAGAGCCAGAACAAGATTCTATTTGTCTTCAACTCCAGGGTACTTTTGCCCTAGAGTACCTAATGATAGTGAAGTTGCTCAGTCGTGTCCGACTCTTTGCAACCCCATGGACTGTAGACTGCCAGGCTCCTCTGACCATAGGATTTTCCAGGCAAGGATACTGGAGTGGGTTGCCATTTCCTTCTCCAGGGGGTCTTCCTGACCCAGGGATCAAACCCAGGTCTCCCACATTGCAGGCAGTCTCTTTACCACCTGAGCCACCAGGGAGGCATTACTTTGTCAACAAAGGTCCATCTAGTCAAGGCTATGGTTTTTCCAGTGGTCATGCATGGATGTAAGAGTTGGACTCTGAGGAAGGCTGAGTGCCTAAGAATTGATGCTTTTGAACTGTGATGTTGGAGAAGACTTTTGAGCATCCCTTGGACTGCAAGGAGATCCAACCAGTCCATCCTAAAGGAGATCAGTCCTGGGTGTTCATTGGAAGAACTGATGTTGAAGCTGAAACTCCAGTACTTTGGCCACCTGATGAGAAGTGCTGACTCATTTGAAAAGACTCTGATGCTGGGAAAGATTAAGGGCAGAAGGAGAAGGGGACAATAGAGGATGAGATGGTTGGATGGCATCACCAACTCGATGGACATGGGTTTGGATGGACTCCAGGAGTTGGTGATGGACAGGGAGGCCTGCCATGCTGCAGTTCATGGGGTCGCAAAGAGTCGAACACGACTGAGCAACTGCATTGACTGACTAACCTTAGCACTGGAAATCAAAACCAGAGTTCGGTTAGGCTGAACTCTAGAAATCAGCCTAGTAAAGCTGAACCTGGAGATATAAGCCCAGGTGATTTCATCTGTTCCAGCCTGTCTTGAAGAAGTGAAGTGAAGTCGCTCAGTCGTGTCCAACTGTTTGAGCCCTGTGTACTGTAGCCCACCAAGCTCCTCTGTCCATGGGATTCTCCAGGCAATAGTAGTGGAGTGGATTGCCATTTCCTTCTCCAGGGGATCTTCCCAACCCAGGGATTGAACACAGGTCTCCCACATTGTGAGCAGATGCTTTAACCTCTGAACCACCAGGGAAGTCTAGCCTGTCTTCTCAGATAGAAACAAATTCTTGAGATGCTTTTTATTGTAAGAAATTGAACTGAGTTAGTAATACCTGGTACTCCCCTAAGAGACAAATTCCATCTCTTCCATTCTCTTTCTCTACCCTCTTCCTATGTTTTTTTTTTCACTCATTTTGATTCAGCAAATATTTATTGACTACTATGTGACAAATTCTAGAGTATAAAACTTTATTAACACAAGTGAATAATACTGACACCATCTTTCTAGGAAATTGTTCTCATGAAAAAGGTAGCTACCCTTTTTTCTATTTCTGTTTCTATTCCTACTAAATAGGTCTACAATAAATGACAAGGATAATACTCTAGAAATCAGCTATTTTGTTAATATTTGGTGATTGATATTATGAAAACAGTTCTTAGAAGATCAGTGCTGAGGCTAGATTCAGCATCTCTATGTGTCCTGAGTATTTCATCTCTTTTCTTCTTGACAGTGTGTACGCTGCTTTTATTCACCTCTGTATTCATGTGGAACATGAATTAATACTGCCCGAAGCCTTTGAGGCTTGAAATAGTAGTAAGAGATAATGACCCATGGAGTAGTGGAGCCTTTCTTTCCCTCTGCTCTTCCCACAAACTAACCCCACGTTCTTTGGTTTTCCTGACGTGTGTGTTCTCCTGCGCAGTTGTGAAGGAGTTTCCAGCATGCTATTTCACCTATATGTGTAAATATCTTGGAAAAGCAGAGGCAAGACCAGAAAGTGGATTTTCTTTGATGAGTGTGGTGAATGAAAACAGAGGAAGGCAACTGGCCCTCTGAAGGGCGAGGAGGGATAAACCATTTCAAGAAAGGGTGAAGAGTCTGGATTTTAGTATGTAAAATACATATTTATCCAGAACAAACAATAAATAAAATTTACAACTTTATTTTGTTTTAAAGCATTCTATCCATTTATCTATGTGCTGTGTTGTGCTTAGTCCCTCAGTCATGTCTGATTCTTTGTGACCCCATGGCTCCCCTGTCCATGGAGATTCTCCAGGCAAGAATACTAGAGTGGATTGCCACGCCCTCCTCCAGGGGATCTTCCCAACCCAGGGATCGAACCCAGGTCTCCAGAATTTCAGGCAGATTGTTTACTGTCTGATCCGCCAGGGAAGTCCCTATCTATCTATACTCCATGACAAATACAGTCATTCTTTACACTATTTAACCTTAGATAAAACAAGTTTTTTCTGTTCTGCAACTAAATTAATATTTTTTTTCAAGACAAAGACTCCTGTTTTAATAAGGTTGTCATTTCCACAAAGACTTAATAAGGAGCTATGAAGTTTTTCACATAGATTTGATTTTTCTAGATGAGAGATGATAATTTCTGATATTTGCATAGTACATAAGACATGACAGACTTTAATATTGATACATATAATTTTATTACACACTAAAAACCAGTTATTTAATTCCATTATGGTAAGTAACATGCTTTGTATGATTTCAATTATTTTATATTGTCAAGATTTGTTTTATGAATTAGGATAGGGTTATCTTGTTTAATGTTGCATGCACACTTAAAAAATCTGTTTTTTGCTATTTGGGGGAAAATATCCTATAAAAGGGATTAGAACCCATTGGTTGATTATATTATCTAATTATTTTGTATTCTTTGAGGATTTTGTCTATAAGTTTTGTTTATGACTAATAAAAACTCCACCACTATAAAAGCAAAACAAAAAACCATTTCTGTGAAATGGAGGCCATAAGAACCATTATTCTTATTTTACTTTTTGATAACAAAACATATTCACATATTATTGAGTATCTACTATGTGTTATTGGCTTCCCAGGTGGTGTTAGTGGTAGAGAACCTGCCTGCCAACGCAGAAAGCATAAGACTCATGCTTCAATCCCTGTGTTGGGAAGATCCCCTGGAGAGGTTATGACAACCCACTCCAGGAATCTTGCCTGGAGAATCCCATGGACAGAGGAACCTTGTGGGTTGCAGTCCATAAGGTCACCCTGTGTGTTATCACTGTGCTAAATATTGCATATACATATTTCAGGAATGCATTTCTTGCCTATTAGAAATTTGCACCTAATAGGACATTCAAATATGTGGACAAATAATTACAATATGATAAACTGATTCTGTTAACACTGTATCATCTTACGTGCAAGGTACTAATGAGTGTCAGAAGTTGCCATTATTATCATCAAGGATCTTATGTTTCCAGTCAGCTCCAATGGGGAAATAAAGGGATAGTGTATATTTGTGCAGTAATGCTTGAGCTGAAATATAAAGAAGACAATTTTAGCAGGAAGACATTGTCAAGAGGGAGAAAAGCATTCTCTAAAAAGTGATAATTTTATGCAAAAGTATGACAGCATGCAATAGTTTGAAATATTGTGTTTTCATGTAACTTCATAGGAGGTGACATGCCTTTTCCAAGATCGTGCAACTATTCCACAGTAGGCATTTGGTTTGAATTCACTGTCCTTTTCATAGCATTCCTCCTCTCCAGTTGCAAATGGCCAGACTCTGCCTATCACAATGCTTTGAGAGTCTTTAATAGAGTGATGCCAGACTTCCCTCAAATGTGAGCTCAAAACAAATCATCTTGGATATTCTGAATTCTGTGCAACATTTTTTTTGCCAAGAGAAATACCTCTTTAGTAGAAAATTGAAATAGCTGTGCTCATGGAATTATTATCACAGGAGTAATTAAATATAATTGAAAAAAGTAAACCAATTTACCATAGGTTTTAGCTATTGCTTTGAATGTTTAAGCTTAATGAGCTTCTTGATTCCCTAGAAGTTCTAGTAGACTACCCTCTAAAATATGGTTTTGTTTGGCAGTTTATCTGTGTTCACCTCTCCAATTTGAAAGGGAAACCAACCAAGTGGCTCTAATCAGGACTGAATAATGAAGGATGGTCAATTTATAATCAAATTATTATTACTGTTGGGTACAGATTAATTTGGTGTAAATTTATGAGTGAGTTACCTGTGAGCAATAATTAGCTCATCATCTCAGAACTTATTATCATGTTTCTGGAGCTGGTTAGAGGATACAGTCTCTTGCTTAGAGTCAATAGTCTTATTTCAGATGTTCTGGTAATGTTTATTAGTGTGGTTAGAAACAGTGAATATTTTCATATATCTGTTGGCCATTTGTATGTCTTCTGCCCATTTTAATTGAGTTGTTTGCTTTTAATATTGAGTTATCTGAGATTCTTATATATTTTGGGTATTAACTCCTTACTGATAATATTTGTAGGTGGTTGTTGTTCAGTCACTAAGTCATTTACATCTGTTTGCAACCCCAAGGCCTGCAGCACCCAGGCTCCTGTGTCCTCCACTATCTCCCAAAGTTTATTCAGATTCATGTCCATTGAGTTGGTGATGCTATAAACCCCATCTCATCCTCTGCCATCCCATTGTTCTTTTGCCTTCAATCTATCCCATTATCAGTATCTTTCCCACTGAGTCATCTATTTGCATCACATGGCCAAAATATTGGAGTTTAGCTTCAGCATCAGTCCTTCTAATGAATATTTAGGTTGATTTCCTTTTGAATTTGAATTGATGTCCATCTGAATGCAACGGTCCAAAGAATAGCAAGGAGAGATAAGAAAGCCTTTCTCAGAGATCAATGCAAAGAAATAGAGGAAAACAATAGAATGGGAAAGACTAGAGATCTCTTCAAGAAAATCAGAGATAGCAAGGGAATATTTCATGCAAAGATGGACTCCATAAAGGACAGAAATGGTATGGACCTAACTGGGCAGAATATATTAAGAAGAGGTGGCAAGAATACACAGAAGAACTGTACAAAAAAGATCTTCACGACCCAGATAATCATGATAGTGTGATCACTCATACTCACCTAGAGCCAGACATCCTGGAATGTGAAGTCAAGTGGGCCTTAGGAAGCATCATTATGACAAAACTAGTGGAGGTGATGGAATTCCAGTTGATCTAATTCAAATCCTGAAAGATGATGCTGTGAAAATGCTGCACTCAATATGCCAGCACATTTGGAAAACTCAGCAGCAGCCACAGGAATGGAAAAGATCAGTTTTTATTCCAATCCCAAAGAAAGGCAATGCCAAAGAATGCTCAAACTACCATACAATTGCACTCATCTCACACACTAGTAATGTTCAAAATTTTCCAAGCCAGGCTTCAGCAATATGTGAACCCAGAACATCCAGATGTTCAAGCTGGTTTTAGAAAAGGCAGAGGAAACAGAGATCAAATTGCCAACATCCGCTGGATCATGGAAAAAGCAAGAGAGTTCCAGAAACATCTATTTCTGCTTTATTGACTATGCCAAAGCCTTTGACTGTGTAGATCACAATAAACTGTAGAAAATTCGGAAAGAGATGGGAATACCAGGCCACCTGACCTGCCTCTTGAGAAACCTGTATGCAGGTCAGGATGCAACAGTTAGAACTGGACATGGAACAACAGACTGGTCCCAAATAGGAAAAGGAGTACATCAAGGCTGTATACTGTCACCCTGCTTATTTAACTTATATGCAGAGTACATCATGAGAAACACTGGGCTGGAGGAAGCACAAGCTGGAATCAAGATTGCTGGGAGAGATATCAATAACCTCAGATATGCAGATGACCTCACCCTTATGGCAGAAAGTGAAGAAGAACTAAAGAGCCTCTTGATGAAAGTGAAAGAGGAGAGTGAAAAAGTTGACTTAAAGCTCAACATTCAGAAAACAAAGATCATGGCATCTGATTCCATCACTTCATGGGAAATAGATGGGGAAACAGTGGAAGCAGCGGCTGGCTTTATTTTTCAGGGTTCCAAAATGACTGCAGTTGGTGATTGCAGTCATGAAATTAAAAGATGCTTACTCTTTGGAAGGAAAGTTATGACCAACCTTGACAGCATATTAAAAAACAAAGACATTACTTTGTCAACAAAGATCTGTCTAGTCAAGGATAGGTTTTTCCAGTAGTCATGTACGGGAGTGAGAGTTAGATTATAAAGAAAGCTGTGTCAAAGAATTGAAGCTTTTAAACTGTGGTGTTGAAGAAGACTTTTGAGAGTCCCTTAGACAGCAAGGGGATCCAACCAGTCCATCCTAAAGGAGAACAATCCTGGGTGTTCATCAGAAGGACTGATGTTAAAGCTGAAACTCCAATACTTT
The DNA here is from genome assembly GCA_006408695.1 of Aepyceros melampus. Lineage (NCBI taxonomy): Eukaryota > Metazoa > Chordata > Mammalia > Artiodactyla > Bovidae > Aepyceros > Aepyceros melampus. The sequence continues at coordinate 35,708 of SJXQ01013158.1, read as the reverse complement.
GTCTACCTGGTGTGAAGAGCTGACTCATTTGAAAAGACCCTGATGCTGGAATTGATTGAGGCCAGGAGGAGAAGGGGATGACAGAGGATGAGATGGTTGGATGGCATCACCGACTCAATGGGCATGGGTTTGGGTGTACTCTGGGAGTTGGTGATGGACAGGGAGGCTTGGCGTACTGTGGTTCATGGGGTCACAAAGAGTCAGACACAACTGAGGGACTGAACTGAACTGATTTGATTTCCTTTAGTATTAACTGGTTTGATCTGCTTGTTGTCCAAGAAACTCTTAAGAAGCTTCTCCAGCACCACAACTCAGAAGCATCAATTCTTTGATGCTTGAGTCAGTTCAGTTCAGTCATTCAGCCATGTGCAACTCTTTGCCACCCCATGGACTGCAACATGCCAGGCTTCCCTGTCCATCACTAAATCCCAGAGTTCACTCATACTCATGTCCATTGAGTCAGTAATGCCATACAACCATCTCATCTTCTGGTGTCCCTGTCTCCTTTCACCTTCAATCTTTCCTAACATCAGGGTCTTTTCCAAAGAGTGAGTTCTTCACATCAGATTGCCAAAGTATTGGAACTTCAGCAATCATCAGTCTTTTCAATGAATATTTCATGACTAATCTCCTTTAGGATGGACTGGTTGGATCTCCATGCAGTCCAAGGGACTCTCAAGAGTCTTATCCAACACCACTGTTCAAAAGCATCAATTCTTCAGCACTCTGCTTTCTTTATAGTCCAACTCTTATATCCATACATGACTACTGGAAAAACTATAGCTTTGAATAGACAGATCTTTGTCAGCAAAGTAAGTCTCTGCTTTTTAATATGTTGTCTAGGCTAGTCATAGCTATTCTTGCAAGGAGCAAGCATCTTTTAATTTCATGGCTGAAATCACCATCTGCATTGATTTTGGAGCTCAAGAAAATAAAGTCTGTCACTGTTTCTATTGTTTCTTCATATATTTACTATGAGGTGATGGGACCACATGTCATGATCTTAGGTTTTTGAACGTTGAGTTTTAGGCCAGCTTTTTCACTTTCACTTTCATCAGGAGGTCCTTTAGTTCCTCTTCTCTTTCTGGTGGTGTCATCTGCATATGTGAGGTTATTAATATTTCTCCAAGCAATCTTGATTCCAGCTTATGCTTCATTCCGCCCAGCATTTTGCATGATGTACTTTGCATATAAGTTAAATAAGCAGGGTTACACAGCCTTGACATGCTCCTTTCCCAATTTTGAACCAGTCCGTAGTTCCATGTCCAGTTCTAACTGTTGCTTTTTGACCTGCATACAGACTTCTCAGAAGGCAGGTAAGGCAGTTTTTTTATTCCCTCTCTTTAAGATTTTTCCTGTGTGTGTGTGTGTGTGTGATCCAACAGTCAAAGACTTTAGCATAGTCAATAAAGCAGAAGTAGATATTTTTCTAGAACTCTCTTGCTTTTTCTGTGATATAATAGATGTAGGCAATTTGATTTCTGGTTCCTCTGCCTTTTTTAAATGCAGTTTGAACATCTGGAAATTCTTGGTACACATACTGTTGAAGCCTCAGTCGGAGAACTTTGCTAGCATGTGAGATGAGCGCAATTGTGTGGTAGTTTGAGCATTCTTTGGCATTGCCTTTCTTTGACGTTGGAAAGAAAACTGATCTTTTCCAGTCCTGTGGCTACTGCTTAGTTTCCCACAGCTACTGGCATATTGAGTGCAGCACTTTCACAGCATCATCTTTTAGTATATGAAACAGCTCAACTGGAATTCCATCACCTCCACTAGCTTTGTTCATAGTGATGCTTCCTAAAGTTCTCTTGACTTCACGTTCCAAGGTGTTTGGTTCTGTTGAGTGACCACTCCATCATGGTTATCTGGGTCATTAAAATCTTTTTTTGTTTAGTTCTTCTGTATATTCTGTTTCTTTTGTATAGTTCTTCATTGCTTAGCCTGCTTTATTTGCAAATATTTTCTCCTGTTCAATAAATTGTCTTTTTATTTCTCTAGTGGTTTTTATTTTTCACTGCAAAACAGATTTTATTAGGCCTAATTTTTTGTTTCAGTTTTATGCCTCTCTCTTTTGATCCAAAAATATTGGTATATGTAAAAATGTGTTCTGTCTCTGCTTTTTTCCCAGGAGATTTATGGTTTCAGGTCTTACATTAAGGTCTTTAATAAATTTTCAGTTTATTTTTCTATATGGTGTGAGAAGATGTTCTAGTTTCATTTTTTTAATATGTAGCTGTCCAGTTTTCCCAGCACTATTTATTCAAGAGACTGTTTTTGCCCATTTTATATTCTTGCCTCCTTTGTCAACAACTAATTGCCCATAAATGTGTGGATTTATTTCCAGGCTCTCTGTTCTGTTCCATTAATTTGTCTTGTGCTAGTACCATGCTAGATTTTTAATGTTGTCTGAATTCAAGAAAATTTACATGTCCAGCTATGTGTGTTTCTAAAGATTGCATTAGCAATTTGAGGTGTTTTGTTGTTCCATATAATATTTAAATTATTCTAGTTCAGTGAAAATTGTCATGGAAATTTTGATAGTTCAGTTCAGTCACTCAGTTGTATGTGACTCTTTGTGACCCCGTGGACTGTAGCCCACCAGGATTCCCTGTCCATCACCAGCTCCCAGAGTTCACTCAAACTCATAGCCATTGAGTTGGTGATGCCATCCAACCATCTTATCTTCTGTAATCCTCTTCTCCTCCCACCTTCAATCTTTCCCAGCATCAGGGTCTTTTCAGATCAGTCAGTTCTTCACATCATGTGGCCAAAGTATTGAAGTTTCAGCTTCTGCATAGGTCCTTCCAAAGAATATTCAGGACTGGTTTCTTTTAGGATGGACTGGTTGGATCTCCTTGCATCCAAGGGACTCTCGAGAGTCTTTTCCAACATCACAGTTCAAAAGCATCAATTCTTCAGTGCTCAGCTTTCTTTATAGTCCAACTCTCACATCCATACATGACTACTGGAAAGCTATTCCATAGTTTTGACTAGACAAAGTAATGTCTCTGTTTTTTAATATGCTATCTAGGTTGGTCATATCATAGCTTTTTTTCCAAGGAGCAAGTGTCTTTTAATTTCATGGCTGCAGTCTCCATCTGCAGTGATTCCTTTGGGTAGTGCAGACGTTTTAGCAATTTTAATTTTTCCCATTCAAGAACAATTCCCATTGGTTATCTTTCCATTTCTTTATATCATTTTCATATTCCTTCTTTAATGTTTTACAGTTTTCAGAGTTTAGGTCTTTTACTTCCTTACTTAAGTTTATTCCTATGTGAAACAGTTTCTTATTGTTCTTTTAGAGTACATTATTTGAAACATAGTGTCTGCCTGTCCCCAGTGGCTTTAGTGGGAGTGTTGGATTTTATGAGAATGCAAGATGCATCTTGGTCTTCCCTTATGGTTCAGCTAGTAAAGAATCTGCCTGCAATGCAGAAAACCTGGGTTCAACCTCTGGGTTGTGAAGAGCCCCTGGAGAAGGGAAAGGCTACAGATTCTAGTATTCTGGCCTGGAGAATCCCATGGACTATACAGTCGCAAAGGGTCAGACACGATAATCCACTTTAACTTCTCCCAAGTTGCATCTTTCCTCAGGGTGTGCTGTCAGCTGTCACCTTGACTGGAGGTGGTGAGTCTAGGGCCAGAGCCAGACGTGAGCCAGAGCTTCACCCATGTTCAGTTAGTGTCATCCCTCTATCAAGGGCAGTGTCAGGTCCCAAGTTGCTGTAACAGAAGGCCCTTGGTTGGATTTGAGTCTGTTCAATTTCTTTCAAGTATGTGATCTCTCCTTTCTGCGCACTACACCCTCAACCAAGAGCAGGGCCGGCATGGGCACTTGGCAAAGCCAGGGTGTGGGCTGTGACAGTAATGCTCTCTGGCTGCGTTTGTGTTCTGTCTCTGATGTGCCACCTGTGGAAGCACCAGTACCTGATGCCCCTCCCTGCTCAGTTGCCTCTTTGGGTTTGAGCTGCATCAGTGTCTCATAGCCAGTCTTTCCTTGATCATAACAACTTTCACTCTAGGGTGAAGCGAGCTGAGGCAGGCAGGGTGGGAGTATTTGCTCAGCTCAGGCTGCGGTGTTTGTCGGGGCTAAGGGCAGTGTGGGATACCAGTCAGCCACCTATGTGGTTTCAATGTGCCCTCCATGCACTGCCCATGGAGCAAGTAAATGTTCATGTATTCCTCATGAAAAGAGTCCAGGCTTTTCTTAGGCCTTTCTGCTAGTCCCATAGCCCTCCAACCAGCCAGGTGGACTTATTTTTCCTTCTTTGGACCCCTGGGCTGGGATGCCCAATATGTGGCTGAAACCACTCACTCCCCAGGCAAGATGTCCACTCACACAGTTTCCCTTTTCCTCCAAGTCCTCTCCCAGGGGAAAGGGTCCTGAACTGATAGCTTCTGTTTCCTTCTTGCATATGGACTTTTCTTACCTTGGTTGTGCAGGAAGGAAGTCTTTCTCCCAATCTCCAGCTAGTTTTCAGTGAGAAATTTTTCTACATGTAGCTGTGTATTTGATATGTTCCTGGGGGTTAGGGGTGATTTCTATGTCCTTCTGCTCTGCCATCTTGGATCCCATTTTAATAATAGTTCTCTGGTTTTGAATTTCACTGTGGCTGTTTACTGACCTCATCTGTTGAGATATTGTTTGCCTGAGTGAGATGCCTGTGCTCTTCATTCCCCTTCTCCACTGTGAGAAGTTGATGAGCGGTGCCGGCTTGCATCTTTGGGATGGTCCAGGGTGTCACAGAAACCATCACAATGAGGACCCAGGTGTCAGCATTCAACTAGTTTCTTGGAGAAAGTGAAGTAAAAGCTCCTGTGCTGCCAGTTTGAGCAAAATGCAGTAATTTCCAAGAGGGAGTTAGTTATAGCTTTTCCTAAGGTGGCTGTGGTCAAGTCAATGTAACCCAGCATTTTTTGACTTATGCACATTTTAAGACATTAAGTTAAAAATGACAGGAATGTTTTAACTATCACATGCTGGATGAAGTTCATAAAATATGTGGGAAATTAGTACAGATATCTCTGCTTGGAAGAGCAGGGTTCCTGAGAACCGTAGTGCCATGAGGCATTATCTTGTTCATAAGCAGTTCAGTGGTCATTTTGAGTGAATGTAGGAAGCATCTGTCCTTTGGCAATTCATCATTAGCCCCACAGATAAAACCTCTATACAGAATTCTCCATTTTGAAAGATACTTTTGTTTGCCAATACAGCAGGATCAATAAAAACATTCAAAATGAGTTGTTAGCCAGCTATTGTACGTTCATAATATGAATTGAGAATTTATGTTCAGAGAGTGGAGTTAAGTGGTTAAGGGTGCTGCATGGGTCATCCCCTTAACTCCCACCCGCCTCATGTGAAGTCCTCTTATAAATAAAGGAAGCTGAAGCAAAGAGAGGGTAAGTCCGCACAGTTAGTAAATGGAGCAGTGGGTTGTAAATCTGGGAGAATGTGATTCCCAAGTTCACACCCTCAATCTTCGTGCTTTCCTGCCACCTGTCAAATATTATGTGCATAATTAAGCACCAGAGAAAACATATCCATCCTTCTCACTTCTTCATTTCTATAAAAAGCATGGTTCTCTTACCAGGCACCCCTAGTGGGTATATCACTGCCCACTACTCTAATGGTGGGGAACATGCTGAAATCAGTTCTTACAGACTGACAGCTGCTGTGAGTGGGCATTGAATCCACCTGGGTTTTATCTCCTTGTAGTTACTTCTCAGAATAAACTGCTCACTTTCACTCTGGTATCAGGGGATAAAGAAAACATCTTATGTTACGGTATGTCTGGGTAATTTCTATTTGGACCACAGAATAAAGGGTAGATCTGTATCTTGGCTCTTGGGGGCATCAGTCATCTGGCCATCTCTAAGCTTTTCAGTCTAATCCTTAGCACTCCTCTTTGTCTACCATATCCTGCAATTTATCCGGATTACCACATGGCCAGGAGACTAGAAATGATGTTCTAAAGAATTAGGTTCTTTAGTCCCCAGCTATACCTGTTAAGAGTAAGAGGAATAACATTTGTCAAATATAACTTTTGGTTTGATGATGAGTCCAGTGCTTTCCCAACTTATTAACCTATTTACAACAATCTAATACAAAAACTAACTTCTTTTCTGAACTAAGAATTCTATGCTAATTTTAACCAGTAAAGACCTACTGTATACCACACAGAACTCTGCTCATTGTTATATGGCAGCTGTGGATGGGGGGAAGTTTCAGGGAGAATGGATACATATATACATATGGCTGAGTTACCTCACTGTTCACCTGAAACTATCACACCATTGTTAATCAGCTATATCCCAATACAAAATAAAGTTATTTTTAAAAAAGGAATTCTATGCCATTTTTATGGCACTGGGAGATTAGGAGACCAAGACCCAGGAGGCTATTCTTACATCCTGAGGAAAGCTTAGTCTTGCTTCTATTGTGAGAGACTTAGAATTGGCTGTTGACTGAAGTATCCATTTTTTATTCTTCTACTTGAAACATTAGACACATACACCTATAATCATAGTAAAATTTTAAAGTCATAAAATATTTACCATGCCATTTCTAAGACAGATGACACATAGTATATTACTCAACAGTTTAGTAAATTATAGATACAGACACTAAAATTGATGTTTTCAAGTGAAAACAAACCTTTCCTTAACAATATAGTCCTTTTATCTGGAAAATTTCTATTTTTATTTTTATTTTTAAAAGTGTTTTCTGCACACCTTTTAGAAGATAGACATAAATCTAGGCTATAATACTTTCTGACAGGCATTCGTACATATTCTCTCTTTTGAGTGTATCATTTATCTAGATTCCTGCTGTTCCTTACAATATATGGATGCCTCATAAAAGGCTATTGCTAAGAACCTATTTGCTAAATGAATAAACTATTTATAAAGTGAATTTCTCAAAGTTCTGAGCAACTCCCCTACAGTTTTTGTCTTAGTAAAAGGACTGGCTACATCAATACAATCTTAGTCCCTGGGAAATAAGTACATAGCTGTAGGCATTGCTAAAATATGAACATATCAGTAGATTTTCCTTTGTAGACTATTGTAACTGTTTACTTGCTTTTTTGTTTTATTCATTTTCTCTTTAAGTCATATTGTGTCTGCTACTTTTTTCTTGTTCAACAATTATTTCTTTTCTCTTTTTCTTTCTTGCAGTACCCACAGTTGTCAAAGGATTTATATGTGTTTAATAGTACAGAAGCTTTAGAAGAAAAGAAAACCATACTTGCAAAGAAGAAAGTGAAAGAGCTGAGAATTTTGGATCCCAAAACGGTGCAGAATCTTTCTATCTTCCTAGGATAGTATGGTATGCCATATGAAGAAATAAAAAGTGTTATTCTGGAGGTTAATGAAGACATGTTGAGTGAGCCCTTAAGTCAGAATCTTGTAAAACAAAAAACTGAGAAGATACTCAATGAACTAGCAGAGCTGAAGAATGAATATGATGACCTCTGTGAACCTGAACAGTTTGGAGTTGTGATGAGCTCAGTGAAAATGTTGCAGCCTTTTCTCAATAACATTCTTTTCAGGCTCACATTTGTAGAACATGTAAACAACGTCAAACCAAGCATCATAGCAGTAACTCTGGCCTGTGAAGAACTGAAGAAAAGTGAAAGCATTAACGGAATTTGGAGTTAGTTCTTTTGGCTGGAAATTACATGAACTCAGACTCAAAAATGCCAAGCCTTTGGGTTTTAAGATCAACTTTCTCTGTAAGGTAAGAGAACATCTTGTAATGCCAATTTACAATAATAATCTCATCCATGAGAGGGAACTCAGTTTAAACACCAATAGTATGTAAGCCAAAAAAGTATGCTTTAAAAGGATGAATTTTATGGCATGTGAGACCTAGGTTCAATCTCTGAGTTGGGAAGATCCCCTGAATAAGGGAACAGCCACCACTCCAGTATTCTGGCCTGGAGAATTCCATGGACAGAGGAGCCTGGCAGCTACAGTCCATGGGATCACAAAGAGTCAGACACGACTGAGTGAAGTCATCATCAATAGATATTTGTTTATTGAAAATAATTTATAAAACTTTATAATTGTATTCTAGGTTCTGTGTTGGGAACAGGATAAAAAATAATGAGGCTTAAAAATGTTCTCTGAGAGCTCATGGAGTTCTCAATATTGTGAAAGTGACAATTCTTAGTCAAATTTTCAAGCATAACCAATGGACAACTATTGAGCACCATTTTATAAAGCAGAGTTCAGCAGACTTTTTCTGTCATTTTCTAGATAGTACATAATTTAGACTTTGCAGGCCATAGACAGTCTTCATCACAACTAATACTTAACTCTACATTGTAGTACGAAAGTGGTCATGAACAATATATGAATCAATTAACATGGTTGTGTTATAATAAAACTATTTAAAATAATGGGCAACAGGGCATACTAGTCTATGGTTATCTTTGGCAAATTCTTCCATACAAATGAATAATGATGGCGTGATTCATGGTAAGAGGAGTGAAAAAACTAGCAGGTAGTGTTACATTCTCATTTAATGATCCAATCACTTACTCTGTGTCAGGTATTGTAAAGTTGAAACTTCTTTTCTTAAAGTTCACTGTACCAGCTCCAAACAGACACTCTGCAACCTGATGTTTTGTATCATCCCTCAGACTCTGAAATATACTACATGTACTCTGCAAATAATGGGGCCATATTTGGATAAAATAATTTTGTTTCTAAAACAGTAGAATTTTTAGAAACAAAATAGAATGATGGTTGGACTGGGGAGATGTTAAAGCATACAAATTTGCAACTAGAAGATGTACAAGTTCTGGAGTGCTAATACATAGCATAGTGATTATAGTCAACCATACTATATTATATACTTCATTGCTAAGAGACTCCATCTTAAATGTTTTGATCACACACACACACATAGAAATGATAAGTATGTGGCCTGATAAAGGTGTCAGCTTTAGCTACGTTGTTAATCATATTATAATATATAAATGACTCAATCAACATATTGCTCATCTTAAACTTCAGTTCATTCGCTCAGTCGTGTCTGACTCTTTGTGACCCCATGAATAGCAGCACTCCAGACCTCCCTGTACATCACCAATTCCTGGAGCTTATCCAAACACATGTCCATTGAGTCAGTGATGCCATCCAGCCATCTCATCCTCTAACCTCCTCTTCTCCTCCTGCTCCCAATCCCTCCCAGCATTAGGGTCTTTTCCAATGAGTCAACCCTTCACATGAAGTGGCCAAAGTACTGGAGTTTCAGCTTTAACATCATTCCTTCCAATGAACACCCAGGACTGATCTCCTTTAGAATGGACTGGTTGGATCTCCTTGCAGTCCAAGGGGCTCTCAAGAGTCTTCTTCAACACCACAGTTCAAAAGCATCAATTCTTCGGTGCTCAGCTTTCTTCACAGTCCAACTCTCACATCCATACATGACCACTGGAAAAACCATGGCCTTGACTAGACAGACCTTTGTTGGCAAAGTAACATCTCTGCTTTTGAATACGCTATCTAGGTTGGTCATAACTTTCCTTCTAAGGAGTAAGCTTCTTTTAGGTTCATGGCTGCAGTCACCATCTACAGTGATTTTGGAGCCCCAAAAATAAGGTCTGACACTGTTTCCACTCTTTCCCATCTATTTCCCATGAAGTGATGGGAACAGATGCCATGATCTTTGTTTTCTGAATGTTGAGCTTTAAGCCAAGTTTTTCACTCTCCTCTTTCATTTTCATCAAGAGGCTTTTTAGTTCCTCTTCACTTTCTGCCATAAGGGTGGTGTCATCTGCATATCTGAGGTTATTGATATTTCTCGTGGCAATCTTGATTCCAGCTTGTGCTTCTTCCAGCCCAACATTTCTCATGATGTACTCTGCATAGAAGTTAAATAAGCATGGTGACAATATACAGCCTTGATGTACTCCTTTTCCTATTTGGAACCAGTCTGTTGTTCCACGTCCAGTTCTAACTGCTGCTTCCTGACATGCATACGTGTTTCTCAAGAGGCAGGTCAGGGGTCTGGTATTCTCATTCCTTTCAGAATTTTCCACAGTTTCTTGTGATCCACACAGAGGCTTTGGAATAATCAATAAAGCAGAAGTAGATATTTTTCTGGAACTCTCTTGCTTTTTCAATAATCCATCAGATGTTGACAATTCGATCTCTGGTTCCTCTGCCTTTTCCAAAACCAGCTTGAATATCTGGAAGTTCACGGTTCATGTATTGCTGAAGCCTGGCTTAGAGAATTTTGAGCATTACTTTACTAGCATGTGCTGCTACTGCTGCAGCTGCTGCTAAGTCGGTTCAGTCGTGTCCAATTCTGTGTGACCCCAAAGACAGCAGCCCATCAGGCTCCTCTGTCCTTGGGATTTTCCAGGCAAGAGTACTGGAGTGGAGTGTCATTGCCTTCTCCTTATTAGATGTGAGATGAGTGCAATTGTGCAGTAGTTTGAGCATCCTTTGGCATTGCCTTTCTTTGGGACTGGAATAAAAACTGACCTTTTCCAATCCTGTGGCCACTACTGGGTTTTCCAAATTTGCTGGCATATTGAGTGCAGCACTTTCACAGCATCATCTTTCAGGATTTGAAATAGCTCAACTGGAATTCCATCACCTCCACTAGCTTTGTTCATAGTGATGCTTTCTAAGGCCCACTTGACCTCATATTCCAGGATGACTGGCTCTAGGTGAGTGATCACACCATCAAGATTATCTGGGTCATGAAGATCTTTTTGTACAGTTCTTCTGTGTAGTCTTGCTACCTCTTCTTAATATCTTCTGCTTCTGTTATGTCCATACCATTTTTGTCCTTTTTCGAGCCCATAATTACATGAAGTATTCCCTTGGTATCTCTGACAGAATGTGGTCCGCTGGAGAAGGGAATGGCAAACCACTTCAGTATTCTTGCCTTGAGAACCCCATGAACAGTATGAAAAGGCAAAATGATAGGATACTGAAAGGGGAACTCCCTGGTCGGTAAGCACCCAATATGCTACTGGAGATCAGTGGAGAAATAATTCCAAAAAGAATGAAGGGATGAGCCAAAGCAAAATCAATACCCAGTTGTGGATGTGACTGGTGATAGAAGCAAGATCTGATGCTGTAAAGAGCAATATTACGTAGGAACCTGGAATGTCAGGTCCATGAATCAAGGCAAATTGGAAGTGGTCAAACAGGAGATAGAGTGAATGTTGATATTCTAGGAATCAGCGAACTAAAATGGACTGGAATGGGTGAATTTAACTCAAATGACTATTATATCTAGTACTGTGGGCAAGAATCCCTTAGAAGAAATGGAGTAGCCATCTTGGTCAACAAAAGAATCCGAAATGCAGTACTTGGATGTAATCTCAAAAATGACAGAATGATCTCTGTTCGTTTCAAAGGTAAACCATTCAATTATCATGGTAATCCAAGCCTATGCCTCAACCAGTAACACTGAAGAAGTTGAAGTTGAATGGTTCTGTGAAGACCAAAAAGACCTTTTAGAACTAACACACAAAAAAGATGTCCTTTTCATTATAGGGGACTGGAATGCAAAATTGGGAAGTCAAGAAACATCTGGAGTAGTAGGCAAATTTGGCCTTGGAGTATGGAATGAAGCAGGGCAAAGACTAATAGAGTGTTGCCAAGAGAATGCACTGGTCATAGCAAACAGTCTCTTCCAACAACACAAGAGAAGACTCTACACATGGACATCACCAGATGGTCAACACCGAAATCAGATTGATTATATTCTTTGCAGCCAAAGATGGAGAAGCTCTATACAGTTAGCAAAAAAAGACTGGGAGCTGACTGTGACTCAGATCATGAACTCCTCTCTGCCAAATACAGACTTAAATTTAAAAAAGTGGGGGAAAACCACTAGACCATCCAGATGTGACCTAATCAAATCCCCTATGATTATACACTGGAAGGGAGAAATAGATTTAAGGAACTATATCTGATAGACAGTGTGCCTGATGAACTATGGATGAGGTTTGTGACATTGTACAGGAGACAGGGATCAAGACCATCCCCATGGAAAAGAAATGTAAAAAAGCAAAATGGCTGTCTGAGGGGCCTTACAAATAGCTATGAAAAGAAGAGAAGTGAAAAGCAAAGGAAAGATATAAGCATCTGAATGCAGAGTTCCAATTAATAGCAAGGAGAGATAAGAAAGCCTTCCTCAGCAATCAATGCAAAGAAATAGAGGAAAACAACAGAATGAGAAAGACTAGAGATCTTATACTTATGTAATGTTGAATGGAATTTATATCTCAGCAAAAGTACCATGGGTCATCAGAAAATAATTTTCATAAGTGAACATACATTTGAGAGTTTGTTCTGTATCTATGTGATTAGTTTACATGTTGAGGCAGAATATGAACCTTAGAAAACCCCCAGTGATAAATTCTGTTGCCACCTTGTTTTACGTTTCACAACCTGTACCATTCCCAATATCATCTTGACTCAAGGTGACTGTGGTAGGACTATTCACACTCCTTCAAATACCTGAGTAAGCAACTATTATACATCAACAGCACTATTTTTGCAAAGTAGTAAATAGTTTTATTCATTCCACTCTAGGTTTTTTTAAATTATACTGGTCCATCACTAAAGCACTGGACTCATGTTCGTACTATAGAAAGATATGATATAGAAGGCAGATTTGCATGTAATAATTTTGTATACTTGAACATTAATCATCATTTCATGGATTATAAGATAAATGTTGACTATCCTTTGTTTTATAGATACTCTAAATGTTCAAAGTATACCAATAAGACTAAACTTATTATTCACTTTATATATGCCAAAGTGAACAAAGTGAAGTGAAGTGAAGTCGCTCAGTCGTGTCCGATTCTTTGCGACCCACGGACTGTAACCCACCAAAGTCCTCCATCCATGATATTCTTCAGGCAAGAATACTGGAGTGGGTTGCCATTTCCTTTTCCAGAACAGTGAACAGAACAGAACAGTGAACAGAAGTAGCAGTCTAATTGTTTTCCAGCTATACTGTATTATTGAATATATTGTATATAAATACAGTTAATTAGCTTTCTGTCATCACCTCTTCAGAGAAGGCAATGGCACCCCACTCAGTGTTCTTGCCTGGAGAATCTCAGGGATGGGGGAGCCTTGTGGGGTGCCGTCTATGGGGTCACACAGATTTGGACACGACTGAAGTGACTTAGCAGCAGCATCACCTCTTAGGACTGAAACGGACAGAATTTTTGATTTCTTTCTAATAATACGCATCTCATTGAGCTTTTCCTGATTACTATCTCTAAATTGAATATTTTTAAATTATATAAAATTTTCAAATCTTTTAATCATTTTAAAGATTATCACATTTTGATTTTATGACCACCTCTCATTCTAGTACACTGTAAGTACTGTAGGGCAGAAATTGTTGTTTATATACTAATTCTCTGAAGTACTTAGCATGTTAATTTTTTTTTCTCATTTCATTATGTTTAACTGCGACTGAGCTTTGGGTGGTCCCTGACAACCTTAAACTTGGAGCCAGGTCCTCCCACATTGCCTTGGTAATGTGAGAAAATATCATAATTGAGACTATTTCTATAGTATAGTCTGATCTTGGTCTCTGCTATCAAGTTAATAACATGAATCTAAACTTTTCAATTGAGACAGGATTTATAGTTAAGAGTATTTTAATTAGCATTTATGAAATGTGTAAAAATAACTAAAGATAATAGGTCAATTTTAATTGTAGAATAAAAGTTTCTTTTTCATTTCTTCTTAAACAGTTTCTACTGTTAAATAACATGATAATGTTAAGGACCAGATTTTATATATATATATATATATATAATATGCTACATATATGTGGCATTGTATATATGTGTGACAGTGTATATATGTGGGATATATGTTGGTGGCATTATATATGTATGTATATGGCATTGTTAGAAATGACATGCATGAATCATATATATAACCATGGTTAGAGCATCATATATAAACCATACATATGACATTGCTGGAAATGAGTGAAATATGTCATACTAAAGGAAAAATAATTTGCATAAACCCTGTAATCTAATGTATCATGGGCATGTGGGCTGACAATTCTCAGACTGAAATATAATGTAGACGATTGAGCAACAATGTGCGGGTGACAGATAATGGGACCCAAGCTTCTCATTATAAAATATAAATTAGAGATAAATGAGGTAGGAGGCTAGAATAATACATATAATTATGGATGAGAGTTGGAAACATCAATATGAACCATGTTTAGTTTAATATAAATATAGATGATTACATATAAAATATTTATATATATACATGTATGAAAGCCTCTTGATGAAAGTGAAAATAGAGAGTGAAAAAGTTGGCTTAAAGCTCAACATTCAGAAAATGAAGATCATGGCATCTGGTCCCATCACTTCATAGGAAATAGATGGGGAAACAGTGGAAACAGTGTCAGACTTTATTTTGGGGGGCTCCAAAATCACTGCAGATGGTGACTGCAGCCATAAAATTAAAAGACGCTTACTCTTGGAAGAAAAGTTATGACCAACCTAGATAGCATATTCAAAAGCAGAGACATTACTTTGCAGACTAAGGTCCGTTTAGTCAAGGCTATGGTTTTTCCTGTGGTCATGTATGGATGTGAGAGTTGGACTGTGAAGAAGGCTGAGAGCTGAAGAATTGATGCTTTTGAACTGTGGTGTTGGAGAAGACTCTTGAGAGTCCCTTGGACTGCAAGGAGATCCAACCAATCCATTCTGAAGGAGATCAGCCCTGGAATTTCTTTGGAAGGAATGATGCTAAAGCTGAAACTCCAGTACTTTGGCCACCTCATGCGAAGAGTTGATTCATTGGAAAAGACCCTGATGCTGGGAGGGATTGGGGGCAGGAGGAGAAGGGGAGGACAGAGGATGAGATGGCTCGATTGCATCACTGACTCAATGGACGTGAGTCTGAGTGAACTCCGGGAGTTGGTGATGGACAGGGAGGCCTGGAGTGCTGCAATTCATGGGTCAGACATGACAGAGTCTGACACAAAGAGTCAGACATGACAGAGTGACTGAACTAATACATGTGTTAGCATGCACAAATACAAATCTCTGTTTTGTCTGATGAAATGTCTTAAAGAAACAGCACCCCAATAATAAGAGCATACCTAGCATCCAGATCTTGATTTCTAAACTTCTCTTCCATAAAAAGGAACAGGATTCTTTAAACACAGAGCTGATTTTAGCACTGAAACATGACATAGACTAGTCTCGAGTATCTTATAGTGCCAAAAAAATGTTTTGGAAAAAGAAAAAGGACCATTGATGGGAGTATGTTATAGGGACATAGGAGTCAACTGAAAGATGAAAAAAGATAAGAAACAAAATAAAGTGGTGTTGGTTTATAACCTAAAATACAGATCCAAGAGTCCATAGTGATAAAAATAAATAAATAAGTAAGTAGTGGAGAAGAGATGGATCTCTTATTCGGATAAATTCCACATAACTATGGCAGATACTCTGCTTTAAAGGATAAGAGTATGACTTCCCATTTCTCAAGTCACATTGTGATTGACTTCCTCCAAAGAGTACACAGTGTGAAAAGGGGGAAAGGGGGTGAAGAGAGTAAGTTTACAGTACAGAAAACCAACAGTTACTATCTGAGCCATATGATCAAGGTCAACATCTGTGGTGATAAATCACACTGATAGTATGAACCCTTGATATGATATAATGAAAATGGCACATAACCACAGTGGTCTTATTCCAGAATTCCATTGAAAGTGAAAGTGACTCAGTCATGTCTGACTCTTTGCAACCCCATGGACTATACAGTCAATGGAATTCTCCAGGCCAGAATACTGGAGTGGGTAGCCTTTCCCTTCTCCAGGGGATCTTCCCAACCCAAGGATCAAACTCAGGTCTCCCACATTTGAGCGAGTTCTTTACCAACTGAACCACAAAGGAAGCCCAAAATTTGGGAAAACAATGGCCAAATCCTAGGGAGAGGTATTCTACATTATACCTTACCAGTTCATTTCAAAACTATCAAGATCATCAGAGAATAGAAAAGTTTGAGAAACTGTCAGAGCCAAGAGGGTCCATACATGGCATGAGGACAATAAGTAAAGTGGTCTCCTAGAGGGGATTCTGGAACAGAAAAGGATTGTAGATAGAAACTAAATCTTAATAAATCATAAACCTTAGTTGACAACAGGATATCACCCACATTTATTAATGTGACAGATATGTTATGCTGATTTATTAACATATACTTAGCTACGTCATAATGGAAACACTTGATACTATACTTTCAGTATTTTTAGAATTTAAATTACTAAAATTTTATTTAAAAAATGTAGCAACATAGTTAATTTCTTTTTGGACATGGGGCATATGTCTGCACCTGAACTTCTTTGAGACAGATTTTTTTGCACAGGTCTAACTATACCCTGAAGGGTTTTCCTGGTGGCTCAGAGGTTAAAGCGTCTGCTTCTAATGTGGGAGACCTGGGTTTGATTCCTGGGTTGGGAAGATCTCCTGGAGAAGGAAATGGCAACTCACTCCAGTATTCTTGCCAGGAGAATCCCATGGACGAAGGAGCCTGGTGGGCTATGGTCCACGGAGTTGCAAAGAGTTGGACACGACTGAGCAACTTAAATTTAACTTTCAACTATATCCTGTGGAAAATTCTGAAAGAGATGGGAATGCTACCACCTGACCTGCCTCTTGAGAAACCTATATGCAGGTCAGGAAGCAACAGTTAGAACTGGACATGAAATAACAGACTGGTTCCAATAGGAAAGGAGTATGTCAAAGCTGTATATTGTCACCCTGCTTATTTAACTTGTATGCAGAGTACATCATGAGAAATGCTGGGCTGGAAGAAGCACAAGCTGGAATCAATATTGCTGGGAGAAATATCAATAATCTCAGATATGCAGATGATACCTTCCCTGGTAGCTCAGCTGGCAAAGAATCCGCCTGCAATGTAGGAGACGTGGGTTCGATCCCTGGGCCGGGAAGATCCCCTGGAGAAGGAAATGGCAACCCACTCCACTACTCTTGCCTGGAAAATCCCATGGACAAAGTCTGGTAGGTGTGGTTGCAAAGAGTCAGACACACGACTGAGTGACTTCACTTCACTTCACCACCCTTATGGCAGAAAGTGAAGAACTAAAGAGCCTAACATGAAAATGAAAGGGAGAGTGAAAAAGTTGGCTTAAAGCTCAACATTCAAAAAAACTACAATCATGGTATCTAGTCTCATCACTTCATGGCAAATAGATGGGGAAACAGTGGCTGATTTTATTTTTGGGGGCTCCAAAATCACTGCAGATGGTGACTGCCACCATGAAATTAAAAGATGCTTACTCCTTGGAAAGAAAGTTATGACCAACCTAGATAGCATATTCAAAAGCAAAGATATTACTTTGCCAACAAATGTCCTTCTAATCAAGGCTATGGTTTTTTCAGTAGTCATGTATGGATGTGAGAGTTGGACTATAAAGAAAGCTGAGCACAGAAGAATTGATGCTTTTGAACTGTGTTGTTGGAGAAGACTCTTGAGAGTCCCTTGGACTGCAAGGAGATCCAACCAGTCCATCCTAAAGAGATCAGTCCTGGGAGTTCATTGGAAGGACTGATGTTGAAGCTGAAACTCCAATACTTTGGCCACCTGATGTGAAGAGCTAACTCACTTGAAAAGACCCTGATGCTGGGAAAGATTGAGGACAGGAGTAGAAGGGGACAACAGAGGATGAGATGGTTGGATGGCATCACCGACTCAATGGACACGAGTTTGGGTGAACTCTGGGAGTTTGTGATGGACAGGGAAGTCTGGCGTGCTTTGGTCTGTGGGGTCGCAAAGAGTCAGACATGACTGAGCACCTGAACTAAACTGAACTATATACCCTGACTGTTTGACTGATTGGGGTTTAAGCAAACTCTCAAAAGCTCAGTATGCAATAAACCAACATGTCAGTTAATCATGATCCAAACCATATTTTAAAACCACACATTTATAACCACACATGTATAACTTTGTTTTTGTTTCTCAACATTCTTTCTAAATGTGCACAGTAGGTGATCTTATCTGTCCCTAAGTGAAAACTCTTCCAGGTTTGGTAATTTTATACTGACATCTTAGTTTTTGGAAAATTGTATAGAAGCTTTAAATAGCATCATTTCATTAATCTTATTTCCAATATTTTTGCCAGAATGTTAATACATTCATATGTATTCAAGTATTATTCAATTTTCAGACATTATTTCTATTAGAAATTTGTTATACATTATTATGCTAGTCTTTCAGTTATTGTAGGAATTACTATACATATCCTTGATATATTATAGTGTACTTAATACTTTAAATAATTTATAAATGATATGAGATTTATCTATGATTAGCTTCATTTCCTCCATAACTATGATTGCTGCACTACTGTTAACATATTTTTCTTCTATGTGTTATAAAGTTTATGGCCCATTGTTGTTATGTTTCTGTTAATATTACAATTTTCTATATAGAACCACATAATCAACATTTCTTCCAGTACTAGGCTGTATTCTGGAAATATTTCAGCCTATACCAAGTTCTTTTGCACTAAATTGTACAATATTTCTTGTATGATGGCGTCTAACAACATAAGATTTGCCAGAAAATATTATTATTCTGTCCTATTTTTGAAGGACATTTGCATGGAGTATATAAGTCTGGTTGATAGGTTTGTGTTTTTTTTTAATATTTGCTTATTAAAGTCTTGTTCAGTTGTCTTCTGATATCTATAGGTTGTGGTAAAGAGGCAGTCATAATCTTATTGCCAGTTAAATTAAATTGTCTTTATTTTATATCCATTATTATGACTTTCTATTTCTTTGGATTATGGGAGTTTGTACTAGAGCTACTTTCATTTGTGTTTATCTAACATGTGTTTTACTGAGTTTATTTAATCTGGAATTAATGTCTTAGTTTTATAAACATTTCATCTATGATTGTATTAAAAAATATTTATCCTTTATCTTTTGACTTTTTATACTTTTCCTTTCAGAAGTACAAGTCAGTATATATTTTGATCTTTGTTTCTTCCACATGTTAAATGCATTGTTTTGTTTGCACCACTTTTTTCTGTTTACATTTTATACTGATCTGTCTTGAAATGCATTAATCTTTCTACTTCATCCTTATATCCATCCAATGAATTAATCTACATACTTTAAATTTCAGGATGTTCATTTTATTCTTTTTAAAATTTTATATCTCTGAAGGTCTCTACCTTTAAACTAATCTCTTCATGTTTCCTCTATTTTCTTATCACGAAAGTGAAGTGAAATGAAGTGAAAGTGCAAGTCGTTCAGTCATGTCTGATTATTTGCGACTCCATGGACTATAGTCCATGCAATTCTCCAGGCAGAATTCTGGAGTGGGTAGCCTTTCCCTTCTCTAGGGGATCTTCCCAACCCAGGGATCGAACTCAGGTCTCCCGCATTGCAGGGGGATTCTTTATCAGCTGAGCCACAAGGGAAGCCCAAGAATATTGAAGTGGGTAGCCTATCCCTTCTCCAGCAGGTCTTCCCAACCCAGGAATAGAACCATGGTCTCCTGCATTGCAGGCGGATTCTTACTGAGCTACATTCTTATCAAGGGTATTATGTAATATATAAAGTACATGTGAAAATGTTTATAATGTTCACTAAATCTCAGTTCAGTTCAGTAGCTCAGTCGTGTCGGAATCTTTGTGACCCCGTGAATGGCAGCACGCCAGGCCTCCCTGTCCATCACCAACTCCCGGAGTTCACTCAGACTCACGTCCATCGAGTCAGTGATGCCATCCAGCCATCTCATCCTCGGTCGTCCCCTTCTCCTCCTGCCCCCAATCCCTCCCAGCATCAGTCTTTTCCAATGAATCAACTTTAGAGGCCAAAGTATTGGAGTTTCAGCTTTAGCATCAGTCATTCCAATGAACACCTAAGACTGATCTCCTTTAGGATGGACTGGAAAAATAATCAGTGAGATTATTTTTTCATTGAATAGTATCATTTCTCTGCCTCTTTACTCTTCAAGTATTTTTAATTTGAAAAATGTGTATAAAAAAGTAAGTGTTTAATGATTTGATTTTACTCAGGACAGATTTTTTTCCTTTAATTTTATTAGAAAATCTAGTGAGAAGCTGATAATTTCAGTCTGTTCAGTATTTGGGTAGGTTCAGGATTGGATTGTAGCTTTTAATACATAAAGCTCTGGTTTCTATTGTCTCATATATAAAACCTTTGTATTTTTGTTACAGTAGCCTCACACGTATTTGTTTTCTAAGCACTACAGGTTTGTAGAAATTTTGCTCTGTATAGTAGTAGCCAGCTTTCCAGACTACTGTGCCACTTTGTAACTAAGTAATAATCCTGTGGAGAAATCCTCCACTGCATCAATAATAATATTTTATTTTTTATTTATCTGTTTGTCACAGACTGCTATTTTCCCCTTTATTTTTCTCACTAGTAAAGATTTTTCTCCCATTGACATACTCAATCCTCACTCCATGCCCAAAATCTAAAAATGCTCTTGGAGAAGAAAGCAGCTAAAATTCTCACTCATCTACAAATGATTCTTCCTCACTAAGTTTTAGTTCATCTAGTTTTATTTGTATTAACAGCTCTCTGATAACTTTTATATGAACTTTCATTTTTATCTACTTTTATTTTGCTTGCTATAGTGAGATTGATGATCTGCCATTACCTGCCTTCTACATGGAAGTGGAAAAAGATAATGCTATTATGTCATGTTTTATTTCTTCATTGATTATAGAAGTTATTTAAACACTTATTTATAAAAAGATCATACAAGTAATATAACTGAACAATATATTGACAAAGAAATTATATTGATTTGGCTGGGAGGCTGATTCTATGATGTGGGGTAAATGTCTTTTTTTTTTCTATGAAATGTAGATAATGCCTTCTCCCTACTTATCTTTCAGAGAGACTCAGAGTTTTTAAGTTAGAAAAAATATCCAGATCTTGTTTATATCTAGGGTGAGATAGAAGTTGCACAATGCAGGGAAATATTTTTTTGTATTTCCAAGTTGTTTATAAAGTGGACAACCTTTACAACATTCTTATAAGTTCATTAGAGTGTCTTAGCCAACAATTTAGAGATCAAAGGACTTAATCCTATTTTTAAGCCACTTTAAGTTGGTTTATGTGCGTACCACAGAGATACTGTGGGTTTAATTCCAGAACACTTCAATAAAGTGAATATTACAACAGAGCGAGTAACACAGTTTTTTGGTTTCCCATGCACGGTTTACTATGCTCTATTAAGTGTAAAATAGCATTATGTCTAAGAAAACAATTAATGTAATAAATTTAAAATAAGCATCTGAATGCAGAGTTTCAAAGAATAGCAAGGAGAGATAAGAAAGCCTTCCTCAGCGATCAATGAAGGAAATAGAGGAAAACGACAGAATGGGAAAGACTAGAGATCTCTTCAAGAAAATTAGAGATACTAAGGAAATATTTCCTGAAAAGATGGGCTCAAAAAAGAATGGAAATGGTATGGTCTAACAGAAGCAGAAGATATTAAGAAGAGGTGGCAAGAGTACATGGAGCAACTGTACAAAAAAATCTTCATGACCCAGATAATCACGATGGTGTGATCACTCACCTAGAGCCAGACATCCTGGAATGTGAAGTCAAGTGAGCCTTAGAAAGCATCACTATGAACAAAGCTAGTGGAGGTGATGGAATTCCAGTGGAGCTATTCCAAATCCTGAAAGTGCTGCACTCAATATGCCAGCAAATTTTGAAAACTCAGCAGTGGCCACAGGACTGGAAAAGGTCAGTGTTCACTCCAATCCCAAAGAAAGGCAATGCCAAAGAATGCTCAAACTACTGCAGAACTGCACTAATCTCACATGCTAGTAAAGTAATGTTCAAAACTCTCCAAGCCAGGCTTCAGCAATATGTGAACCGTGAACTTTCAGATATTCAAGCTGGTTTTAAAAAAGGCAGAGGAACCAGAGATTAAGTTGCCAACATCTGCAGGATCATGGAAAAAGCAAGAGAATTCCAGAAAAACATCTATTTCTGCTTTATTGACTATGCCGAAGCCTTTGACTATGTGGATCACAATAAACTGTGGAAAATTCTGAAAGAGATGGGAATACCAGACCACCTGACCTGCCTCTTGAGAAACCTATAGGCAGGTCAGGAAGCAAGAGTTAGAACTGGACATGGAACAACAGACTGGTTCCAAATAGGAAAAGGAGTATGTCAAGGCTGTATATTGTCACCCTGCTTATTTAACCTATATGCAGAGACATCATGAGAAACGCTGGGCTGGAAGAAGCACAAGCTGGAATCAAGATTGCCGGGAGAAATATCAATAACCTCAGATATGCAGATGACACCACCCTTATGGCAGAAAGTGAAGAGGAGCTAAAAAGCCTCTTGATGAAAGTAAAAGAGGAGAGTGAAAAAGTTGGCTTAAAGCTCAACATTCACAAAATGAAGATCATGGCATCTGGTCCCATCACTTCATGGGAAATAGATGGGGAAACAGTGGAAACAGTGTCAGACTTTATTTTTCTGGGCTCCAAAATCACTGCAGATGGTGACTGCAGCCATGAACTTAAAAGACGCTTACTCCTTGGAAGGAAAGTTGTGACCAACCTATATAGCATATTCAAAAGCAGAGACGTTACTTTTCCAACAAAGGTCCATCTAGTCAAGGCTATGGTTTTTCCAGTGGTCATGAGTGGATGTTAGAGTTGGACTGTGAAGAAAGCTAAATGCTGAAGAATTGATGCTTTTGAACTGTGGTGTTGGATAAGACTCTTGAGAGTCCCTTGGACTGCAAGGAGATTCAACCAGTCCATCTTAAAAGAGATTAGTCCGGGGTATTCACTGGAAGGACTGATGCTAAAGTACTCCAGTACTTTGGCCACCTCATGCGAAGAGTTGACTCATTGGAAAAGACTCTGATGCTGGGAGGGATTTGGGGCAGGAGAAGTAGGGGACAACAGAGAATGAGATGGCTGGATGGCATCACCGACTTGAAGGACACGAGTTTGAGTGAACTGCAGGAGTTGGTGATGAACAGGGAAGCCTGGCGTGCTGTGATTCACACGGTCACAAACAGTCAGACACAACTGAGTGACTGAACTGAACTGAACTGTACTGATTGCTGAAAAGAATGGTAGCGATCAACTGACAATGCAGGGTTGCCACAAACCTTCAATTTTTGTAAAAATAATACCAGTATTCAATATCTATGAGCCACAGTAAAGCCAGTGCAATAAAATGAGATATGTCTGTATAATCAGAGATTGGTTTCAGGTCATATCAGAATATGTTGATTCTTGATTATATTGTAAAGGACAGTCCCAGGATAAGAGATAAGAAGAATCAACATATTTGCTCCACTTAGCTTTTTTGTTTTACTTTATAATAAAAATGACCTAGTATAGAAGTTTTCTTTTCAAATGTTATTTGAGAGAGTATTTTGAGACCTCATAAGTCATTGTTCTAGGCTATATTTCAAAGCAGTATCTCTTTAAAACAGGAGAATTTAAATTGAATAAATTGAAAGCAGATTTAGTCTTTCCCTTCAGCCACTCTAACATAGCTTTTTTGTTCCCAGAATTGGTTCCTCAAAAAATGTTATCTAAAGTGCTAATATGAATACCCAAATCATAGCCAATGTTGAATATATATATATATATATATACATATATACATATATATACATACATACACACACACACATATATATGTGTATAGTAGGGCTTCCCTTGTGGCTCAGCTGGTAAAGAATCTGCCTGCAATGTGAGAGGCCTGGGTTTGTTCCCTGGGTTGGGAAAATCGCCTGGAGAAGGGAAAGGCTACCCACTCCAGTATTCTGGCCTGGAGAATTCCATGGATAGTCCATGGATTCAGTAAGACTTGGACATGACTGAGTGACTTTATCTTTCACTTTCACATGTATAGTATATATACATATGTGCATATATGTATGTGTACACACATGCATGCATGTATACACACGTGTGCATTGTGCATATGCATGTATATGTATGTGTGTATATATGTGTATATATCTATATATTTATGAGTGAGTGAGTGAATTCGCTCCGTCGTGTCTGACTCTGCGACCTCATGGACTGTAGTAACCTACCAGGCTTCTCCATCCATGGGATTTTCCAGGCAAGAATACTGGAGTGGGTTGCCTATAGATATACTATTACAAATCAATTGAGAAGAGTTGTATAAAACATTTAATCTTTGTAAAAGACAGTCTAATTTCAAAACCCACTTTCCCCATTAACTAAATGTAACCCCATTGATTGCATCAGGAAGGATACAGAGCTTGTGATCAGTCGTGTCTAAGCCATGACCCTTTACCATCTTATGGACTGTAGCCTGCCAATAGAATTCTCTGTCTATGGGATTTCCAGGAAAGAATACTGGAATGGGTTTCCATTTCCTTCTCCAGGGGATCTTCCAAACCCAGAGATGGAACCTGAGTCTCTTGCATTGGAGGAGGATTCTTTACCACTGAGCCACTGGGAAAGCCCAAGGATATTAGTAATCTCCACCTTAGAAAATCTTTCAAGCACATTTATTGTGTATGCATGAGTATGGACACATATTCACCATTATTTTTTATTGCTACCTTTCCAGGGTATCACCTCATGCCAGAATCCCAGAGCTTAAGTTCTGAGAATCAGGTCAAGGTTTCTGATCATTGAGGCTAAAATGGCAGAGTAGACTCCTCCTCACTTCTGATCTGCATCAGAGGGTAGACCTCTTTCACCAGAAAGAGCACATCAGCTTATGGAAGGGACCTGTGGCTGCAGAGTCAGAGTAGGAGGCTGCAGGCCCTGTGCTGCCAAGGGGGAGGGTTTTCCTACAGCCCTGGGTGCACAGCTCAGCTCAGGATATATATTGTGCTCTGGGCTATGGCAGCACCTGCCTCATTGGTGACTTCAGTGCAGCCCCATCCTGTGTGAATTACTTGGGCTGAGCCTGCATGTGGCAGCAACCCAGTACAGCCTAGCAGCTTCCACCTGCCTGGCACTGCCTCTACCCAACATGTTTGATGTTTCACTTTATTAAGTGTGAAATAGCATTATGTCTAAGAAAAAATGTGTATGCTTTAAAATAATTATTAATTGCTAAAAGAAAATAATAACCATTATTTTACCTGACAGTGCAGGATTTAAAATTGGGTACTTGAGCACCTACCCCAGTGCTGGCCAGCAGAGAGCCCAATACCACCAGCTTTTCTCATGGATTCCATGATGGGAAAAGTTGGCCCTGGTGATGGATCTGAAGGTCTATTGGTCCCTACATCCTCAGCTTCTGTGCTGGTGGCTCCTGCTGATCAAACCTGTACACACAGATTCTGACTGCATGGGTCTCCCCTCACTAAGGCTTATGGGGCAGAAATCCTGCCAAGCCCTTGCCATGTTTGCAGATGCTGCCCTTTGCAGCCAGAGGGAGACTAAATAGGAAGAGAACAAAGAGTGGGTGGAGGTGGGATCACCAACCCCTTGGGATGCTCTTGGAGGGAGAGCACCAGGGTTGTGGCTCTAGAACATGACTCGGGCAAAGCCACCAGTTTCCAGATACAGAATTTGAGGTGACATCATACACAATCAACCATGATCCACTGGTTTACCTTAGCAGAATAGAAGGAGCTGTGAAGCTCTGGCAAGTCTAGGATAAAGAAATAATCAAAGCAGGTTGAGTGATCTGTTGGAAAACAGACATTAATGGGGCTTCTGGACCATGTAAGTGCTGCAAATATCTTCCCATCTTCTGAGAAATATAACTTCACAGTTTTGTGTCGGGGTGCAGCCCCGGTGGATCCAGGGATGCTCAAAGGTGGGACGGAGCAGGCGGATAGGAAAGGATAGGACAGGATAGCTCAGGACAGGATAGAACAGTAGGAAATGAATGAAAATAGGAGGCTGAATAACTTGGTTTATGGGGAAAGCCAATAAAACCTCAAGACAAGAGGTTTGTACCATCTACGTAGGCCACCAGTGTCTGCTTGAATCTCTAAAGAGGCCCCACCGTGGGTCCACTTTTCTCGCAGAACTTATAGCCAGGGCAAGTAAGTAGACGTGGTGAGCCTCCTGCTCCAGATGGGAATTCAGCCTGGAGGTAAAGTACAAGAGGACAGAGAGGTAGAGAGAGAGAGAGGTGTGGGAGCCAGATGTCCCTAAAGAACGAGTCTAGGAGAGTGAGTCGTCGGAGAGACCGGCCTGCAGAACCGGTCTGAGAAATTCGGGTCCGAGAAATAAAAACCGCTCTGAGAAACTGTTCCCAAGAGAAACTGACTCCAAACTTTATTTTTCACATCCCCTTTTTATACCATAAGATCAATGAGTTTCACAAATTTGGCAATGACAGCAGCCCTGACTCTTATCGAGAGCAGGCTTAGTCTCTGCATACCTAATTGTATACACAAGTCTTAGGTAATTTACATCATCTTCCAGCCAAAAGGCCAATTCGACAATTTACAGCTCTTTTCTGATAAGTGTTAGTTTTTCCAAGGTCTGGCGCCATTCTCGGGAGGTGCTAAACAAGATTGGATTTTCATAAATGCAAGGACACAGAAAACAGGAGTACAAATGATTTATAAAAGAAACAATTAACTCAAAGGCCTAGTGTTGCTAACATCAAAAAAACTACTACATTTCTATCCCCAAATATAGTTTGTATAGCAGAAACTTCCAGGTGCAGATAAGGAGGTCTGGCAACAGTCATTGAAGCAACAGTGAAATAAATCTATTAAGGCTTTGGCTCTTAAGAGAAGTTAGTTTGTAAATTAAGACATTTCAAGGCTCTTCTGCCCCTCACAGCTGGGGGTTGCGAGCAATTCACAGGCTTGTAAAAGGTCAAAGGAATCCGCTTAGGCAGGTTAGAGCATTATCAAAGGGGGTTGGGCTGCAACACTCCTTTCAAATGCAGGGAGCTAAGACAGTGAATTAACTCTATCCGAGAAACTGGCAGAAAACAGTGGAGAAACAGACAAATACAGAACAAATTTTTATTATTGGGGCACATGCTCAGGAAAAACCAGGGAGAAATCCGATGACTCAGATTGCTCTGCCATCTGAGTGTGCCTCGTGACTCTGGCACGGGTGGGATTCCTCACGCCGGCTTCCCGCAACCCTTGGTCCCCTCCTCAGCGCGAGGTGAGAGTTAGTTTCCTTTTTATCAAAGGGGGTTGGGCTGCAACACTCCTTTCAAATGCAGGGAGCTAAGACAGTGAATTAACTCTATCCAAGAAACTGGCAGAAAACAGTGGAGAAACAGACAAATACAGAACAAATTTTTATTATTGGGGCACATGCTCAGGAAAAACCAGGGAGAAATCCGATGACTCAGATTGCTCTGCCATCTGAGTGTGCCTCGTGACTCTGTCACGGGTGGGATTCCTCGCGCTGGCTTCCCACAAGGATCTGACAGCTTCGCAGGCGAATTTTATCAAACATTTAGAGAAGAGTTAACACCTGTCCTGAAACTGTTTCCAAAAAATTGCAGAGGAAAGAACACTTCCAAACTTATTTTATGGGGCTTCTCTGGTGGCTCAGACAGTAAAGAATCTGCCTGCGATGTGAGAGGCCCCAGGTTTGACCCCTGGGTTGGGAAGATACCCTAGAGAAGGGAATGGCAACCCACTCCAGTATTCTTGTCTAAAAAATTCCATGGATAGTGGAACCTGGCAGGCTACAGTCCATGGGGTTGCAAACAAATAAAAGTTCAGGACCCGATGGCTTCACAGGCTAATTTTATCAAATATTTAGAGAAGTTAACACCTATCCTAAACTGTTCCAAAACATTGAAGAGGAAGGAAAACTTCCAACTTCATTTTATGAGGCAACCATCACCCTGATAACCAAACCAGACAAAGATAGCACAAAAAAAGAAAAATACAATATCAACGGATGAACATAGATGCAAAAATCCTCAACAAAATACTAGCAATTCATATCCAACAATACATTAAAAAGGTCATACACTGTGACCAAGTGGGATTCATCCCAGGGAAGCAAGGATTTTTCAGCATCCACAAATCAATCAATGTGATACACCATATCAACAAGTTGAAGAATAAAATTATGGGACAGAATTAGGGTTGGAGAAGGAAGTGGCAACCCACTCCAGTATTCTTGCCTGGAGAATCCCATGGACTGTAGCCTGGCAGGCTCCTCTGTCCACAGTGTCGCAAGAGTTGGACACGACTTATCGACTAAACCACAAATTAGGGTGGTGTGCTGGCCTCCTCTGACCCATGGGTGTCCTACTTGATCCTAGGGTGTTCCAAGGAACCCAGACGGTGGAAGACCTGCTGTATTTCTTATTTGGGTCTGGGGACTGCTTTTCTCCATGTTGAACTATTCCCCCATCTCTGTCTATCCTCTGTCATTCTCTTCCATGAGTGGAGGCTCAGGAAGGGGAAGGGGAAGAATTGGGGGACCTGGGAGCAGCAGACCACGTTGGGTAGAGGGCTTGAGGCTAGGTGGGAACTTACTCTTAGGGATGAGCTCTGACTTGCCAAGGCCCCATTTAGTTCGTGCTTTGGATGGAGGTGGTCTTGGGGGAAACATCCCTTTCTGTCATCTTAGAGACTGCCTGATTTTTCACTTTGAGTCTATAGAAAAGTCTGGAATGGGGCTGGAGGTGCCTGGCTGGGTTTTCTGAGTCCCCGGGCATTGGTGGGGGAGGGGGAGGGAGTGGGCAATAGCTGGTAGTGCTTACAGTTCCAGCTCATGGGGACCTGTGAATCTTTTCTCCTGAGCTGGAGTGGGGCAATGTTTTTTGTTTTTGATTTTCATTTTGGGTTTTTGTTTGTTTTATTTTTTGTGATTTTATTTCTTAGAACAGTTTTAGATTTATAGGAAAATTGAGATGATAGTGCTCAGAGTTCCCATATGCCTCATAGCCAGTTTCCCCTGTTATTAACATCTTACATTAATAGAGTATATTAGCCATAATTAATGAACCTTAGTACATTATTATTAACTAGAGACTATAGTTTATTTAAAAATCTTCAGTTTTTACTTTTCTGCTCCACATCCCATCCATGATACCATATTACATTTAGTTTTGTGTCTCCTTAGGCTCTTCTTTGGAGAAAGAAATGGCAACCCACTCCAGTGTTCTTGCCTGGAGAATCCCAGGGGCGGTGGAGCCTGGTGAGCTGCCATCTCTGGGGTCGCACAGAGTCAGACATGACTGAAGTGACTCAGCAGCAGCAGCAGCAGGCTCTTCTTGGTATGATAATGGCTCAGACTTTCTTCTTTTTGGTGACCTTGACAATTTTGAGGAGTCTACTGGTCAAGTATTTTGTGGGATGCCCCTCTATTGGAATTTGTCTGATGTTTTCTTACTATTAGACTGAGGTTCTAGGTGCTAGGGAGGAAGACCAAAGAGGTCTTAACAAGGATACATACCACCAATATGTTCCATCACTGTTGATATTGAGCTTGATCACCTACCTGAGGTGGTATTTGTCACATTTTCCCACTGTAAAGTCACTATTCCCACCTCCCCCCCCAGCCCCATTTTATAGCCACACTGCGTGGCATGTGGGATCTTAGTTCCTTGACCAGAGATTGAACCTGTGTCCCCTGAAGTGGAGGCATGATGTGTTAACCTCTGGACTATCAGGGAAGTCCCAAAAGTTACTACTTTTCCCCCTCCCTTTCCAGACACTGCTCTTTGAAGTCACTATATATAGCTCACACTTAAGGAGGACTCTTCCCCTCTGGGAGACTTTATTTACATAAATTAATTAGAATTCTTCTGAAATGGAGATATGTCCCTTTTCTCTTCTGCTTCTCTATCTAGTCAATTATTCATTTACACAACATGCCCTCCTGGGTATTTATTTCATATTTTGGGTTATTATAATCCAATTCTGCTTTATTTGTTTTGTTGCTCAGTTGTTCCTGCTTTGACTGTTGGCAGTGCTTCAGTTGGCTCCTATGTCCCTTTGATGTATTTCCACCAATGTAAGGCTTTGTGTTTTTGGTTGTTCATTTGTTTGTTCTTTTCCACTTCCTTACTTCCTGGCTCTGACAAGATGCTTCAGGCTCATCTCATATATTTCCTGCTCCAGTTCTAGAATGAGCCACCTCTCTGAGGAGCCCTGGGTCTTTTTAATGTTTTTAATATTTTATTTGAGAGTGACATTAGAAAACAAAATCTGGGTGCCAGGAGTGCTTATCACTACTGGTATATCATTGTTTCTAGGCCCTCTCAGCTGGCAGAGCAAAGAAATATATGTGTTTATACCAGAAAATGCACATATACATATCTACAAATATTTCTATATTTAGCAATTTGTATTTATATTAAACTAAGCATCAGGAGAAGACTCTTGAGAGTCCCTTGGACTACAAGGAGATCAACCAGCCCAACCAGTCCATCCTAAAGGAGATCAGTCCTGGGTGTTCACTGGAAGGACTGATGTTGAAGCTGAAACTCCAATACTTTGGCCACCTGATGCGAAGAGCTGACTCATTTGAAAAGACCCTGATGCTGGGAAAGATTGAGGGCAGGAGGAGAAGGGGATGACAGAGGATGAGATGGTTGGATGGCATCACCAACTCGATGGACCTGGGTTCAAAAGCATCAATTCTTCAGTGCTCAGCTTTCTTTATAGTCCAACTCTCACATCCATACATGACCACTGGAAAAACCATAGCCTTGACTAGACGGATCTTTGTTGGCAAAGTAACATCTCTGCTTTTTAATATGCTGTCTAGGTTGAATGGGTAAAGAAGTGGTGATACATATATACACGGATTATTACTGAGCTATAAAAACGAATGCATTGAGTCAGTTCTAATGAGGTGGATGAACCTAGAGCCTGTTATACAGAGTAAGTAAGTCAAAAAGAGAAAAACAAATATCGTATATTAACGAAAGATAGTACTGATAATGGAGAAGGCAATGGCACCCCACTCCAGTACTCTTGCCTGGAGAATCCCAGGGACAGAGGAGCCTGGGGGGCTGCCGTCTGTGGGGTTGCACAGAGTCAGACACGACTGATGTGACTTAGCAGCAGCAGCAGCAGCAGCAGCAGCACTGATAAACCTATTTGCATGGCAGCAGTGGAGACACAGACTTAGAGAACAAGCTTGTGGACATGGGCGGGGGTAGGAAGGAGACAGTGGGATGAATAGAGAGAATAGCATGGGCGCATATACACTACTGTGTGTAAAATAGACAACCAATGGAAATTTGCTGTTGGACTCAGGGAACTGCAACCGGGGCTCTGTAACAACCTAGAGCGGTGGAAAGGGGTGGGATGTGGGAGGCAGGTTCAAGAGGGAGGGGACATGTATACCTAGAACTGATTCATGTTGAGGTATGGCAGAAACGAATGCAATATTGTAAAGCAATTATCCTTTCATATTAAATTTTTTATTAAATAAAAGAGAAAGCTTGAAGCTGCATGAGAAAAGGATGGCTGACCAGCTCCCAGTTGCTCCAGCTCCTCCCCTCCAACACTTCGAGTTCTGGCTACTTTCTGATAACTGAATGAGCCAGAACCACCCAGTCAACACTTTCCCAAATTCCTAACTTGCAGACTGTGAGATATAATAAAACAATTGTTTTAAATGACTAAGTTTAGGGATGATTTGTTTCACATCAATATTTTCTAATATTTTCTATTTATATGTAATATATAATATATTGTGTTGTCCGTTCAGTTGCTCACTCATGACCAACTCTTTGTGATCTCATGAACCCGCAGCACGCCAGGCCTCCCTGTCCATCACCAACTCCCAGAGATTACCCAAACTCATGTCCATTGAGTTGGTGATGCCATCCAACCATCTCGTCCTCTGTTGTCCCCTTTTCCTCCTGCCTTTTATCTTTCCCAGCATCAGAGTCTTTTCAATGAGTCAGCTCTTCGCTTCAGGTGGCCAAAGTATTGGAGTTTCAGCTTTAGCATCAGTCCTTTCAATGAATATTCAGGATTGATTTCCTTTGGGATTGACTGGTTTGATCGCCTTTCAGTTCAAGGGATCATTAAGAGTCTTCTCCAAAACCACAGTTCAAAAGCATCAGTTCTTCGGTGCTCAGCTGTCTTCATGGTCCAAAGGTCTTTATGGTCTCACATCCATACATGACTAGTGGAAAAATCATAGCTTTGACTAAACAAACCTTTGTTATATATATAAGTCTCAGTAGTTAAAACAATGTGTTGTCAGCACACAAATAGACCAAAAGAATAGAAAATCCAGAAATGACCCAAACACAAAGAGGAAATTAGTATGCATAAAAAGTGGCATTTCAGAAAGAAGTGCTGTTATGGGGAATTCTCTGCTGGCCTAGAGTTTAGGACCCTGCATGCCCACTGCAGGGGGCACAGGTTCGATCCCTGGTCAGGGAACTAAGATTCCCCCATGCTGAGCAGTGCAGCCAAAATAGATAAATTTTAAGAAGGGGAATTTCGAATCAGTGGGAAAACTTGTTTCTTTTTAATAAATGATGTTGCAAGACAGATAATTGTCTGGAAAAATAAAGTTGGATTTATAATTAATATCATATACAAAATAAACTCCAAATAGGCCTAAGATTTAAATATAAAAAATCAAACCCACAAAATAACTAAAAGAAAACATGGGTAAATTCTCTTATAACTTTGGATTGGGTAACCTTTATAACTAAGCTTTAAAAATCTGCAGACCTTAAAAGAAAACATTAATTAAATTTACTAAATATAAAAGAATCTGAAAAGCAAAAAGAAGACAATTGTCAAAAATATTTTAAACTCATTATTACAGATTAGAAATCAATAAAGACATAAAATATATAAATGGGCAGAGATTATGAAAAAGATAACATGTTAACACACAATTTCATGATTGTGAAAGTTTATAGAGAAGTAAATACAAATGGCCCTTTAACTTATGAGGGCATGCTCAACCTCATTTATAGTAAGAGTAATACAAAATAAAACTCTCCCTAACTACTATTTTTTTGGCACTCAGCTTTCTTTATGGTCCAACTCTCACATCCATACATAACTACTGGAAAAACCATAGCCTTGACTAGACGGACCTTTGTTGGCAAAGTAATGTCTCTGCTTTTTAATATGCTGTCTAGGTTGGTNAAGTAATACAAAATAAAACTCTCCCTAACTACTATTTTTTTGGCACTCAGCTTTCTTTATGGTCCAACTCTCACATCCATACATAACTACTGGAAAAACCATAGCCTTGACTAGACGGACCTTTGTTGGCAAAGTAATGTCTCTGCTTTTTAATATGCTGTCTAGGTTGGTCATAATTTTCCTTCCAAGGAGTAAGTGTCTTTTAATTTCATGGCTGCAGTCACCATCTGCAGTGATTCTGGAGCCTCCCCAAATAAAGTCAGCCACTGTTTCCCCATCTATTTGCCATGAAGTTATGGGACCAGATGCCATGATCATGGCTTTCTGAATGTTGAGCTTTAAGCCAACTTTTTCACTCTCCTCTTTCACTTTCATCAAGAGGCTTTTCAGTTCCTCTTCACTTTGTGCCATAAGGGTGGTGTCATCTGCATATCTGAGGTTATTGATATTTCTCCCGGCAATCTTGATTCCAGCTTGTGTTTCTTCCAATCCAGCGTTTCTCATGATGTACTTAGAAGTTAAATAAGCAGGGTGACAATATACAGCCTTGACGTACTCCTTTCTCAATTTGGAACCAGTCTGTTGTTCCATGTCCAGTTCTAACTATTGCTTCCTGACCTGCCTATAGGTTTCTCAAGAGGCAGGTCAGGTGGTCTGGTATTCCCATCTCTTTCAGAATTTTCCACAGTGTATTGTGATCCACACAGTCAAAGGCTTTGGCATAGTCAATAAAGCAGAAATAGATGTTTTTCTGGAACTCTCTTGCTTTTTCAATGATCCAGCAGATGTTGGCAATTTGATATCTGGTTCCTCTGCCTTTTCTAAATCCAGCTTGAACATTTGGAAGTTCAGGGTTCACGTATTGTTGAAGCCTGGCTTGGAGAATTTTGAGCATTGCTTTGCTAGTGTGAGATGAATACAGTTGTATTGCAGTTTGAACATTCTTTGGCATTGGACCGAAAACTGACCTTTTCCAGTCCTGTGGCCACTGCTGAGTTTTCCAAATTTGCTGGCATATAGAGTGCAGCACTTTCACAGCCTCATGTTTTAGGATTTGAAATAGCTCCACTGGAATTCCATCACCTCCACTAGCTTTGTTTGTAGTGATGCTTCCTAAGGTCCACTTGACTTCCAGGATATCTGGCTCTAGGTGAGTGATCACACCATCGTGATTATCTGGGTTGTGAAGATTTTTTTTCTACAGTTCTTCTATGTATTCTTGCTACCTCTTCTTAATATCTTCTGCTTCTGTTAAGTCCATACCGTTTCTGTCCTTTATTGAGCCCATCTTTGCATGAAATATTCCCTTGGGGTCTCTAATTTTCTTGAAGAGATCTCTAGTCTTTCCCATTCTGTTGTTTTCCTGTATTTCTTTGCACTGATCACTGAGGAAGGCTTTCTTATCTCTCCTTGCTATTCTTTGGAACTCTGCATTCAAATGGGTATACCTTTCCTTTTCTCCTTTGCTTTTCACTTCTCTTCTTTTCACAGCTATTTGTAAGGCCTCCTCAGACAGCCATTTTGCTTTTTTGCATTTCTTTTTCTTGGGGATGGTCTTGATCCCTATTTCCTGTACAATGTTATAGTTCATCAGGCACTCTATCAGATATAATCCTTTGAATCTATTTGTCACTTGCACTGTATAATCATAACGGATTTGATTTAGGTCATACCTGAATGGTCTAGTGGTTTTCTCTACTTTCTTCAATTTAAGTCTGAATTTGGCAATAAGGAGTTCATGATGCTTTTAAACTGTGGTGTTGGAGAAGACTCTTGAGAGTCCCTTGGACTGCAAGGAGACCCAACCAGTCCATCCTAAAGCAGATCAGTCCTGAGTGTTCATTGGAAGGACTGATGTTGGAGCTGAAACTCCAATGCTTTGGCCACCTGATATGAAGAGCTGATTCACTGGAAAAGACCTTGATGCTGGGAAAGATTGAAGGCAGGGGGAGAAGAGGACAACAGAGGATGAGATGGTTGGATGGCATCACCGACTCAATGGACATGAGTTTGGGTAAACTCTGGGAGTTGGTGATGGACAGGGAGGCCTGGTGTGCTACAGTCCATGGGGTCGCAAAGAGTTGGTCATTGCTGAGCAACTGAACTGAACTGCTATTTTCAGCCATTATTTGGCAAAAAATCCACAAATTTTACAACACACATTCTTGATGGAATTGTGGGGAAATAGGTATGCTCACATATAATGCATGTTAGCCTAACTCCCATGAAGGGCAATTTGGGAATATTTTCTAATTCACAGATACATTTATTCTTTGACTCACATGCTTGGGAATTTATCCTGTAGATATACCTGCACAGCATAAAGTGTTTCACTGCAGCACTATATCGTATGGTAGAAGATTGGAAATAACCCAAGTGTCAATCAACACAGGACTGGTTACATAAATTTTGATGTAACCACATAAGGGAATACTGTGCAGCTGTAAAAATGATTGGAGAAAATCTCTTAAGTCTATATATTGATTTTTAAAAGTTCTTTCCGTTCCGTTCAGTCGCTCAGTCGTGTCCGACTCTTTGCGACCCCATGAATCGCAGCACACCAGGCCTCCTGTCCATCACCAACTCCCGGAGTTCACTCAGAC
>SJXQ01013156.1:45817-103381 GCA_006408695.1 Aepyceros melampus | reverse complement strand
TTTTTTTCAATTTGAGTCTCAATTCGGTGACTTTAGGGGAAATGTTTTCAATTTTTCACCATTGAAGTTAATGTTTGCTCTGGGTTTGTCATTTATGGGTTTTATTATGTTGAGGTATGTGCTCTCTAGTCTTGCTTTCTGGAGAGTTTTTATCATAAATGGATGTTGAATTTTGTCAAAGGCTTTTCTTGCATCTATTGAGATAATAATATGGTTTTTATCTTTCAATTTGTTGATGTCATGTATCACGTTGATTGATTTGTGGATAGTAATGAATCCCTGCATCCCTGGGATAAAGCCCATTTGGTCATGGTGTATGATCTTTTTAATATGCTGTTGGATTCTCTTTACTTGAATTTTGTTAACAATTTTTGCATCTATGTTCCTCAGTGATATAGGCCCATGGCTTTCTTTTTTTGTGGCATCTTTGTCTGTTTTTGGTATTAGAGTGATGGTGGCCTTATAGAATGAGTTTGGAAGTTTACCTTCCTCTGCAAATTTCTAGAAGAGTTTAAATAGGATAGGTGTTAGCTCTTCTCTAAATTTTTAGTAGAATTCAGCTGTGAAGCCAAAGTTGACATACTTTGATTCAGTAAAATAAGTTTGTCATCCTTGCAATCTACTGATTGGTCATTCATTAAGCCTATACTTACTTTTCTCTATCCAGAATCTAGTGACTATTTTAAAACATTCACAGATCTTAGGATTTCTAGGTGAACAGCATTCTTATACAAAACGATTACTGTACCTCTGTGTTTTTGTTTTTTTTTTACTGTGTTCCAGAGCTCCACTTAGATTTTTCAATAAATAAAATCACTTCAACATAAAATCACTTTAAAAAATCAGCCCATCTGAATTTCAGAGTCTATTCAGTGGTGTATATTTAAATGAAATTATAATTGGAATAAAATATTATTCTTTTTAAATTTTATATTGAGTCTTATGTATTAAACTTTGAGGGCAATCAGGCTATTCAATCCTGTTACCTCTAAATGCAGAATTGTACTTATTAGATCATCTGTCCTAGAGTTATTCTCATGTCACATTTTCTGTCCCATTGGTCCAGAGTGTTCAATCTCATTTGTCAGTTGCTCATTATTATTTCTCTTTATAAAATAAAGATAAACATGCCAGATCTTTCTCTGGTGTAATGCTATAATGCACTCCTACAAGACTTAATATTTATAGACTGCAGACACTTAGTACCTGTCAAAAAATCAGCCCATCTGAATTTCAGAGTCTATTCAGTGGTGTATATTTAAATGAAATTATAATTGGAATAAAATATTATTCTTTTTAAATTTTATATTGAGTCTTATGTATTAAACTTTGAGGGCAATCAGGCTATTCAATCCTGTTACCTCTAAATGCAGAATTGTACTTATTAGATCATCTGTCCTAGAGTTATTCTCATGTCACATTTTCTGTCCCATTGGTCCAGAGTGTTCAATCTCATTTGTCAGTTGCTCATTATTATTTCTCTTTATAAAATAAAGATAAACATGCCAGATCTTTCTCTGGTGTAATGCTATAATGCACTCCTACAAGACTTAATATTTATAGACTGCAGACACTTAGTACCTGTCAACACCAGAGAAGCTGGTGATGAAGTTCTCTGCACTGTTTCATGTTCATGTGGAATGTAGCTGTCTATCTTCCATTTGCTTTCATTGCTGTAATAGATGAGTCAATATAAAAGAACCAAAGGCAAATAGATAAGTAGAAAAGAGAATACAGACAAGGTCTAAAATAGTGCCAGTTCATGGAATTTAAGATCAAAGTAACTAATGAATGACTGAAGCAGGAAGGATAGTTTGTATTTATCTGAGACATCTACTCTTCTGTCTCATTTCACTTCTGAGTTCTGACAGGCAACGTATGCCCAGGCTTGAAGTTATTTGTAAGTAAGCAGAGGAGATCATGAATGATCAAAGCAGCTTGCAAAGCAGCATGATATTATAAAATATAGATATATACTAATATTACAATTACATATGCCAAGAAATTGATATTGATAAAATTTTATCAAAATACTGTAACTTTATCATCAGTTTTTATATGAATTCTTTGGTTTTGAAGCATTAGTCCATGAAATTTTATCACATGTATTGGTTCTTGTACCACCACTAAAATCATGATGTGAAATTGTTTTGTCTCTTAAAGAAATCCCCTGTACATACTCTCCCCATCCCTGCAGCTCTTTATAACCCTGACTACTGATCTCTTTTTCATCTCTAATTTTGTTCTTTGAGAATGTTGTATAAGTAGAATCACAGTATGTATACAATCATAATAATCCAATAAGTGTAATCAAATACCATGTAGCCTCTGAGCTTGACTATTTCTTCATTCACCATAACATCCTGAGAGCCATCTAGGCTATTGTTTTTTAGTTGCTAAGTCATGTCCCACTCTTTTGCAACCTCATTAACTGTAGACTTCCAGGTTCCTCTGTCCTTGGAATTTTCCAGGGAAGAATGCTGGAGTGGGTTGCCATTTCCTTCTCCAGGGTATCTTCCCCACCCAGGGATCAAACCCCCGTCTCCTGCATTGCAGGCAGATTCTTATCACTGAGCCACTTTGGAAGCCCCATTTAAGCTGTTGCATGTATCAATAGTCTGTTTCTTTAATCACTACAGACTGTCACCAACTTATGATGTCTTGACTTTGGATTCTTGACTTTACAGTGGTAAGAAAGTGATACACATTAAGTGGAAACCACATTTTGAATTTTAAAATTTGATCTTTCCCATGATAGCAACATTTGCTATATATTCTTTGGTGATCTGGGCAGCAGCAATAAGCTGAGCTCCTGGCCAGCCCTGAGCATAAAAAACTGACACACTTACCTTCATTCTGTAATCATATAGCTATCCTATTTTCCACTTTCAGTACAGTACTCAATAAATTACATGAGATTTTCAACATTTTAGTATAAAATAGACTTTGCATTAGATGATTTCTCCCACCTAAAGAAAAAGTAAGTAGGCTAAAGTAAGTGTTGAGCACCTTTAATGTAGGCTGGGATAGGTATATTAAATGCATTTTTGTTATTTTCAACTGAAAATGGTTTATTGAGACACAACTCTATTACAAGTTGAAAAAAATCTATATATAATATGTCATTGTACAGATGTATTACAGTGGACTTATTAATCTATTCACCCAAAGAAGAACACTTGACTGGTTTTCAGCTTCTGGTCATCACAAATATTGCTGCTACTATGAATATTCATGTGCAGACTTTTGTGTAAATATAAATTTTTCATTTCTCAAGCATAATTACTCAGGAGTGTGATTGCAAAGTTGTAAGGTAAGTGAATATTTAAGTTTATGTGGAACTGCTGAATTTTTTTCCAGAATGACTGGACCATTCACCCAACAGCAATATATGAGTGCTCCAATTTCTCTGCATCTTTGCCAGAACTTGATATTGTCAGTATTTTTAATTTTAGTCGTTATGGTAGATGTGAAGTAGTATCTCTTTGTGGCTTAATTTGCATTTTCCGAATGACATCGACCATCTTTTTTCTCTTTATTTTTTAAATTATGAAAGTATATATTAGACTTAGAAAACACAGCACAAAATACAGTTACACTATATATTACAACTACTTTTTAATTAAATAAATTAACATTTTTTGTTGGAATTTCAATAGCAAACTCTCAAAAATTAATAGAATGAATATACAGAAAAGTAGGAGGGTACAGTACACCTGAAAAGCACTATGAATCAGCATAATTATGCAATTTTCACACAATAGTAGGATGCAAATTCTATTCAAAGTTCCATAGACTATAAACTAGGAGACATTGATACATATCCAGGGACATAAAACAAGGTGCAAATTTTCATGGTCTAAAGATATTAAAATCCTACAGTTCATTTTTTAATCACAGTGGAGTTATGTTAGAAATCAGTGTCAAAAAATATTTGAGAATAACCCACATATTTTCCAGTGCAATGTGACATTTACTAAGAGAGATATTTGATTTAGACTGACCATCTTTTTATATGCTTATTTCCTTACAACATAGCTCTCTGGTGAAGTGTCTGTGTAACTCTATCGTCCAGTTTTCAGCTGGATTGTTATCTTCCTGCTGTCTAGCGAGTTCGTTGTATTCTGAACACAATCTTTTGATGAAAATGTATTTCCCGTCATTTCTGCGGTTTAGTTTTCCTTCTCTTAATGTCTTTCACAGAGCAAATTTTTAATTTTGATGAAATCTAAGTTTGTTTATGGATCGTGCTTTTGGCGTCATGTCAAAATTCTTTTTGTCTGACCCTAGGTCATGAAGATATTCTCTTATGTTGTTCCTAAAAGATTTGGTAATTTTACATTTTACACTTGGATGTATGGTTCATTTTGAGGCTGTACCCAAATTTTTGTATAAGGTGTGATATTTGGCCAAGTTTTAATTATTTCTCAAGAATATCCAATTGTCCCAACATCATTTGCTCACAAAACTGTTACCCCTATTGAATTGTCTTTGCACTTTTAAAAAAAAATAAAGCTTCCCTACTTGTGTAAATCTACTTCTATACACTTACTCAGTGACATAAACTTGTTAATTATATTCTTTTATTGCCCTTTTAACATTATAGAACTTGTAGAATAATTTTCTTTTTAGTTACTTATATTTATAATTTGTGTTTCTTTCTTTTTTCCCTGATAATTCTACCTAGAAATATTTCAAGCTTATTGACCATTTTAACAAAATTAACTTTGTATTTCATGGCTATCCCTATAGCTTTCTTTGTATTTCACCAATCCAACATTTTATTATTTACTTCTTTCAGTTTATATTGGGTTTAATTTGCTTTCTATCATTTTTCGCTGAAAGCCTAGATGATAGTTTTTCAACCTTTTTTCTTTAGTTAAATAAACATTTAAATAGATAAATTTCCTTTTATATATTATTTTAGCTGCATCTCATACATATTTATATAATGTGCTCTCACAATATTTACTTGCAAAATGTCTTCTAAAGTCATAGCAATTGTTTCTTTAACCTATGGTGGTTTTTAAGATAGTGCACGTGTTCCAAATGTTCCAGAGCTTCCACAGACATCTCTTTGTACTGGATATTCTGTATCATCTCCATTTTGAAGAATAAGTTCTATATAATTTCAGTTTTCTTAAATATATTAAGATTTTTATGATCAAACAGATTGTGTGTGTGTGTGTGTGTGTGTGTGTGTGTGTGCACGTGTATTTCATCTACACAGCAGGGTGTGGCTGCTGCTTGGGTACAGGCTGCGGGTGCCTGGGGAGCACCCAGCACTTGCTGCACAGATGTAGGTGTGCCGGGGTCCAGCCCCAGTGGATCCAGGGTAATTTGAAGCTGGGATGGAGTCAGTGTCCTAAGAAAGAACTGTTTAATTAGAAAAGAGAGATTAGGAAAAAATAGTGTAGTAGAAAAATTAGTTGAGAAAAGACGCTGAATAATTTGGTTTACACGAAAAACCAATAAAACTCTGAGACAGGGAGTTTGCACCACCTACGTAGGCCACTGGTGCCCGCTTGAATAGTGGAGGGTGCCCCGCCTTGGGCTCCTTCTCATGTGAGTCTTAGAAGCCAGGGAAAAATTAGTAGGCTTGGCAAGCCTCCACACTCCAGATGGGAATTCAGCCAGAAAAGAAGAGAATGAGAAAAGACCACATGGGGGAAACTAGTCTTTCTAGGAATTGGTCATTTCTTTATTTTCCAGGTCCACTTTTATACTTTTAGTTATACATAGAGATAAATGCAAGAAACAGAGTCACGCAGGGTCAGCTGCTCCGACTCTTATCTAAAGACAGTGTTCTCAGTATATCTTTGTTCTTACAAGGGTCTTACATTTGTTTACAATATCTTCTGGTCTGGAGACTGATTAACATTTTATGGCCCCACCTTACTTTCTATTGATAAAGGTTAGTAAGTCAGACATGACTGAGTGACTTCCCTTTCACTTTTCACTTTCATGCATTGGAGAAGGAAATGGCAACTCGCTCCAGTGTTCTTGCCTGGAGAATCCCAGGGACAGGGGAGCCTGGTGGGCTGCCGTTTATGGGATCACACAGAGTTAGACATGAATGAAGTGACTTAGCAGCAGCAGCAGCAGCAGCAGTCGATCAGAAAATTTGTTTCCCCTTAAAATCTACTTAGTCTTAAAATAGTGATAAAGTTGCAGTCTTACATAGGAAGTACACAATGGTTTATAACAAAGAAAGAGGAGTACAGTGGTCTATAACAAAGAGAAATTCATTAACTCAAAAGTCTAGTATTGCTAACATCAAAACTACTATATTTCTTTTTCTACATTCCAATCACATTGATTAACATACTCCCAGGTGCCTAAGGATATGGAGGCGTGGTGGCAATTATTATCTCAGCAATGAAACCCTTCACCAACATAATTTTTAACTAACTCACTAGTACTATATTAATAATTTTCTAACTTCTCAAAAGAATCTGTTTTTAGAAAGTTTAAAGCATCTTGTGCCTCTCACGGTTTGGAGGCTGTAAACAATCACATGTGGCCTGATAACCCTGTCAGGCAGCTAGAGAGCCATCAGAGGAGTTTTTGGACTGAAACACCCTTGCCACGCCCAGGAGGTTTATTAACTGGAGCCCTAAGTTAACTCCTTTTCAGAGAGAGAGGTCGTGGGGGATAGCCCCCCGTAATGTCAGAAGTGTAAGTGAAAGCATAAAGCAGTGCGGTAGGCAGACTCTGTTTTGGGGCAGATGCATGAGCAGATCCAGCGAGGCTCCCTTAAGGCTCAACTCGCCTTTGCCTGTTGGGCTCCTTAACCTCATGACCTTTGCCACGGGTGGGATTCCTCGTGCTGGCTCCCGGCATAGGTGGCTGAGTCTCCAAGCTGGGAAGCTGAGATGTGCTTCTCAGCTGAGATGAGAGCTGTTTGGCACTCTTATTGAGAGAAACTGTGAAACTTCCATCTTCCATTTCATTTATAATTGAACTTACGGCTGTAAAGAATGCAGGGCCTTTACCAGGATATTGCCAGTACCACAGGAAGTAGTCAAATGCACTCTTCTCATAACTACAGTTCAGAATGGAAATCTCTCCTTCCAGGACTGTCAAAGATTGAGGGCTCTGTTTCACCTGCTCTTGATCGCTTTTTTCCTTCTGTTGTCCACTCAGCCCTACTTAAAGAGATTAAAAAATCGTTAGTTCCACAGACATCTATTTCTTTCTTAGAGTTTCTATCTGCATGAGCTTGTTTGTAATCCAGTTTTCTCAGTTGGCCTAACTGATGAGATATCCTAGATTTTCTCCTCCACAGGTCACAGCCTAGTTGAAGCCACAGAATCAACAATGATGCTCCCAGGATCCTGTCCATTGTTTCTGGTGTCCAGTGCTCAGTGGCAACTCAAGTTCCTCTTCTGCTCTTCTCAGCCATCTAGAACTTTAAGTTCTAGATATCTGCTTTAAGTCTGTTAGTAGGCCCCACCCTCTCTCACACTGGATAATATCTTTATTGGAGTGATTTCATTTAATTCCTTTCACTTTTTAACATTTTTGACTTCACCATATATACTTAGTCACTCAGTCAGTCCAACTCTTTGAGACCCCATGGACTGGAGCCCGCCAGGCTCCTCTGTCAATGAGATTTCCCAGTGTTTCCCAAGAATACTGGAGTGGGTTACCATTGCCTCCTCCAGAGGATCTTGCCAACCCCAGGATCAAACCCATGTCTTCTGCATCTCCTCCATTGGTTGGCAAATTCTTTACCCTGGGAAGCTGTGGTTAAATATTTATTTTAATTCTGTCCTCTTATCAACTAACTACTCTGCTAGTTCCCAGTTAGAAGTTTCTAGTGCAGAAGAAGATACATGTTGAGAAGGAAAGACAAAGACCAAAGTCCATAATCTGTAGGGCCAAAAAGTGTCTGTGGTTAAAACTGTACTGAAAAAGGTGAGTAACATTAAACACTGCAAATGCCCTGTGGTGGCCTCACGGTGTGACTGTGGCTGGAGGAGCAGCTGAGCCTGTGGAGGGTTTGTGTAGAGGCTGCAGGTGTCTGGGAAGCACTGTGCTGCACAGCACAGAAGTAAGTGCCCGAGTCTGTGGTCTGTGAAGAGGAAATGTGCAGTGAGCTGCGACCATCTTTAGGAACGGTTGTGGCATTTAATCTTCCATCCTGCTTTGTCCCTGAAGGAATGTAAAACAGGTGGATGATGCGGCCCCCAGAGTTCTGAAGATACCAATTCATACTCTGTGGGAAAGTGGAAAAATTACACTGAAGCGTGTAGCTGGCTCCCTCCTGGAGACTCAGGGCTGGGGGACTCTGCTCCACATCCACCCCTTGCACACCTGATGAGGAAAGAGAAACAGTCACTGGTGAGGGTCACTGTAACTCCTACTAAACCCTGAAAGTGCCCTCCCCAACCCCATAGATGATGAAAGGGATAAAATGTCTGCAGGACTTGTCAGCTCTTCTCCCTCCCTCAACAATAGAGCAGCGCCTCATTCCTTCAGATCCCCTGTAAGGCAGCCCCAACTCACAGCAAACTTGGGCAAACAAAAGCCCCAGCACAGTGCTTGCTAGCCTCTTCATGATGCTGCCCCTTCTTGTTCGGACATTTTCACTGTAAGATACTTAACAAAACCCCCTAGGGAGCTCCTGCAGCCAATCAGCTCACCCAACAACCCTGCTCAGGTGACACTGACAAGACGCCCCACCCTCCCACCACAACCAACTCAGAACGTGCTGGCCAGGGTTAGAGTAGGAAATAGATCATTATTTTATGATT
Organism: Aepyceros melampus; assembly: GCA_006408695.1. Classification (NCBI taxonomy): domain Eukaryota; kingdom Metazoa; phylum Chordata; class Mammalia; order Artiodactyla; family Bovidae; genus Aepyceros; species Aepyceros melampus. The sequence goes on along the minus strand of SJXQ01013156.1, from coordinate 94,622 downwards.
TAGGGACATTTTCTGAGAACATTTAGGAGAAGGCAGACCCTGATTAGGAATTTGGGAAAATTTAGGGAAAAGAAAACAAAAATTAATTTTACAGCCCCATCTTGCTCTCACACGGCATGGATGCAGTAGATTCTTCCTTAATGAAATACTGTTTCCCAGAAGTGCTGAGGATGCAGCTTTTGCTTCTCTTATATACTTCCTTGTGGTTCTGAAGGGTGCTCATGAATCAGCATGATCAGAAGTTGCTTCATCAATCAGCATGATCAGAAGTTGCTTCATCAATCAGCATGATCAGAAGTTGCTTCTGTTGGCTAGAACACTTTGCTGTATTAAACAATATTATTTTTTAAATTTGTTTTTTAAAATTAATTTATTTCTAATTGGAGAATAATTGCTTTACAATATTGTGTTGGCTTCTGCCATACAATGATGTGAATCAGCCATAAGTATACATATGTCCCCTCCCTTTGAGCCTTCCCGCCACCCCTCTAGGTTGTCACAGAGCTCCCTGCATCATACAGCAACTTCCCACTAGCTATCTGTTTTACATACGGTAAAGCATATGTTTCAATGCTTCTCTCTCAATTTTTCCCACTCTCTCCCTCCCCTACTGTGTTCAAAGTCTGTTCTCTATGTCTGTGTCTCTATTTTTGCCCCGCAGTTAGGGTCCATCAACAGATGAACAGATAAAGAAGTTGTCATACTTATGTACAATGGAATATTTCTCAGCCATAAAAAATTACATTTGAGACAGTTCTAGTGAGGTGGATGAGCCTAGAGCCTTTTAAACAGAGTTCTGTAAGTCAGAAAGAGAAAAAAATTGTATATCAATGCATATATATGGATTTTATAAAAATGGTACTGATGACTTTAAAAGTCATATATATTTATTTTAGACTCAGCCTGCATTGAGAGCAATATTAGTTATCTTAACCACCAGCTGGACATTGAAAATTGAATTGCAATAGTTTTATTTTTATTAAAGTGAAAGTGAATAAATTATTTTTTAATTTCTATTGTAAAACATTTTAAATGGTTGTTTACTAGTTTTGTATTATGCTTTTTAATTTCAGTAGGCTATTTAGAGAAAAATAAGTGCTTTTGAAACCATATGAAGATAATTTTAGTTTGTGCTCTTATCTCAGACTCTGTAAATAATATCGATTCTCTGTCAGGAGAAGGCAATGGCACCCCACTCCGGTACTCTTGCCTGGCAAATCCCATGGACGGAGGAGCCTGGTGGGCTGCAGTCCATGGGGTCGCTAAGAGTCAGGCACGACTGAGCGACTTCACATTCACTTTCCACTTTCATGCATTGGAGAAGGCAATGGCAACCCACTCCAGTGTTCTTGCCTGGAGAATCCCAGATACAGAGGAGCCTAGTGGGCTGCCATCTCTGGGGTCACACAGAATCGGACACGACTGAAGTGACTTAGCAGCAGCAGCAGCAGTCAGTAGATTTGGGGGTAAAAGGGATGGAAGATGAAGACCTGTATATTTTCACTGCAGTGAAAGTAAAGTGATCTGCAGACACTAACATTCAGATGGACAGTTCAAGGATGGTTCAGTAGTAGCAGCACGTAGGCCTAGTCGCTCCAAGGCATGTGGGATCTTAGTTCTCCAACCAGGGACTGAACCTGGGTCCCTTGCATTGGCAGGCAGATTTTTTACCACTGAGCCACCAGGGTGAGCTCCACATGCTGCTTGCATGCTGCATGTTAAGTCGCTTCAGTCATGTCTGATTCTTCGCAGCTCTAAAGACTGTAGTCTGCCAGGCTCCTCTGTCCATGGGGTTCTCCAGGGAGGAGTACTGGAATGGGTTGCCATGCCCTTCTCCAAGGGATCTGCCTGAACCAAGGATTGAACCCAGTCTCTTGCATGCAGCTCTTGCATTGCAGGTGGATTCTTTACTGCTGACTCATGGGGGAACCCCATGAGTGCTGCTTGCTGCTGCTGCTACTGCTAAGTTGCTTCAGTCATGTCCAACTCTGTGCGACCCCACAGATGGCAGCCCACCAGGCTCCCCCGTCCCTGGGATTCTCCTGCAAGAACACTGGAATGGGTTGCCATTTCCTTTTCCAATGCATGAAAGTGAAAAGTGAAAGTGAAGTCGCTCAGTCGTGTCAAACTCTTCACGACCCATGGATTGCAGCCCACCAGGCTCCTCCGTCCATGGGATTTTCCAGGCAAGAGCACTGGAGTGGGGTGACATTGCCTTCTCCAATATGCTGCTTGCTGCTAAGTCACTTCAGTCGTGTCCGACTCTGTGCGACCCCATAGACGGTAGCCCACCAGGCTCCCCCGTCCCTGGGATTCTCCAGGCAAGAACACTGGAGTGGGTTGCCATTTCCTTCTCCAATGCATGAAAGGGAAAAGTGAAAGTGAAGTCGCTCAGTCGTGTCCGACTCTTAGCGACCCCATGGACTGCAGCCTAGCAGGCTCCTCCGCCCATGGGATTTTCCAGGCAAGAGTACTGGAGTGGGGTGCCATTGCCTTCTCCCCAATATGCTGCTTAGGGATTATCAAATTGATGAAAACTCCTTACAGAGGCAGGGTTTCCAAACCTGCCTAGAAAGTGAAAAATTATTATTCACTTAATTTTTGTTTCTTTCAAAAAACTTCATGGGAAATATGAATATTCTAGACTAACAACAATAACATTTCAGATCTTTCTCAGAGAGAGAAATTTGTTTCTGATAAGCGGAACAACTATAACACATCAGAGTCTAGACTTGGCCTTGGATCCAAATGAAAGAAGCTTTTGGTACAAGGAGAATTATTTGTATGTTTCCCATTTCTTATGTTGGGACTAGCACACAGAAACCAACATTTTATTGACATGATAAAGAGTCATAAAAATTATTAACACCTCTTACTTTATTGCTATGTTAAAAATATGATTCTGACATTCCTCAAAATTCTCAGATTCATCAGTAAACTGGGTGCTTATTCCTTGTCCTCTTTTTCTTCTGTTTTTAACCATCTTCTTCCCTTTCCTTTCCCTTCATATTCCTCATGACTTACTGCTCTTCCGATTCTCCTTCCAGATGACTCTAGATTTGCTCTTTGACTGCTCTCCCCACTGTGTCCCCTCTTCCTGCCACCAGAGATGCTGCACAGGTGCAGCCCCGTCTGTCCCAGTGTGCCTCTCTCAGGACGCAATAGTACACAGCGGTGTCTCTCAGGGTGATCTGGGGCAGGACCAAGGCTCTGGACTTTCTGTCTGAAGCTATGGTCAGAGAGGCCATGCTGCTGTTCACTGTGCCTCGTAAGCCATGAATGACATACTGTGGGCTCTGATTGGGATTTTGCTGATACCAATGTATATAGTCATCTCCACCAGTGGTAGAGTGGCTACAAGGCAGGCTTACATCCTCTTCTTCAGCACAATCCACGGAGCTGGGCTGGGTTGTCTTAGCATCAATCACAGTCCCTAAAGGTCAAGAAAATAAAATTATCATCTGACAACAAATCAGTGTTATTCTGTGGATCAAGTGTACAACACTCCCCAAACTGTCTGGACCTACTCCCTACTCCAGTGTTTTTATCTATGTCCTGAGAAATATTATTGGTGTTTATTATATAGGGACCAAAGACACATGGCAAGAATCTGAGACTCTGTAGGCTTTATCCCGGGGTCCTGGCTCAATAACCCCAGAGAGTTCTTCCAACCTGCTTATTGCTAAGGTCTCTTCCGGATCATGGCTATGAATTAACCTGTCATATAGAAGTTTGTACTCCCTAGCAGATGCATAGATCTACTCTCAATTCCGTTGCTATAATGCTGAATAAAACACAGGGAGAGAAGTAGAAAGCAAATGACCCTTTACAGTTCCTTGGCTTCAAAGTCATCCCTTGTAGACACAGAACACTTACCCAAGGTCAGAAAAACAGTTACTCCAATCACCAGCCTCACACTTCAAGGACAAACCAGGACTGTGGGCTCAGAGCTTAGACTTGTGTCTGCTCCTGGGCTTGTTTCCAGAGAACAGAAACAACTGCTGCTGTTAGAGAGTTACAACCAGTGCAGGTATCTGTTGCAGTCTGTTGCTGCCAGGATTTGTCAGCCAGTGATGAAGTAGTTCCTTGTTAGGTTTTCCTGCCCTGTTTTAGTCATGTCCCCCAAAGAAGGAGAGACATCCCCAACTCACAGGGTGTGTGCTGCCATCCTCTGTGAAGTTTGAAGTCTGGAAAAGGAACACCAATCACAGTTGTGTGTCTATCCTGAACCACTGTTCTATCATTTCTTTTTCAAAGACATTTTCTAGTGTTCCATGAAGCTTGTGAAAAACATTGTTTAATCCCAGAAAACTGTACTGAGCTGTGCATTGTAAAGAGATAAAAATTCCCATCCATGTTCTAGCAAACGTATGTGAGATTTCAAAGTAGGCTGTGATTGCTCTGAGGGACAGGGAATATTAATAACATTGGGACAGAAAGCTAAAAGTCTTGAGCTCGGACATTGGAGCTCAGTATCCTGAAAAGGTCCTTGGAATCATGTATCTGTCTCCATCTAGGCAGACATTTCTCAATACATCTGTTATTGACATCGTAACTGATGACACGAATGGTATTCTCCTCATCCTCCTTGAACAATGGTCCTTAATCCTTATGTCCTCTATGCCCATGTTTGTAGGTGCTCTGCGCCTAGGATGCTGAGACAGAGACACCAAGGATGCTGAGACAGAAAAGACAGAAGGGAAAGCAAACTATCTGGGGTGGAGAAGGGTGGAGGTGGATGATCCTGGCAGAAAAAGAGGAGTGAGGAGAAAAGAGCATAAGGAATAGGGAAGGGAAGAGTTAAGCAGGGGTGGGAAATGGGAAAGCAATGTTTAGCGAGGTACATGGAAAAGGTTTAGGCTATAAGGCTTTGATTCCCTGAATCCTTGACCACACGCACTCAACAAAGGATTATAAAATCAGTTTATCTAAACATGATGAAAATCTCTCTCTCTCTTTTCACTTTTCTGTGGAACATACATGGAAAACATAAACTTCTTTTCCTTGATAGCCAGAAAAGACCGGTTTCCAGGTGACGCAGCCCCCTCTAGTGACTGAATTAATGAACTGCAGAGCTACACTCCCACCAGATGTCAACCTTTTTTTTTTTTAATTAATTTTTATTTTTTTAGTTTGTTTTGCTTTACAATACTGTATTCGTTTTGCTACACATCGACATGAATCAGCCACGAGTGTACATGAACTCCCAAACCTTTTGAAATGTTTCTCAGATTGAAAGATTAATATCCCTGGTGGCTCAGTCGGTAAAGAATCCATGTGCAGTGTAGGCAATGGGGGTTCGATCCCTGGATCAAGAATAGCCTCCTGAAAAGGAAATGGCTACCCATTCCAGTTTTTTCGATGATCCAGCGGATGTTGGCAATTTCATCTCTGGTTCCTCTGCTTTTTCTAAAACCACCTTGAACGTGGGGAAGTTCTCAGTTCACTTATTGCTGAAGCCTGGCTTGGAGAATTTTTAGCATTACTCTACTAGCGTGTGAGATGAGTGCAACTGTGCGGTAGTTTGAGCATTCTTTGGCATTGCTGTTCTTTGTGATTGGAATGAAAACTGACCTTTTCCAGTCCTGTGGCCATTGTTGAGTTTTACAAATGTGTTGACATATTGAGTGCAGCACTTTCACAGCATCATCTTTTAGGATTTGAAATAGCTCAACTGGAATTCCATCACTTCCACTAGCCTTGTTTGTAGGGATGCTTTCTAAGGCTCACCTGACTTCACATTCCAGGATGTTTGGCTCTAGGTGAGCGTGAAAGATCGCACCTTCATGATTATCCGGGTCGTGAAGATCTTTTTTTGTACAGTTCTTCTGTGTATTCTTGCCACCTCTTAATATCTTCTGCTTCTGTTAGGTCTATACCATTTCTGTCCTTTATTGAGGCCATCTTTTCATGAAATGTTCCCTTGGTATCTCTAATATTCTTGAAAAGATCTCTAGTCTTTCCCATTCTATTGTTTTCTTCTATTTCTTTGCACTGATCACTGAGGAAGGCTTTTTATCTCTCCTTGCTATTCTTTGGAACTCTGCATTTAATTGGGTATATCTTTCCTTTTCTCCTTTGCCTTTCACCTCTCTTCTTTTCACAGCTATTTGTAAGGCATCCTCAGATAGCCATTTTGCTTTTTGGCATTTCTTTTTCTTGGGGATGGTCTTGATCCCTGCCTCCTGTACAATGTAATGAACCTCCATCCATAGTTCATCAGGCACTCTGTCCATCAGATCTAGTCCCTTAAATGTATTTCTCACTTCTAATGCATAGTCATAAGGGATTTGATTTAGGTCATGTAAAAAGCAAGAGAGTTCCAGAAAAACATCTATTTCTGCTTTATTGACTATGCCAAAGCCTTTGATTGTGTGGATCACAATAAACTGTGGAAAATTCTGAAAGAGATGGGAATACCAGACCACCTAACCTGCCTCTTGAGAAACCTGTATGAAGGTCAGGAAGCAACAGTTAGAACTGGACATGGAACAACAGACTGTTTCCAAATAAGAAAAGGAGTACGTCAAGGCTGTATATTGTCACCCTGCTTATTTAACTTCTATGCAGAGGACATCATGAGAAATGCTGGACTGGAAGAAGCACAAGCTGGAATCAAGATTGCCGGGAGAAATATCAATAACCTCAGATATGCAGATGACACCACCCTTATGGCAGAAAGTAAAGAAGAACTAAAGAGGCTCTTGATGAAAGTGAAAGAGGAGAGTGAAAAAGTTGGCTTAAAGCTCCACATTCAGAAAACTAAGATCATGGTATCTGGTCCCATCATTTCATGGCAAATAGGTGGGGAAACAGTAGAAACAGTGGCTGACTTTATTTTTCTGGGCTTCAAAATCAGATGGTGATTGCAGCCATGAAATTAAAAGACACTTACTCCTGAAGAAAAGTTATGACCAACCTAGACAGCATATTAAAAAGCAGAGACATTACTTTGCCAACAAAGGTCCATCTAGTCAAGGCTATGGTTTTTCTTGTGGTCATGAATGGATATAAGAGTTGGACTATAAAGAAAGATGAGCACTGAAGAGTTGATGCTTTTGAACTGTGGTGTTGGAAAAGACTCTTTAGAGTCCCTTGGACTGCAAAGAGATCCAACTAGTCCATCCTAAGGGAGATCAGTCCTGGGTGTTGATTGGCAGGACTGATGTTGAAGCTGAAACTCCATTATTTTGGCCATCTGATGGGAAAAGCTAATCATTTGAAAAGACCCTGATGCTGGGGAAGATTGAGGGCAGGAGGAGAAGGGGACGACAGAGGATGAGATGGTTGGATGGCATCACCAACACAATGGACATGGATTTGGATGGACTCCGGCAGTTGATGATGGACAGGGAGGCCTGGCCTGCTGCGGTTCATGGGGTCTCATAGATTCGGACATGACTGAGCAACTGAACTGAACTGAGCTGAACTGAACCCACTCCAGTATCCTGCCTGGGTAAATCCATGCGCAGAAGAGTCTGGTGGGCTACAGACCATGGTGTCCCAGCAGTTGGATTTGACTGAGATACACACCTTAGTTGCATGACCTCTGTATTCATCTGTGTTTTCTTAGTCCTATACCACTCCACAGACTGTTTTCATTATTTCTGGCTCCTTCCTTTGTCATACATCCTCAGTTGTTGGCTTCTTTGTAGCTTTCCTTTTGTCTTTTATCTTCCCATATTTGAAGGATATTCAATGTGAAGGTTGGTACAGATCAAGCACTCAAGAGTTATCTGTTATCTGAATGAGTAGATGAGTTGTTATTCGTGAGCTTAGTGAAAGAAGTTATGCTAAACAACTCTTGAAATTATTCTAAAAGCAATCTTTCAATACTGTGGAAGTCAAGTTAAACAAAAGACTCCAACAGGATAAATAGAAGGTTATATTCGTGAATAAAATTCAAGAACAGATAACAAACATCCCAAGTCTAGGAGGAGGAAAATTAAACTGATGATATGGGAACATTCACATATAAGTATTTAACAAATATTCATAAATATTCTTTGGTAGTCTGTTCTGTGGCGGATCACACACATACAAGTCAACATCCACTACTACTGAAAATATACGAACAACTAAAAGTGAATTCATTTAAGCTATGTAGGAATATATTATTTTATTATATTAGCAAAAGACAGAAAAAGAAAACAAACGTTTTTGTTTCTTGGTTTCTTTGACTTTATTTTTTAGAAGATTGTACAAAACACTTCAAAGTGGCATTTTAAATAATACAGAAAACCAAAAAATTGAAAACCAAAATATGGAGAATCTTAAAATGAGTTTTTTAGCCCATTGGCTCTTTTCAGAATTTTTAATTTTATAAGATTATATCTTGACCATATGAGGTCAAGTTATCTTTCTTTGCTTGATGAAAACCAAAATAATGTTCTTAATTTACTTTTAAAAAATCAAGAAAATTTGATGAAAGGCTAACATCTCTGCCTGATGAATACTCCCAACAATCCAAAAACAAAAGAGAAATTCCCAAATCTAATAAAGGGTATCACTGAAAATATCAAAGTCAATATTACTCCCTGCAGGATCACAAACAAGACAGATACTTCTATTCACTACTTCTATTCAATGTCCTGACAGAGGGCCTGGGATCAAACCAGGGAAGGAAATAAGTTATCTTAAGTTTGAAAAAGAGAGGCAAAACTATTTTAATTTACAGATCACAAGTTTGTACATGCAGAAAATACAAAGCACCTCTAAACAAGCTGTTTAAGAGCTAGAACCTATTAGTGCATTGATACAGTCATCAAACACAAAAATCAATTTTATTTCTAGATTCCAGCAAAAGCATTAGAAAATGCAATTAAAATGTCATTTATCAAATGCTTGGGAACTAATTTAATATAAAGGTATGCAAGATCTCTTCTTGATTCCTCTCCAATAACTCTAGAGTAGTTTTGATTTGAGAGATAAAAATCACAGTTTATTTTAGGGAGATGAAAATGTTCTCACTTCTGAGGTCCGGGGTAACTAACATAAATCATGGCCTGGTACTCAGTCATGACCAGTCCTTGCTTCCTACAGACACTAATATCAAGAAAGACCATTTTTTCCTAAGTCTGCTCAATGAAATAATGTTTTCAAAACCCTAAACAAGAGGTTCGTACTGTCTGTCTGGCTGTTGAACTAAATCTGTTCTCATGTTGACAGGTATCCTAGCTCTGTTCTGGCTATTTCAGCGCATAATTAATTCCCTGTATCCACACGTTTCTTAACCCAGTTAGTCCTAGCTCTGGATTTGATGCTGGGCATTTAGGTCGATTAAGGTAAAAAAGCTATACGAAATAAAAGATAACATTGTTATACATAGCCTTGCTTCCCAGGTGGCTCAGTGGTAGAGAGTCTGCCTGCCAACCAGCTGGACTATTTTTATTCACACATCATACGTTTGTACCTGTAGAAAATAGCCCTGCATTGGGAAGATCCCCTAGAGAAGGGAGGGGCAACCCACTCCAGTATTCTTGCCTGGGAAATCCCATGGACAGGGGAGCCTGGCAGGCTACAGTCCATGGGGTCGCGAGGAGCTGGACACGACAGAGACTAAACAACAGCAGCAATGCAAGCCCTCTACAACAATCTCAACATTAACGAAAGAGATTAGAGAGGACTTAATTACTAAAAGAAATTAGAGAGGATAAATAAAGAGGCTATGGATCTAAAGACTCCATATGTTAAGATGTCAATTATTCTAAATGAATTCATAAATTCAACACAATCCCAATCAAATTACCTCAATCTCTTGTGGTAGAAGCTATTCTATACCTTATGTGGAAGTGCTTATTCTAGGTTAAGCCTTGAATAAGACAAAGAAAACATGACTTGCATTTCCAGATTTCAAAATGTGTATGAAGCCCCAGTAATTAAGATAGAATGGTCTGTTGGTATGAGGATAAAATAAAGAAGTCAATAAACAGAATCAAGTCCAGAAAGAGGTCATAATACACGTGCCATTAATTTTTTTTTCTAAAAGTGCCTATGCAGCTCCATGGGGGGAAAGTTGGTCTTTCTAGGATAATAGTTAGAATAATTGGCTATTTTTATTTTTTGTAAGTAGCAGTGTTTTGTAGCTTTCTGTGTATAAATTCTGTACATGTTTTCTTAGACTTATGCCTAAGGATTTATGGTCTTTCTTGAGCCATTGTAAATAGTATTATATTTTTAATTTAGGTATCCACATGTTTACTGATAGTATATAAAAATGCATTTTATTTTGTGTGTTTACCTTATATATCCTGAGACCTTCTGAACCCACTTATTAGTTGTAGGAGTTTTGGAGGGAATATTCTTTGGGATTTTCTCCATAGATAGAAAATAGTGGTAATTTGACTGCCTTTCTGGCTTAAAAGGTTGTTTATATATTTATTTGCTTTACTCCACTGGCTACAATGTCCAGCACTGTGCTGAAGGAGAGTGATTAAAGTGGATATTCTCCCTTTGTTCCCTTCCTTAGGGAAAAGTATAGAGTCTTTTGCCAGTAAACATACCAAGAGCTGTTGAGGAACTTATCCATTATTCCTGTGTTTCTTAGAGTTTTCACCATGGTAGACTACTGGATTTTGGCAAATGCTTTTTCTGCACATTGTTGCTGCTGAACTAGCTCATCTTATTGTTGACTCACAACTCCTCCGCTTCCCGTTAGAAGTCCTCCTCATCTTCTTTGTCTTGGGCCAAGTGTGCATGTAGCATGATGGCAAATGACAGCTGCTTCTCTTCAAGGTCACCCACTGTAGTGAGACTGAAGGAGATGAGGACAGACAAGTCTTTGTGGGTTCCAGTTGTCCTCATAGTTCAAGTATGACTTTGTGTGTCACAGTTTGTCCATGCTTTTGTCCCCATCAGACTTTCCTTTACAAATGTTACCCTCAGTTCAGTTTTGTTTAGTTCAGTCGCTAAGTTGTGTGTGACTCTTTGTGACCCCATGGACTGCAGTATGCCAGGCTTCCCTGTCCATCACCAACTCCCAGAGCTTACTCAAACTCATGTCATTGAGTCAGTGATGCCATTCAACCATCTCATTCCTCTTTCATCCCCTGCTCCTTCCATCTTCAATCTTTCCTAGTTTCAGGGTCTTTTCCAATGAGTCAGTTCTTTGCACCATGTAGCCAAAGTATTGGAATTTCAGCTTCAGCATCAGTCCTTCCAGTGAATATTCAGGACTGATTTTCTTCAGGATGGACTGGTTGAATCTCCTCACAGTCCAAGGGACTCTCAAGAGTCTTATCCAACACCATAGTTCAAAAGCATCAATGTTACTCTAAGCTGGCTCAAAGTGAATTCAGGCTCGACACCAGATATGAAGATAACAACTTTGTACAGACTCATCCACCAGCTCTAGCCATTGCCTGAGTTCTAATCCCTAGAACTAATCTCTTATTTTAACATGTAGCCAAAGTATTGGAATTTCAGCTTCAGCATCAGTCCTTCCAGTGAATATTCAGGACTGATTTTCTTCAGGATGGACTGGTTGAATCTCCTCACAGTCCAAGGGACTCTCAAGAGTCTTATCCAACACCATAGTTCAAAAGCATCAATGTTACTCTAAGCTGGCTCAAAGTGAATTCAGGCTCGACACCAGATATGAAGATAACAACTTTGTACAGACTCATCCACCAGCTCTAGCCATTGCCTGAGTTCTAATCCCTAGAACTAATCTCTTATTTTACATCACCCATGGTTCTGCTTTTCTGATTGTGCCCTGATGCAAAGTATAAGAAGAAACAATTAAGGAAATAGTTTTGATGGTGATTCCACACAACTAGACCCAGGTTTGTGATGAAGTAAAACTGTCAGTTTAAAGTATTTTGGAGCAAGTTTTCAAATTTAGACAACTTTACACATGTACAGTTGATTTAAAGTCAAAAATTCAAGAGGAGAATATATTAGTAGAAAATTACTCTGGACACCTGTTTCCAAATAACATAGAAGGTGCCTTTAACTGGAACTAAATCTTCTGATCCAGACCACAACTTAAATAACCACAGGACTATCATTTCTTGTCTGGGGTCTGCGGGTGTGCATTTCGGCTGGGGTCCTGCAGCAGGGGGACTCTCTCTTACTAAGCTCCGGGGTTTTTGTACAGCTTTTCCTATTACTTCAAGCACTGTGAGTCACAGAGAGCACAGAAGTACTTTGCAGAGTCTTCCAATTGTAAGGCTGAAATGGTGAGGCTGATGAATTTCTCTGCTTTCTTAAAGTTTACAGAGTAGCGGTTGTTCCTTTCATTTGTCACTTCTGAACCCTGACGAATAACGTAAGTCATCTGTCCACTGGGAAGTTGCTTGTACCAATAAAGGTAGTAAACGCTCCAGCTTGTTTCATACCGCAGTTCAGGGTGACTGACTGCCCCACTTGGCTGGATACATCTGACTGGTCTTGAGTAACTTTCTGGGCCACACCAGATCCTGCGTGAAAAAAATCAGAAAACAAAAATGAAGCAATGAATAAAATAGTGTAGGAGTTATTTAGGATCCAAAGACAAAAAACTGAAATCCTAAGACGCTTGCTTTTCCCCAGTCCTCCTTTCCTCCTCAAGTCCCTGTGAAGCTCCACGTGCCTTTCACCCTGAACACTCGCACCCACATTTGAAAGCGTCCCTACCAGAGAAGGTGAAGGCCAGGAACACCCAGAGCAGACTGGAGAGCGGCATGAGGCATGGATTCCCCTGAACGAATGTGCTCAGTTCTGCCTCAAGCTGACAGTTCAGTGTCTTTGAGCGCCTGCAGCACATGTACACACTACCCGGTACCCGTGTGACTCCCCGCAGCAGGAAGTGGGGGTTGTTATGTTCATAGACCACGTGGTCTGTGCACACATGGGAAAAAGTCTGGCTCACCACAAGCCTTTACTTTGTCTGCTTGTCTTTCCCTGGTCATTAAGTTAGGCAGATCCTGAAAGAAGGCATGAAAAAAGCAATCAGTATTAAAATTTGAGCAGAGGAGAACTGAATATTAGACAAGTTGACATACCTTGATAATCATTCAGCAAAATAGTTTTGCCATCCTGTTTAAGATATAATTTACTATAGCCTATGAAACTGTCTGTAATCTACTAACAGGTTGCTCATTTAGCCTATTCTTACTTTTCTCCATCCAGAATGTAATGACTCTTTTAAAAAACTTGCAAATCTTAGGCTTCTTGATGAATGGAAATTTTACTCAAAATCATTAATATATCTCTGTCTTTGTATTGGGTTTTGTGACTCTATTTAGGTTTCTCAATATATAAAATTACTTCACCATGAAATAACCAAAAAAAAAAAAATCAGTCCATCTGACTTTCAGAGTCTATTCAGTTTTATATTTTGAATGAAGTTATACAGGAATAAAATATTCTTTTGAAATTTGAATTGAGTCTTATTTGTTAGACTTTGAGGAAGATTAGGATATTCAGTCCTGTCCCCTCCACAAGTAGAACTGCATTTGTTAGACCGTGTGTCCTGGAATTGTCCTGATGTCACATTTTCTATGTCATTGGTCCAAAGTGTTCAGTCTCACTTGTTAGTGGCTCATTATTTTTCTCTTTGTAAAATAAATTCAAAATAAGTATGCCAGATCTTTCTGTGACATAATGCTGTAATGTTCTCCTACAAAACTTGGTATCTACAGGTTTTAAACACTTTTTTGTTGTTCAGTCACTAAGTCCAAACTTTGTGACCCCGTGGACTGCAGCACCCCAGGCTACACTGTGCTTCAGTATCTCCCAAAGTTGCTCTAACTCATGTCCATTGAGTCAATGATGCTATCTATCCACCTCATCCTCTGCTGCTCCTTTCTCCTTTTGCCTTCTATCTTTCCCAGCATCAGAGTTTTTCCAAAGAGTTGGCTCTTCACATCAGGTGGCCAAAGTATTGGAGCTTCAGCTTCAGCATCAGTCCTTCCAGTGAATATTCATGGTTGATTCTATTAGGACTGACTGGTTTGTCCTCCTTGAAGCTCAAGGGACTCTCAAGAGCTTCCTCCAGTCTCACAGTTCAAAAGCATCAATTCCTCTGCATTCAGCCTTATTTATGGTCCAACTCTCACACCACACATGACAACTGGAAAAACCATAGCTTTGATTATACAGACCTTTGTCGGCAAAGTGATGTGTCTGCTTTTTAATATGCCAACTTAAGCTTCCCAGGGGGCACAAGTGTTTAAGAACCCGCCTGCAAATGTAGGAGACATGAGATGTGGGTTCGATCCCTGGGTCGGGAAGATTGCCTGGAGGAGGGCATGGCAACCCCCTCCAGGATTCTTGCCTGGAAAACCTCATGGACAGAAGAGCCTGGAGGGCTATGGTTCATAGGATGCAGAGCCAGACACGACAGAGGCGACCTAGCCCACCTGCAGGTTTATCATATCTTTTCTTGCAAGGAACAAGCATCTTCAATTTCATGGCTTCAGTCACCATCCATCGGGATTTTGGAGCCCAAGAAAGTAAAATCTGTCATTGCTTTTACTTTTTCCCCTTCTATTTGCCATGAAGTGATGGGACCAGATGCCATGATCTTAGATTTCTGAATGTTGAGTTTCAAGCCAGTTTTTTCACTCTCCTCTTTCACACTCATCAAGAGGCCCTTTAGTTCCTCTTCACTTTCTCCCATTAGAGTGGTATCATCTGCATATCCAAGGTTTTTGATATTTCTCCCAGCAATCTTGATTCCAGCTTGTGATTCATCCAGCCCAGCATTTTGCATGTTATACTCCGCATATAAGTTAACTAGGAGGACTGACAATACAGCCTTGACATACTCCCATGTCCTGTTCTAACTGTTGCTTTTTGACCTGCATACAAGTTTCTCAGGAAACAAGTAAGGTGGGCTGGTATTTTCATCTCCTTAAGAATTTTCCAGTTGGTTGTTATACACACAAAGTTTTTAGTGTAGTAAATGAAACAGAAGCAGATGTTTTCCTGGAATTCCTTTGCTTTCTCCATAATCCCATGAATGTTGGCAATTTGATCTCTGGTTCCTCGGCCTCTTTGAAACCCAGTTTGTATATCTGGAATTTCTTGGTTCACGTACTGCTGAAGGCTAGCTGAAGGATTTTAAGCATAATCTTACTAGCATGTGAAATGAGCATAACTGCATAATAATTTGAACAATCTTTGTTATTGCCCTTCTTGGGACTGGAGTGAATACTGACCTTTTCCAATCCTGTTCAAACACTTAGTATATGTCAATACCACAGAACTTAATGATTGAAGTTTTGTATACTATACATGATATGAAGTATGTATCTCTCAATCTTCCACTTGGTTTCATCATTTTAATAGAGAATTCATTTAAAAGAACCAAGAGCAAACAAACAAGTAGAAAAGGAAGTATAGAAGTACAGTCTCCATACAGTATTGTAAAATAAAGTAAAAATTTTAAAATATTAATTAAAAAAAAGAAGTACAGCCTCCAAAACAGTGCCAGTTCTTAGAATTTAAGTTCAAAAGAACTCATTAATGAGTGATACAGGGAGGAGAAGTTTATATGAGATTGAACCATCTATTCCTCTGTCCCATTTGAACTCTGAGTGACAGGCAGCTGATGATGTCCTGGTTTCTAATTATTTACAAGAAAGCAGGGGAGACCACAAATGCCCAGAGCAGTCTGGGGAACAGCAAGATAATACATGTATTATAGGTATCAGTATATTATATTTATCACATGTTTTATATCCACCTTTTTATGCATAGTTGTGAAATTGATTGCATTTGTAAATTCTTATTACCACCACTAAAATTAAGATACAGAACCACTCCATCACCCTAAAGAACTCACTTTGCCAACCACCCCCACCTATGCAACCCTTAAAACTGGAACTAGGCAGAAGAGACCACAAAGGCCCACAACTTGATATTCTAAAATATATATGCTAATATAATAATTACATGTACATAGCAGGAAATTTATATTGCCAAAATTTTATTAAAATACAGATCGTGATCTGATACCTCAGTTTTATATGCACTCTGGTTTTGATGCATAGCTCTGTGAAGCTTCATCACATGTATAGGCTCTTGTTACCACCATTAAAATCCTGACATAGAATCGTTCCATCTCTCTAAAGAAACCCTCTTTGCACACTCTCCGGAGGCCTGCAATTCTTTACAATCCAGGTCACTACTGATCTCCTTTCATCCCTGTATTTTGTCCTGGTGAGACTGTTGTATAAGTAGAATCACACTATGTATACAATCATAATAATCCAGTAAGTGTAATCATACACCATGTAGCCTCTGAGATCGATTTTTTTTTTTACTCAGCATAACATCCTGAGATCCATCTAGGCTATTGCATATTTCAATAATCTTTTCCTTTTAATCACTACAAAATCACACTATGTATACAATCATAATAATCCAGTAAGTGTAATCATACACCATGTAGCCTCTGAGATCGATTTTTTTTTTTACTCAGCATAACATCCTGAGATCCATCTAGACTATTGCATATTTCAATAATCTTTTCCTTTTAATCACTACAGACTGTCCCCAACTTAATTTAGGATAATTCAATTTAGGATTTTTGACTTTACAGTAGTGAGAAAGTGGTAGGCATTCAGTAGAAACCATACTTGGAATATTGAAATTTTATCTTTTCCTGGGCTAGCAATATGCAGTATGATATTTCCTGGTGATTCTGGGCAGTAGCAGTGAGCTGAGCTCCTGGCCAGCCTCAAAATCATGAGTGTAAACAACCAACACATTTACAGCCATTTCATACCCATATGACCATTCTGATTTTCACTTTCAGTACAGTACTTGACACATTCGTAAGATTTTCATCATTTTAATATAAAATAGGCTGTGTGAGACAATTTTTTCCCAACTGTAGGCTAATGTAAGCATTGGCCACATTTAAGGGAAGCTACCACTTCCCTGATAGGTGAGTTGGTAAAGAATTTGCTGCAAAGCAGGAGACCCTGGTTTGATTCCTAGGTTAGAAGTTCCTCTGAAGAAGGGATAGGCTACCCACTCCAGTATTCTTGGGCTTCCCTTGTGGCTCAGCTGGTTAAGAATCCACCTGCAATGCAGGAGACCTGTGTTCGATCCCTGGATTGGGAAGATGCCCTGGAGAAGGGAAAGGCTACCCACTCCATTAGTGGAGAATTCCATAGGCAGTCCATAGGATCACAATGAGTCAGACACAACTGAGCAACTTTCACTTTCAAGGGAAGCTAGGTTAAATATATTAGATGGGTTATCATTTAAATTTTTTAAATATAAATTTATTTAATTGGAGGTTAATTACTTTACAATATTGTATTGGTTTTGCCATACATCAACATGAATCCACCACAGGTATACACGTGTTCCCCATCCTGAACCCCCCTCCCACCTCCCTGCTTTTTTTTTTTTATTGAAGTATAGTTTCTTTACAATGTTAGTTTCTGCAGTGCAGCAAAGAAAATCTGTTACACACGTATACAATTATCTCCACTCTTTTTTAGATTTCCTTCCCATATTAAATGAACTTTTGACTTACTATTGTTTCAACTTAAAATGATTTATTGCAAAATAACACTATTGAAGTTGAGGAAGATGTATAAATAGTATTTCATTGTGTAAATGTACTACAGGATATTTATCTGTTCATTCAGTGAAGATCACTGGTTAATTTCCAGTACTAATGTACATATTTTTGTGTGAACATAAAGTTTTCCTTTCTCAAGCATAAATACCCAAAAGTGTGATTGCTGGGTTGTTCAGTAAGTGAATATTTAAGTTTATGTGAAACTCTTGGATTGTTTTCTAGAATGACTGGGCCATTCACCCACCAGCAATGCATGAGTGATCCGATTTCTCTGCTTCCTTGCCAGAACTTGGTATTGTCAGTAATTTTCATTTTAGCCCTTATGATAGAGATAAAGTGGTTTCTCTTTGTAATCTTACTTTGTATTTCCCTAATATAATTTTAGGGGTATATTCTTTGGATTTCCTACATAGATGATCATGTTACCAGCAAATGTGGCAGCTTTACTTTTTCTTTCAGCTCTATTAGATCGTTCCATCCGCTTTCCTTATCGTGCTGGCTCCAACATCTAGCACTGCACGGAAGGAGGGACGAGAGTGGACACTCTGGTTTTGTTCTCTTTATTAGAGAAAATCATAGCCTTTTACTAGTAAGAATACCATTAGCTATTGAGAAGATTCCCCACTATTCTTATGCTGCTCAGAGTTTTCACCATAACTGACTACTGAATTTTTGCAAATCCTTTTTTTCTGGCTAGATTAATATGATGATATGATTCTTCTTTTCTACCCTGTGAATTTTATCCATGGATTTTCAATATTAAAGTGTCTTGCACCCTTGAAGGAAATTATGTTTGTGCTCGGTATATTATTCATTTTATATATCAGTGAATTTTACTTGCAAAATATTTTCAGAAATTTGTGTCTATGTTCAAGATAAAAGATATTTCCCTTTAGTTTTTGGTTTTTTATGGTGTTTGTCTGATTTGGGTATCAGGGTAATATTAGCCTCATAAAATGAGTGAAAAATTATTTTCTTTCTGTTTTCTACAAGAAATTGTGTATAATTCAATGTTTGACAAAATTCTTCAGTGACATTGAGTCTGGGTTTTTTTTTTTTTTAAAACTTCAATTTCTTCATAGACATCATAAATTCAGCTATCTCTGGCCCCTGCTCGAGGAGAGATGAGGAGGAGCGACCCACAATGAGGTTTGGGGACAGACAGCCGGTGCTTCCAGAGCACTGTGGCTCTGCACAGAAGTAGGTTCCTGCATCTGAGAGCTGGGCAGCGGTGAGGTGCAGGGAGCTGTGCTGTCTGGACTCTCCAAGATGACCTGTCCGTCTCCACTGCGTCTTCACTTTTCCACCCTTAGCTAACATCATCAAGAGGACAGGACTTCTCCCAGGCCTCTGCTTATGCCACTGTAAGCTGCTTAAAATGCGTGAGGAATTGCAGTACGTGGTGAAGTTCTCTCCTTCTTGCAGAAGCAAGAATTCAGGAAAATGCTTTATCTGTTGTCCATTCATTTCTGTTCAGAAAAGCAATGAGAAGTAACAAAGAAAGCCTGATTAGATGTTTATTCTCTCAGCTGTAATGGTCTCTTTCATTCTTCTTGTGTATTTTCTCCTTTCCATGTCTCCTTCCCCAACTCCCTCTGTCTCCCACATTTTAGTTTTTATGTTTTTCTCAATATCCTGCTTTCAGTCAGAAAATCCCACTCCTACAGTTGCCTGCAGATAAGATTCCTCTGTGCTGATTTTTTTGGGAGCAATCAGGGAAACCCCAAACTCACGTGATATTTGTATCTATAAGATCAACACTGGTGCTAACAGTAGCATCTCCCTTTTCTTCCTCTTCAAAAAGAGTTGCTGAATCTGCCTGCTCCTAAAACGGTTTCCCTTGTATCAGCTTCTTCCAGACCTTAGAAATGTAGTCTGTACTGCCTTTTGGAAAGAAAATAGAAAGGAGTGACTACAATCTGAGACAGCCAATCAGACTTACTACCTTATTACCCACCCATCTTCCCCAAGGAGTGTCTATGTTTGCAGATGCTGCCCCTCTGTGACTGGATCAAAAATTGCTGATCCAGTCATACCTGGTAAATAGTGGTTACTCAAACATCTGTTGAATGATAAATAAATATGTTTGTTTGCATATGTGAGAATTTGAATGCAAATGTCCCAAAGAGCAATTTAAAAGTGCTCTTCCATGAACGTAAACAGTCATGAGTTGCTTGTAGCTATTTAGAAATGTTACCTTTGGAAAACTGTGTGAGCCCCAGTAGCCCTATTTCTCCCATAATAAATCATCAAGAATTTGATGGCTCCAAAAAACAAGAATCGGTTCCCTTCAACCTGGAGGGCAGAGGTCTGACAACAAAGTGTCAGCAGGAACATACTCCTTCCAAATAAGGAGAGACTCCTTCCTTGCCTCTTCTGGCTTCTGGTGGCTCCATGTGGTCCTTTGTTTGTGACTGTATACCTCCAGCCTCCTCCTCCATCAAGAAGACCTCACAAGGACTTCCTGGTGAGGAAGGAGATGCTTCTCACCTGCGTGTCTCTTAAAAGGACACTTGTCACTGGATTGAGGCCCCACCAAGACAACCCAGTATGGTTTGATTTTGATATCCTTTGCTTAATTACATTTGAAATGGTTCTTTGTTAAATTTAAGTTCACATTCACAGTTTCCGTGGGTTAGGATGTGAATGTATCTTTCGGGGCCCATCCTCCAACCCACTATAGGGTCCTTAATGTCTTTGAAGTGTTGCCATGTAATTATACAAACAGTAGAAATCTCAAAACTTCTTTAAAGTCAAAAGTAAATCTGAATCTGAGTTACTTTATATATAGAAACAGAAAGAGAAGCAGGTTTAGGATGTAATGGAAAAGGAAAATCCCATGAGTTAACAAAGCTCTTTGAAATGCACACCATTGGGATAACTTTCCTTTTCAGATATGTTGGATTTGAACTCCAAATGAAGACAAATCTAGGAATGCTATGTTGGAGAAGGCCCCACTCCTACCCTAAAAGAGCAAGGGGTCTGGAGCAGCACTTGGGGATGTTTTAAAATTTCCCTCATCTTCATGCAGATCAGGAGCCCTGCTGTAGTTTACACAGAAGGATGTAAACCAAGACAGAATAGTCACCCACTGGAGAAGGTTGCCCTTTCCCAACTCACACCATCATATTTGCTATAGCCTATCTCTGGGTCTTGTGCTGTGAAAGAGATATTTGCTAAATGAAAAGAAGAGAACCTGACCATGCTTTGGTTTGTGGACTAAAAGGAATCTCTTCATGCCTCATAGGAAACAGTTTGAATGAATATAAATATAAGATGGCCCTCAGTAGCAAATATTCCTGTCAAATCATCTTAAGAGGGGACCAGATCCAAGAATATTTATAATTAAATGTTACCAATATTATCCTCTGAGATTTCACATAAGAAGTAATGTTGTTCAAACTGGGCTGTAAAGGTTGAGTACATATAAGTGTTTTAAACAAATACTTGGGAAAAACCATTCTGACCAAAGAGGACAGTATCTGCAAAGGTTCAGATTAAGGAAAGAGCTTAATACCAGCATAAATGGTTTTATTTTAAAGTGGCTTATGTACATCTAGAGTATGTGGCAGAAAAGGGTGAATGAGAAAACTAGAAGTAATTCAGGGAAAATTTGTACATTGCCTTGTAATTCTTAATATAAAATTTGGTCTTTATAATTTCTGATGGTTCCTCATTATCCAAAGATGAGCAGGAAGCAAACTAATTATATGAATTGTATGTATATATATACGTATATATGTTATATTTGTTCAATCGCTAAGTCGATTGTTGTCCAATTCTTCATGACCCCATGAACTGCTGCATGCCAGGCTCCTCTGTCCATGGGATTTCCCAGGCCAGAATACTGGAGTGGGTTGCCATTTTCTTCTCCAATACATACAGACACACATATAATATATATATAAATAACTCTTTGGTCATGTAGAAGTCAGATTCAAAGAGTTAAGCATAAAGACAGGAAGAGAGTGAAGAGGCCCTTGCAGTTATCCAAGTGAGAGGTGCTCAATGCTTGGATTAGGGGAGCTGCAAGGAGCATAGAGATGAGGAAGTGGACGTGGGTGCTGTTTGAGAAGTAAACTGACCTGACCTTGATGATTATTAAGTCCATGTGCTTCGTTAGCACTCTGGTGCCAGTTTGCCATTTGGAACATGTTTCTTCTATCACCTCATGCAGAAACCAGTGGTCAAAGTTGCACACTAGTCACTCAGTCATGTCCAACTCTGTGATCCCATGGACTATAGCCCACCAGGCTCCTCTGGCCACGGAATTATCCAGGCAAGAATACTGGAACGGGTAGCGATTCCCCTCTCCAGGGTCTCTTCCTGACCCAGGGATCGAGCACAGCTCTCCTGCACTGTGGCCAGATTCGTTATCATTGAGCCATCAGAGAAGCCCAATATGATATTAAACTGGTGGGTTATTTGGAAATCTGAAAAATGAGCACAGGACCAGAAGATTGATCAGCTTCATATACCTGGAAATTACTAAGTAAGAAACTCAGATTCTGGAGTTCAGTTACTTATTCATTATCACAGTTACAATATAAACTGGGCGAGAGACCAAGTTTAGTAGTAAATTTCCCTTATCAATACTTCTTCCAGATATCAAAGTGATTTTTCAAAATACAAACAGCCACATAGTAAAGAAATGACATACAGATGTCCATGGAGTGGGAAGTTTGAACTAAAGCAAAACCAAAATCTCCAACAAATTAAATGAGACAGAATTGACTGTTCTGGTATAAAACATGCAGACTTCCATGCCAGATGTGTGAGACAGCATATCCTCATATTACATTCATGCACATAAGGAAATACCATAAAGACTAGCTTTTAGGATGTAGTAACAGTGAAGGGTAAATATTACCCAGGAATAACCATATTATATTAGATAGGTTTAAAAGTATCTAGTTTACTTGGAATCACGGGAAAGAGGAGGCTAGGAATTGGAATCAACGATATGGCCAATAAACTGGTGGTAGTGTAGATTATGTTTAGGAACAGTCCAGTTACTTGAGGGAGCTACAGTGACTGGAACGCCTGTTTATCTATGCCTGCATTTTCCCCTGATTACTGAAAACACTGTCTTTCATTGAATTTCCCTTTTCAGCCATGAGGCTGGCAAAGTGTTCCTCTCCATTTATCCTGATCAAGTACCCTCAGCAGAGGAACGTTCTGCAGCCTAGATCTGTGAAACATGCTGCTTCAGAAAATAGGTTTCTGTACCTGGTTGCCCAATCCGTTGGAGACAAGACCACATACATGTGCTAGAAACACACCAACCATTTCTGCCCTAGAATCAGTTGCTTGGTTCAAAATGAGGGATCAAACACTGCTTTCTTGAGACCAACTTCACAAACATTGAGATGAGCTCACTACACAAAGAGAACTGACAACCTTTCAGAAGTGGGCTGCTTCTTCATGGACTGCTACTATTCAGCTGGAGAGAGTGGGATGGTAATATGTGACATGAATCCCGCTTTGGTTAAGAATCTTTATATGTATTTTAAACAAAATTTTAAAAACTTTCAAATTCCCCCAATAGAAATGTTCACCCACATAGTGTGCTGAATTTTCTTTTGCTTCATGTACATTATTTTAATATGAAAGTCACACAATAGAGTGACTATTATTTATAATTGACAAATAACAAAAACTGAAGCTCAAAGAGTTTGGGTGATTAACTCAAGGTGAAATATCAGGTAATTGGCATAGTAAGAATTAGAACACTTATCTATCTGGTATGGAGCCTATGGTGTTTAGAATCTGTCATGCCCCTATGTTTGTGATATTCTGTAAATATTTTAAATGTCAGAATAATATATTTTAAAAATAATAGGAGTCTTCTTATTGATTTTCTTTCTTTTAAAACAATTTTCTTGATGTCAATCATTTTTAACATCTTTATTGAACTTATTATAATATTACTTCTGGGGTTTTTTATGTTATTTGGGGGGGGTGCAAGGGATATGGGATCTTAACTCCCTGAGAAAGTATCAAACTAGCACAGCACCCTCTGCATTGGATAAGCACTTTAAAGACAAGAAAATACTGTATTAAGATAGAGAGTTACTCTTGGAATAAGGAAACGCCTGTGCTCTGAGTAAGGTATGGAGGGAGGGCTCCACTCTGACACTTACTCTACAACACCAGGCAAGGTACTGAACCTCTCTCATGTTCAATTTCCATTTCTGTGAATAGTCAGTATCCTGCTGGGCACTGGGCTCACACTGGCATTCATCATCTCATTCACTTCTCCTAACAACCCTGCATGGTAGATTCTATCAATATCCACATTACAGATATGAGGAAACTGAAGCATAGAAATAATTAAGTGATACTCCCAAGATCACTCAACTAATGAGTGGTAGATCTAGAAACACAATCCAAGTCTTCCATCTCAAGCACTGTTACATTGCCTCCCTAAAGTAGCGTGGACCCAACCCTGAAGGGTTAGGATAAGAAGTGAGTGAGAACACACCTGAAAATCACCTCGCACAACACTTTCCCTAGCATAGGCACTCAGTTACAGGCAATGCACAGAATGTTGAGGATTTGGGAGCCAAACTCTCAAATTGCAAAGGAGTCTATCCACAGGATAGAGCTTAATATTTTTTGAGGTATATTTGGCAGTTTAAATGGTAGATTTCATGTATTTTCATAAGTTTCCATGGTCTATCATGTTCTTACTGTTCAGGGAAAATCAGTTCATCAGGGTTTTATATTGAGAGATTGAGATGTTGTTGTTGGAATGAGTATACCAAGCAGTGTTTGCTATGATTGCTTAGTTTTTTCCCCATTTTTGAGTCTTGCTCCCACTCTCAGAATATTTCTATACTATATTACAAGAAAGGACACAGCAGTAGAAATAATTTCACCTACCAGAAGAAGGAAAAAACAAAACCAACCCTTTGTGCAATAATTCTGAGCTTCCTTTCCAAGGTAGCCCATTACTTGCCAGTCAAAATCACACATGCAAGATGTTACAAGAAAACATGAAGATACTTTTTAGCCAACCCAATATTTGTCATTTGAAGTCAATTATTCTCAACATTCAGAAAACTAAGATCATGTCATCTGGTCTCATCACTTCATGGGAAATAGATGGGAAAACAGTGGAAACAATGTCAGACTTTATTTTGGGGGGCTCCAAAATCACTGCAGATGGTGATTGCAGCCATGAAATTAAAAGACGCTTACTCTTTGGAAGGAAAGTTCTGACCAACCTAGATAGCATATTCAAAAGCAGAGACATTACTTTGCCAACAAAAGTCCATCTAGTCAAGGCTATGGTTTTTCCAGTGGTCATGTATGGATGTGAGAGTTGGACTGTGAAGAAAGCTGAGCGCCGAAGAATTGATGCTTTTGAACTGTGGTATTGAAGAAGACTCTTGAGAGTCCCTTGGACTGCAAGGAGGTC
The DNA here is from genome assembly GCA_006408695.1 of Aepyceros melampus. Lineage (NCBI taxonomy): Eukaryota > Metazoa > Chordata > Mammalia > Artiodactyla > Bovidae > Aepyceros > Aepyceros melampus. The sequence goes on along the minus strand of SJXQ01013156.1, from coordinate 69,675 downwards.
CAACCAGTCCATTCTAAAGGAGATCAGTCCTGGCTGTTTTTTGGAAGGAATGATGCTGAAGCTGAAACTCAGTACTTTGGCCACCTCATGCAAAGAGTTGACTCATTGGAAAAGACTCTGATGCTGGGAGGGATTGGGGACGACAGAGGATGAGAAGGTTGGATGGCATCACTGACTCAATGGACATGAGTATGAGTGGGCTCCAGGAGCTGGTGATGGATAGGGAGCCCTGGCATGCTGCAGTTCCTGGGGTCACAAAGAGTCAGACATGACTGAACTCTTTACTGCTGAGCCACCAGGGGAGTCCTGATACTACATACCAAAGGTCAAAAGTCACATTTGTATTCCGGAGAAATGAAAAAGACCAATAACACATTTCTCATCTATGGTCTAACAGAAGGCTCACCCATGGTCGGAAGTCATGCTTGTTTCACAAACGTGTTCCTACTTAAATATTTCAGGAGGAGAAAAGGAAGACTAGAATGAAAGCACCTGGAATTTCAGTTTTAGTTCATTGTCACCTTATAATTAGTAGGAGGTCATTGTGTATCATTTTAGTTTTTATTGCAGTATATATTTGTATAAGAAAATGTAATATAAAGGTACAGCCTGGTAAATTTTCACATAACCAGTACTCTTATAACCAGCACTCAGATCAAGAAACAGAGCATTACCAGCCCTTCAGTGCTCTTTTTATGATATTGCCCCACATATAACAGTATTCTGATTTCTGCCAGTGTAAATTAGCTGTGTCAGCTTATGTATCTTATAGGAATAACGTGTTTATTGAACATTTGAAGATTCTGTTGTCAAATGCCTACTTCAGACTTTTGTCCTTTCTATCAATTTGCTTGTTTTCTTGTTGATTTGAAGGAGATATTTTTATATCAAAATGAGGCCTTTATAACATATTTGATAGATAATATTTGATAATATAATATTTTTGATAATCAACATTAAATGTGATAAGAGAATAATACTGTAAATATATTCATTAGTTATCCTTTAATAGATTTTCCAGTTATCCTTTTAACTCTTGAAATAATTTTAATATAGATAAGTTTTTTTAATAAAGGGTAGTTGGTTTATAATGTTGTGCCCATCTGTGCTATACAGAAAAGTGACCCAAAAAATGAATGTATATATGAATACAGGCTAGTTTTGATGCTTAGCCATACTTGTGTCCTGTTTAAGAAATGTGTATCTAACACAAAGTAATGAACAAGTTCTGAAATTTTTCTATTAACTTCATGCATTATTCTTACATTCAGATCTGCCTTCTGACTTTGAATGTGACTTATATAAATGAAAATACTTTATCCTTGGCACATGAATGCAAGTGTTTTCCAATTTTTAGTGTAATACCTTTCCAGTATGACAAATTTTTACTTTGTCACCCTCTCCATCTGGTCATATCATTCTCCTTTATTTCAGGTTTTCTTCTATTTTTAGGATTTTTCTTTACCTTTTACAGTTATCGTGTATTTATTACATGGGTGATGTAGGTTTCTGAACTCTTATTCTAACTACTAAAATGAATTATTTTCTTAAGTTTTCTCATCCTCTTTGTGCCCAGGATGTTTTCTTCTCTATGTCTATATTGTGTATACACTTGTTATTAGTTAATTTAAAAATCACTTACTGTGTTGCCAGTTTTATGCAATTCTGGAGTAATGAACAAATTATTAGATATTCTTCTAACTTTAGATTCAGTCTCTCAGATGTGCATGCAGGTAGAATCTGTGAAACATTAGAATCCTCATTGCACACTGCCAACAATCTCTTCCTGATTCAGTTTACTAATGTATCAGTTGTAGGAAAAAGCAGTTAAAAGACACACTGTGTCAATGGAGCTCCAAGTTCCTAACTCCTGTTATTTTTCTTGTGAGATCATCTGCTCATGATGAATCTCTATTGGTAGAATTAGTGATAGAACTAGTGACAGGTCTAAAGCAGCACTCATTAATTCTCTAATTTCTAAAGATAAAGTCAGTAGAATGTTTTAAAGCAGGACACGTTTGGTATAAGTAAGAAAAAATAATAATAATAAAAAATTTAAGAAAAAAGAATGGCACTTGATTTTTTTTTGTAAGGGTTATTTCTGAACAGAGATGAAAAAATAGAAATCAGAAAAGGCTTTTTAAAATCTCTTCACCACTTTTGGATTGGCAAGCACTGTGCTTCCTATGGGCATGGGTTTGCTGAAATACCATATGGATTTTTAATACCTTTGTTGGCCTGTAGTTATGGAAGATGAATTGAATGAGAATACCAGCTGATATCCAAATAACTATTTTTTGTATCCATTTTTCTAAAATCAGGAGAATTCCCTGACTCTTTGCAGGGGACTCTAGTTAAACACAATTTTAATCTTTCAAAATATCTGGTGTCAATCACTTTATGAGAAGCACAGCGTACTGGGAATTTTAATGGAAGAAAGAATTTTGTATTGCAATAAATTAAAGTTTCACATGACCTATTTCACTAATAATGATAGGAAAAAGGAGTAAAGACAGGAAAGAAGGAAAGGAGAGAGTGAGAGAGGAAGGAAAAGAAACGGAAATAAAAGGAAGGGATTAATGAACTTATGAATAAATAACTATTTTTCAAATATAACTGTCTTCATTATGGAATCCGTATGAGGTTGACTCTCTCTTTTATTTTTATAGAATATCTAAGTCACTCTTTCAATATTTTATTGCATCCCTAGTAATTATTAGTAACATCAGTCATGAATATTTCTTTACTCAGTAAATATTTATTGAACACCTCCTATATGTTGGGTACTGGGCTGATGACTGACAATACTTCAATAAGCAAAAGGAACGAAAAGATATGTTTCAGGAATAGTGAAGTGAAGAAAAGGAAAGTGAGCTCAAAGTCTGTGAAGAGGAAGAAATGAGTGAAAAAGCGACTGGAGGGATATGCTGGTATTTGGAAAGTGCTACAGCACCTCTCCAGAGAAGGCAATGGCACCCCACTCCAGCACCCTTGGCTGGAGAATCCCATGGCGGGAGGAGCCTGGTGGGCTGCAGTCCATGGGGTCGCTAAGAGTTGGACACGGCTGAGCGACTTCACTTTCGCTTTTCACTTTCATACATTGGAGAAGGAAATGGCAACCCACTCCAATGTTCTTGCCTGGAGAATCCCAGGGACGGGGGAACCTGGTGGGCTGCTGTCTATGGGGTCGCACAGAGTCGGACACGACTGAAGCGACTTAGCAGCAGCAGCAGCAGCAGCAGCAGTATGTTTCTTTACAGATTTAGGATTATTGCTTTTCTGGAGTCACAACATATGCCTTTTATTCTAACACTTGACATTTTGCCCTGAAATGTTTCACCTTCTGTGATGGGTGTTGTGAGTCATTCCACTGACTTTCCAATTGACTCATTATTTTGGGTCTTTCTTCTTACTATTGCTTCCAGGGAGGCCGTATTGAGCAACACATGCCGAGATTTTGGAGCTTGACATTAGCAAATTTAAAAATAAGTGTAGCAGTTGGGCTATGACATATTAAGACTGAAGATCAGCAACTTTTAAAATCTCTTTGAGGCTTAGCTTTCTAATAGGTAGCATAGGTCTCAGAATAAGTCACTAAATGGTAATGAAGATTAAAAGATATATTTAGGGCTTTCTGAGAATTGATGCTTTTGAACTGTGGTGTTGGAGAAGACTCTTGAGAGTCCCTTGGACTGCAAGGAAATCCAACCAGTCCATTCTGAAGGAGATCAGCCCTGGGATTTCTTTGGAAAGAATGATGCTAAAGCTGAAACTCCAGTATTTTGGCCACCTCATGCAAAGAGCTGACTCATTGGAAAAGACTCTGATGCTGGGAGGGATTGGGGGCAGGAGGAAAAGGGGAAGACAGAGGATGAGATGGCTGGATGGCATCACCGACTCAATGGACGTGAGTTTGAGCGAACTCCAGGAGTTGGTGATGGACAGGGAGGCCTGGCGTGCTGCAATTCATGGGGTCGCAAAGAGGCAGACACGACTGAGCTACTGAACTGAAAAAGACAGTGATTTTTAAAGCCAAAAAGAAATTTTTGATAGATTTGACAGTATAAGAACTAAAGACATCATTTTAAAAAGGAATGGTAGCATGTTAGAATAAAACATACTAACAAATATAAAAGTTGAATTATCAAGTAAGATATCAAAATAATTCTAGCAAATAAAAATAAAACTAATCTAATGGAAAAAATGGTCAAAAGATAGGAATAAGCATATGACCAAGGTTGAATGAAAGAGTGCCAATATACAGGTTTAAAAATTGCTCAAAAGCACTAGGTATCAGTAAAATGCTATAGATAAAGTACACTTGGATTGCTAAAACGAAAAAGGCTAGTAATTCTTAAATTTTATAAGATGCAAACTGCACCTTCTCACTCCCTGTTGGTTGAAGAATAATTGTTTATACTGCTTGAATGGAAAGTTCTCACTTTATCAAAAAAACTTTAAATGCACCTTGTTTTGCAAACAGCCATTCCAGTTTCAGAAATTCCATTACAATAGATATGTCTCCATATATATAAAAGTCAATCTACAAAGCTGTATAAAGACAACACTCTTTATGATAGCACAGTAATAGAAACAAATATTTATTGATGGAAATGTAGCTAATAATAGAACATTTCAGAGTACTACATAGACATTATAAGAATAAATTGGACCACTTCACAGGTGGCACAGAGGTAAAGAATCTGCCTACAATGCAGGAGACAAAAGAGACCAGATTTGATCCCTGGATTGGGAAGATCTTCTGGAGAAGGAAAAGGCAACCCACTCCAGTATTCTTGCCTAGAAAATCCCATGGACAGAGGAGCCTGGAGGGCTACAGTTCTTGAGTTGGCAAAGAGTCGGACATGAAAGAAGTCTTTGGAACAACAAAAATTATTTGTATTTTTCTCACTTTTAGGTTAAGACTAACACACTGGAACTAGCATTTTATTGACATGAGAAAGAACTATGAAAAATTGCTAATGCTTCTCACTTTATTACTATGTTGCAATTAGGATTCTTAGCATACCCATAATTTGTCTCAGCCACATCAACCAATGACGCACTTCTTCCTGTCCTTTTCTTCTTTTATTTATGCATCTTCTCCCCTTCTCCTTCCCTTCATTTCCCTCATCTCTTACTGCTCTCTGACTCTCCTTCCAGATGACTCTAGATTTGCTCTCGTGACTGCTCTCCCCACTCTGTCCCCTCTTCCTCCCACCAGAGATGCTGCACAGGTGCAGCCCCGTCTGTCCCAGTGTGCCTCTCTCAGGACGCAGTAGTACACAGCGGCGTCTCTCAGGGTGACCTGGGGCAGGACCAGGGTGCTGGACTTTCTGTCTGAAGCTATGGTCAGAGAGGCCATGCTGCTGTACACTGTGTCTCGGAAGCCATCAATGACATACTGTGGGCTGTGATTGGGATTTTGCCGATACCAATGTATATAGTCATTTCCACCAATAGTAGAGTGGCTACAAGGCAGGTTTACATCCTCTCCTTCAGCACAATCCATGGAGCTGGGCTGGGTGGTCTTAGCATCAATCACAGTCCCTGGGGGGTTAATAAACCAAATTAATTCCAGAGCACAAAACAGTGTAATTCCATGGATCAAAGGCATAAGCCTCCTGTAACTGTCTGGCCCTAACCTCTACTCTTGCGTTTTTACTTATGTCCTGCAAAAATTTGTTGATATTCATTATTGGACTGCAAGGAAATCAAACCAGTTATCGTAAAGGAAATGAACCCTAAATATTCATTGGAGACTGATGCTGAAACTGAAGCTCCAATATTTTGTCCACCTATGAGAAGAGCTGACTCATTGGAAAATATCCTGATTCTGGGAAAGACTGAAGGCAAAGGGAGAAGGGGGCATCAGAGGATGAGATGGTTAAACAGCATCACCGTTTCAATGGACATGAATTTGAGCATACTCCAGGAGATAGTAGAGGACAGAGGAGCCTGGCATACTGACGTCCATTTGGTCATAAAAAGTTGGATACAACTTAGCAACCGGACAACAACAGAATTATAGAGACCAAAGATACGTGGCAAGAGCCAGAGATCCCACAGGCTTTGCTCCATGGGTCCTTGGCTTCATAAGCCCAGAGAATTCCTACAACCTGCTCACTGCTGAGGACTCTTCTGGTATCGTGCCTATGACTTAAACTGTAATGTAGAAGACGGGCCTCTTTAGCAAACCCACAGATCATTTCTCAGTTCCATCTCTATAATGCTGAATAAAGCACAGGGAGAGGAGTAGAGAGTAAGTGACTCTTTGTGGCCCTTTGCCCTCAAATTCATCCTTGTAGACACAGAACACTTACCCAAGGTCAGAAACACAGTTACTCCAGTCACCAGCCTCATACTTCAAGGACAAGCTAGGACCATGGGCCCAGAGCTCAGGCTTGTGTCTGATCCTTGGCTTGAGAAGGTTCTAGAGAACAGAGGCAACAGCTGTCAGTAAAAACTTACAACCAGTGCAGATACTGCTGTGTTGTTGCCAGGACCTTCTCAGCCAATGATCAAGCAGTTCCTTATCTACGTCTTCCTCCCCGGGTTTAGTCATGTACCCAAAGATGGTGAAACATCCCCAGCTCACAGTGAAATCATGTATGAAATTTAATGTCTGGCTCTGGAAAAGGAACACCAATCACAATGACGTGTCTGTGCACAACCATTGGTCTTTCATTTGTTTCTTAAGAAACAGCTGATGCTCCATGATGCTTGAGGAATGCATGGTTTAGTCCCAGAAAAATGTACTGAGCTCTGTGTTATAAAATGATGAAAAGTTCCATCCACATTCCAGAAAATTAATGAGAGATTTAAAAGTAGGCAGTGATGTGCTCTGGGAGACAGGAAAGGTTAATCACATNACAGGAAAGGTTAATAACATTGAGACTAATAGCTGCACATCCTAGAACTTGCAGCAGCTCTTGTGAGGGTTCTCGGAATCATGCATCTATTGCCAACTAGGTAGACATTTTCCATGCATCTGATCTTAATAAATGAACTGAGTGACATAGACGGTGTTCACCTCCTCCTTGAACAGTGGTCCTTAGTCCTCATGTTCCCTGTGCCGATGCTTGTGGATGTTGTGCAGCAAGGATGCTAAGGCAGAGGATTCGACAGAAATGAAGGAAAACAAAGTGGAGGTGGGGTGGAGGTGGGTGTGAGTGGTAGAGAAAGTTGGAGGAGGGAAAAAAAGGGTATCAGGAATAGAAAAGGGAAGGGATAATCAGAGCGGGGAAATGGGAAAGTGTGTTAGGAAGGTACTTGGAAAGGGCTTAGGCTATTGGGCTAACCGGAATCCTTGACCACACACATTCAACAAGGGATAATAAGGCACAGGTTGTCTAAAGAAGATGAAAGTATGTCATTTTTCCTTTTGGGGGGCACATCAGTGGAAAATAGATTTCCGTTCTCTTCTCCCAGAAACAGTTTTCAGATGAGTCAGCCCCCTCTTGTGACTGAGTAGAAGAACTGCAGATCTAAATCCGGACCAAAAGTCAGCAAGGAACTTTTTGAAAAATCCCTCAAGTTTGCAGGTAAATGGGCTTCCCAGGTGGTACGAGTGGTAAAGAACTCACCTGCCAATGCAGGAAACTTAAGAGACCCACGTTCAATCCCTGGATCAGGAAGATCCCCTGGAGAAGAGCCCATGGCCACCCAATATTCTGCCTGGAATATTCACTGGCAAGAGGAGCCTGATGGGCTACAGTCCATGACTCGCAGTCAGACGCGACTGAAGCATCTTAGCACACAGCACACACATCTTACTTGTAATACCTCTGTACTCATCTGTATTTTCTTGATCCTAAACACTCCATAGCAGTGCTTTAATCATCTTTGTCTGGTTTACTGCAGTCATGATTCTCACTGGTTGATCTCTAAGTTTTCATTTTTCTCTAACCTTCCTATATTTAAATTTAAAAAAATAAATAAATAAATTTTACTTCAAAGGCCATGTAATTCAATGTTTATAAAAGAGCTTGGTACACAGTAGACACTCAAGAATTCCCGAATGAGCCAATAAATCATTATTCATGATTTAATGAAAAAAATTATATTGAACAAGTGTTTAAATTATTCTGAAAACAATCTTCCAATTTTATGGAATGCATGCCAAACAAAAGGCTCCAATAGTATAAACAGAGGGTTATTATTGTGAACAAAATGAACAATAAATTGTGAACAAAATGGACAATAAACAATAAATCCAATCCAGGATTGAGGAAAATTCTATTGAAGACATGGGAGTAAATGTTATGGTAATCATGCTTTGTTCACTTAACAAACAGTCAGAAACACTCAATGGAAGTCTTATTGTTGTTCAGTCACTCAGTCGTGTCTGACTCTATGTGACCCCATGGACCGCAGCACATCAGACTTCCCTGTCCTTCACTATCTCCAAGAATTGCTCAAACCCATGTCCATTGTGTGGATGATGCCATCCAGTCATCTCGTCCTCTGTCAACCCCTTCTCCTCCTGCCCTCAATCTTTCCCAGCATCAGGGTCTTTTCAATGAGTCAGCTCTTCATACCAGGGGGTCAAAGTTTTGGAGCTTCAGCTTCAGCATCAGTCTTTTTCATGAATATTCAGGGTTGATTTCCTTTAGAACTGACTGGTTTGATATTCTTGTTGTCAAAGAAACTCTCAAAGGTCTTCTGCAGCACCACAATTAGAAAGCCTCAATTCTTCGGCACTCAGCCTTCTTTAGTGTCCAGCTCTCACATCCATACATGACTACTGACTCTACATAGCTTCGACTCTATGGACCTTTGTTGGCAAAGTGATGTCTCTGCTTCTTAATGTGCTGTCTAGGTTTGTTGTAGCTTTCCTTCCAAGAAGCAAGTGTCTTTTAATATCATGGCTGCAGTCATCTTCTGCAGTGATTTTGGTGCCCAAGAAAATAAAATCTGTGACTGCTTACACTTTTTCCCTATCTGTTTGCGATGAAATGATGGGATCAGATCTTAGTTTTTTGAATGTTGAGTTTTAAGTCAATTTATCACTGTTCTCCTTCACCCTCATCAAGAGGTTCTTTAGTTACTTTTCTCTTTCTGCCATTAGAGTGGTATCATCTGCATATTTGAAGTTGTTGGTATTTCTTCTGGCAATCTTGATTCCACCTTGTGATTCATCCAACACAGCATTTCACATGATGTGTGATGTACTCTACACACAATGTAAATAAGCAGAGTGACAGTATACAGCCTTGATGTACTCCTTTCCCAATTTTGAACCAGTTTGTTGTTCCATGTCCAGTTCTAACTGTTGCTTCCTGACCTGCGTGCAGGTTTCACATGAGGCAGGTAGGGTGTACTAGTATCCTATCTATTTAAGAATTTTCTGGTTTGTTGTGATCCACACATTCAAAGATTTTAGTGTAGTCAGTGAAGCACAGGTAGATGCTTTTCTGGAATTCCCTTACTTTTTTTCTATGATCCAGTGAATGTTGGCAATTTGATTTCTGGTTCCTCTGCCTTTTCTAAATCCAACTTATACATTTGGAATTTCTTGGTTCACATACTGCTTAAGCCTACTTGAAGGATTTTGTGCATTACCTGCTAATCTATGAAAAGAGCGCAATTGTATGATAGTTTGAACATTCTTTGGTATTGTCTTTCTTTAGTATTGAAATGAAAACTGACCTTTTCTACCCCTGTGACCATTGCTGAGTTTTCAAAATCTGCTGGCAGAATGAGTACAGCACTTTAACAGGATCATCATTTAGGATTTTAAAAGGTCAGCTGGAATTCCATCATCCGCACTAGCTTTGTTTGTAATAATGCTTCCCAAGGCCCACCAGACTTCACCTCCAGGATGCCTGGCTCTAGGTGAGTGGCCATCATGGTTATCGGGGTCATTGAGACCTTTTTTGTACAGTTTTTCTGTGTATTCTTGCCACCTCTTCTTAATCTCTTCTGCTTCTGTTAGATTCTTGCCATTTCTGTGCTTTATTGTGCCCATCTTTGCATGAAATGTTCCCTGGGTATCTCTAATTTTCTTGAAGAGGTCTATAGTCTTTCCCATTCTATTGTTCCCTGCTATTTCTTTGCATTGTTCACTTAAGAAAGATTTCTTATCTCTCCTTGCTATTCTCTGGACTTCTGCATTCATTTGGATATATCTTTCCCCTTCTTCTATGTCTCTCACTTCTTTTCTCAGCTATTTGTAATCCCTTCTTAGAGAAACATTTTGCCTTCTTTCATTTCTTTTTCTTTGGAATGGTTTTGGTCACTGCCTTCTGTACAATGTTATGAACCTCCAACCACAGTTCTTCAGGAACTCCGTCTATGAGATCTAATCCTTGAATCTATTTGTCACCTCCACTCTATAATCATAAAGTTCTTGATTTAGGTCATACCTAAATGGTCTAGTGGTTTTCCCTACTTTCTTCAGCTTAAGGCTGAATTTTGCAATAAGGAGCTTAGCCACAGTCGGCTCCAGATTTTCATTGTGTGACTATGTAGAGTTCCTCCATCTTTAGCGGCAAAGGACATAATCAATCTGATTTCTGTATTAACCTTCTGGTGATATCCATGTGTAGGGTGGGCTCTCGTGTTGTTGGAAGAGGGTGTTTGCTATGACCAGTGTGTTTTCTTGGTAAAACTCTGCTGGCCTTTGTCCTGCTTCATTTTGTACTCCAAGGCCAAACTTTCCTTTTACTCCAGGTATCTCTTGACTTCCTATGTTTGCATTCCAATCCCTTATGATGAAAAAGACATCTTTTCTTGGGTGTAGTTCTAAAAAGTTTGTAGATCTTGATAGAACCATTCTTCATAGATCTCTTTAGGTTCTGGTTTAAACTCATATTTTCACTGTCACTGAGACATGCATTCATCCTATTCTGGGTCAAGTCTTCCTCATATCCAAATCTTCTCCAAGGAGCCCTGTAAATGGTACAATCTGGATGACAATAAAAGTTTGAAACTCTTTTCACAGCTATGAAAGTTGTGTCTCATTTCTCAAAGATAAAAATAATTGGAACAATAAAACCTGTCCCATAGGGTTTGGATATTTAAATTAGATAATGAATAGGAAATGCATCTTACAGTGCCTGACATATAGTAAGCTCAGTAAATAGCAACTCTTTTATTTTACTAAACCTTCCTTTCCTTCAATGGCCAGGCTTGTGACCTGCTCTCCACCCCCCATATCAGTTCAGTAATGGAAGCTTCTAGGACAATTACTTAATCACTTCCTTTCCTAGAGATAGTCACTATTTTTCCTAATCTGTTTGGTGTGATAGCCAGCTAGTTACACTGATACACTCAGGGTGCTGAAAGGACACAGATGGATCAGGTGAGGCTTGATTTGGGTTTCCCTAAAAATAGTAAAATCAAGGACACATTGCATGTTTACCAGCTACTATTGGACATAATATTTCTGAATTGGATCTACAAGATTTTGCCATTATTATTAACTATTTTCACTTCATATTGGTTTATGAGCTTTTAATATATTCTGCATTTGATTCCCGTAACTTCCTTTCCTAGAGATAGTCACTATTTTTCCTAATCTGTTTGGTGTGATAGCCAGCTAGTTACACTGATACACTCAGGGTGCTGAAAGGACACAGATGGATCAGGTGAGGCTTGATTTGGGTTTCCCTAAAAATAGTAAAATCAAGGACACATTGCATGTTTACCAGCTACTATTGGACATAATATTTCTGAATTGGATCTACAAGATTTTGCCATTATTATTAACTATTTTCACTTCATATTGGTTTATGAGCTTTTAATATATTCTGCATTTGATTCCCGTTTCAGAAATGTAGATTGCATATATAGCCTTCCAGTCACATTGACTTTCCACTCTCTTAGCAGTGATATTTAACAAAAAAAGACAATCTAAAAATATCCTTTATGCTCATAAAAAGCTTCCTTGACAGTTTTGTTTTCTTTAAAAACTTTGAGAATGCTTTCCTTTTGTGACTGTCATCGCTTGTGATGAGAACTCAAGTATCATTCTTAATGGTGTTTCCCAGAACACAGCATATTGATTTCTCCTATTAACAAGATTGTCTTCCACTAAATTAGACCCTTGGATTTCTCTTCAATGCCTTGCAAAATTCTGCCAAAACCACATTTGTGAACTTGCAGAATACTTTATTCACTTTTATGACTTTTCACATAGCATTGCTCTGAATAAGAAGCTTGCTTTTTAGGAAGTCAGGTACAACAGTGAGTGGGGGTTCTTGCTTAGATAAAGAGGTTATGGAAGGGGTAATAGAAGAGGTAGTTATAAATATCCAATTATAATCATGTGGTCATTTGCAGTAAAAAAGCTACAATAGTTATAAAATTATCTTCATTTTACATGAATATATTTATGTTTACGTTAACCAGTTTTTAGCTTCTCTCTTTTTTTTTGCTTACCTGTGGTAAAAGGAAACATGCCTCTATAATTTACTCTTACATATCAGTGTATCTAAGTAGTTAAGATACAGAATTCAATGAGAGAGTGTGATTCAACTAGATAAAGAAAGAACATCACCTGTAAATGGATAAAGGAACTAGGTAGTTTCTTTGAAGGAGAGAGCTTGTTTTGCTTGAATGAAGAATTATTGCATCATATTAACACGGAGCATGTTCAGACTTAAACTGAAGAAAATGGAGAAGACCATTAGACCATTCAGGTATAAACTAAATCAAATCCCTTATGATTGTACAGTGGAAGTGAGAAACAGATTTAAGGGACTAGATCTGATAGACAGAGTGCCTCATGAACTATAGACAGAGGATTGTGACATTGTATGGGAGACAGGGATCAAGACCATCCCCAAGAAAAAGAAATTTGAAAAAGCAAAATGGCTGTCTGAGGAGGCCTTACAAATAGCTATGAAAAGAAGAGAAGTGAAAAGCAAATGAGAAAAGGAAAGATATACACATTTGAATGTAGAGTTCCAAAGAATAGCAAGGAGAGATAAGAAAGCCTTCCTCAGTGATCAATGCAAAGAAATAGAGGAAAACAATAAAATGGGAAAGACTAGAGATCTCTTCAAGAAAATTAGAGATACCAAGGGAACATTTTACACAAAGATGGGCTCAATAAAGGACAGAAATGGTATGGACCTAACAGAAGTAGAAGATATTAAGAAGAGGTGAAAAGAATACACAGAACTGTACAAAAAAGATCTTCATGACACAGATAATCACGATGGTGGATCACTCACCTAGAGCCAGACATCCTGGAATGTGAAGTCAAGTGGGCCTTAGAAAGCATCACTACGAACAAAGCTAGTGGACATGATGGAATTCCAGTGGAGCCATTTCAAATCCTAAAATATGATGCTGTGAAAGTGTTGCACTCAATATGTCAGCAAATTTGGAAAACTCAGCAGTGACCACAGGATGGGAAAAGGTCAGTTTTCATTCCAATTCCAAAGAAAGACAATGCCAAAGAATGCTCAAACTACCACACGATTGCACTCCTCTCACAAGCTAGTAAAGTAATGCTTAAAATTCTCCAGGCCAGGCTTTAGCCATACTTGAACCATGAACTTCCAGATGTTCAAGTTGGATTTAGAAAAGGCAGAAGAACCAGAGATCAAATTGCCAACATCCCCTGGCTCATCGAAAAAGCATGAGAGTTCCAGAAAAAAAACATCTATTTCTGTTTTATTGACTATGCCAAGGCCTTTCATTGTGTGGATCACAGTAAACTGTGGAAAATTCTGAAAGAGATGGGAATACCAGACCACTTGACCTGCCTCTTGAGAAACCTGTATACAGGTCAAGAAGCAATAGTTAGAACTGGACATGGAACAACAGACTGTTTCCAAATAGGAAAAGGAGTACGTCAAGGCTGTATATTGTCATCCTGCTTATTTAACTTCTATGCAGAGGACATCATGAGAAATGGTGGGCTGGAAGAAGCACTAACGGGAATCAAGATTGCCAGGAGAAATATCAATAACCTCAGATATGCAGATGACACCACCCTTATGGCAGAGAGTGAAGAAGAACTAAAAAGCCTCTGATGAAAGTGAAAGAGAGTGAAAAAGTTGGCTTAAAACTCAACATTCAGCAAACGAAGATCATGGCATCTGGTCCCATCACTTCATGGGAAATAGATGGAGAAACAGTGGAAACAGTGGCTGACTTTATTTTGGAGGGGGAGCTCCAAAATCACTGCAAATGATGATTGCAGCTGTGAAATTAAAAGATGCTTACTTCTTGGAAGGAAGTTATGACCAACCTAGACAGCATGTTGAAAAGCAGAGACATTACTTTGCCAATAAAAGTCTATCTAGTCAAGGCTATGGTTTTTCCAGTGGTCATGTGTGGATATGAGAGTTGGACTATAAAGTACCATGAGTACCAAAGTATTGATGCTTTCGAATTGTGGCGTTGGAAGACTCTTGAGAGTCCCTTGGACTGCAAGGAGATCCAACCAGTCTATCCTAAAGGTGATCGGTCCTGGGTGTTCATTGGAAGGACTGATGTTGAAGCTGAAACTCCAATACTTTGGCCATCTCATGTGAAGAGCTGACTCATTTGAAAAGACCCTGATGCTGGGAAAGATTGAGGGCAGGAGGAGAAGGGGACGCAGAGGATGAGATGGTTGGATGGCATCACTGACTCAATTGACATGGGTTTGGGTAAACTCCGGAAGTTGGTGATGGACAAGGAGGCCTGGGGTGCTGCCATTCATGGGGTTGCAAAGAGTTGGACATCACTGAGCAACTGAACTGAACTGAACAGAAATCATAATTTTCCTATTGTCCTTATCAGAAAGTTTTGTCCTTCAAAGAGGTAATGATGAATTCTTAGTTAACAAGGAATGAAGTTGACTAGGTAAGCTATTACGGTGGCTTTGTATTGTCTCAACTTAACTACCTGGAAATCTGTTTCCCAGAATTTGCTTCCCTATGTTGTCCTTGTTTATGGTTGGCCATGAAAGAGGTCTGCTTAAGTTCTGGAAGGTGCTTGTGATGCAGCGGCCATGTCTCTATTCTCCACAGGTTGGCGCAGGGCTCCAGGGCCTATGGCAACTCATGATGCTGTTGCTGATCAGGTAGTTCAATTTACTGTTGACTCACAACTCCTCGACCTTCCGCCAGATCTCTTACTCATGTTATCTTTGTCTTTGACCAAGTATGCTTGTAGCATGATGGCAAATGACATCCACTTCTCCTGAAGGTCACCCAGTACTGTGAGCCTAACGGAGGTAAGAGAAAAAGACAAGTTTCAGTGTATCTTGTGGGTCTGTTGTCCTCATGTTATTTCTGTACATGTCACAGTTTGTACATGCTTTTGTCCATATC
The DNA here is from genome assembly GCA_006408695.1 of Aepyceros melampus. Taxonomy (NCBI): domain Eukaryota; kingdom Metazoa; phylum Chordata; class Mammalia; order Artiodactyla; family Bovidae; genus Aepyceros; species Aepyceros melampus. The sequence goes on along the minus strand of SJXQ01013156.1, from coordinate 54,400 downwards.
CAACTTTCCTTCACAAATGTTACTCTGGTTGCCTTTCAGTGAATTCAGACACAACACCAAACACAAATATAACATTTTTTTTTTATCTGGATCTAGTTTTGGAACATAAATGGAACAGACTCTTCCACCAGCTCCAGCCCCTGCCTGTGAATAATCCTTCACCGTTCAGTCACTCAGTGGTGTCTGACTGTTTGTGACTCCATGCACTGCAGCACACCGGGCCTCCCTGTACATCACCCACTCCCAGAGCTTGCTCACACTCACGTCCATCGAGTCGGTGATACTGTCCAACCATCTCATCCTCTGTCATCCCCTTCTCCTCCTGTCTGCAGTCTTTCTCAGTACCAGGGTGTTTTCCAATGAGTCATTTCTTCACATCAGGTGGCCAAAATATTGGAGTTTCAGCTTCAGCATCAGTCCTTCCAATGAATATTCAGGACTGATTTCCTTTAGGATTGACTGGCTTGATCTTTCAGTCCAAGGGACTCTCCCCAGGTCTCCTGCATTGCAGGCAGATACTTTACCAGCTGAGCCACAAGAGAAGCAGAATAATCCTTATAACTAATCTCTTACCCTACATCACTGGTGGTTCTCTTTCTCTGATTATGCCTTGACACGATCTAAGAGGAAAGGGCTGTATAATAAGTCACTTCAGTTATGTCCTACTCTTTGTGACCCTATGGACTGTAGCCCACTAAGATCCTCTGTCCCAGGGATTCTCTGGGAAAAAATACTGGAGTGGGTTGCCATGCTCTCCTCCAGGGGAACTTCCCAAACCAGGGATCAAATCTGTGTCTCTATGTCTCCTGCATTGGCAGGCAAGTTCTTTACCCCTAGTGCTTGAGAATCCCTAAAAGGAAAGAACTAAGGAAATGATTTTCATGACAATTTCAGATACTATATCAAGATTTGTAATGTGAGGATCTTTAGGTGAAAGTGTCATTTTATATTATTATGGGGCAGTTTTCAAATTTAGACAACTTTACACATGTCCTGTATGGTTGATTGAAAGTCAAAAATTAAAGAGGAGGATGTACCAGTAGAAAGTTACTCTGAACACCTGCTTCCATATGACATGAAAGAAGCTTTTATTTAGAATTAAATCTTCTAATCCAGACCACAGATGAAGCAACCACAGGACTACCACTTATTGTCTGGGATCTGCAGGTGTGTATTTCAGCTAGGGTCCTACAGCAGAGAGGCTTTTTCTTATTAAGCTTGGGGGTTTTTTGTTTAGCTTTTCCTATTACTTTAAGCACTGTGAGTTCCCAGAGAGCACAGAAGTACTTTGCAGAATCTTCCAGTTGTAAGGTTGAAATGGTGAGGCTGGAGGATTTACGTGATCTGTCAAAATTTATAGAGTAGTGGCCATCCCTTGTAAGGAAAATCATCTCTCCACTGGGAAGGTGCTTGTACCAAAAAATGTAGTAACTGCTCTGACTTGTTTCACACCGACAGTTTAGGGTAACTGATTCCCCAACTTCACTGGGTATGTCTGGCGGGTCTTGAATAACTTTCTGGGCGACATTGGATCCTGTGGAGAAAATCAGAAAACAGAGATGAAAGAGTGAATAAAATAATGTAGTAATTAGGACCACCACCCCCCCAAAATAAACGGAAATCCTAAGATACTTGCTTTTCCCCAGTCCTCCTTTCCTCCCCAAGTCCCCGTGGAGCACCACGTGCCTGTGTGCAGGCCTTTCACCCTGAACACACGGCACCCATGTTTGGGAGCATCCCTACCAGAGAAGGTGAAGGCCAGGAGCACCCAGAGCAGACTGGAGAGCGGCATGAGGCGTGGATTCCCCTGCACAAATGTGCTCAGTTTTGCCTCAAGCTGAGAGTGTCTTTGTGCTCCTGGCAGCACATATACATATAACCTCAGGTCCTGTGTGACTCCTTCAAACAGGAAGTGGGGTTTGCCATTTACATATATCATGTGGTCTGTGCACATATGGGAAAAAAAAGTCTGACTCACTACAAATTTTACTTTGTCAATTTTTCTTTCACTGGTAATTAAGTTAGGCTGATCCTTAAAGGGGGCTTCACAAAAGCAGATAGTAATAAAGGTTTGAGCTGAGGGGAATTGAGGAAAAAACTAGTTGACATTCACTGATAATTATTCAACACAATCATTTTGCCATCCCATTTAAAACAGCATTTGTTTTTGAACTTATTAGAGTGCAGTTGATTTACAGTGTTGTGCTAGCTTCTGCTGTACAGCAAAATGAAATATCCATCAACAGAGGAGTGGATGCAACATATGTGCAATGAAATTGTTGCCGTTGTTGTTTAGTTGCTAAGTCATGTCCCACTGTTTTTCAACCCAGTGGACTGTAGCACTCCAGACTGCTCTGTCCATGGAATTTTCCAGGCAAGAATACTGGAGGGGGGTACCACTTCCTTCTCCAGAGGTTCTTCCTGACCGAGGGGTCAAACCCGTGTCTCCTGCTTGGCAAACACATTCTTTACCGCTGAGCCACCAGGGAAACCCATGATGAAACCATTCAGCTATAAAAAAAGAATAAAATAATGCCATTTGCTGCAACATGAACAGATCTAAAATAAAAGTTAGTAGAAGCTACGAACTCTTCTTGTAATCTACTTACTAGTCATTTATTTGGGCTTCCCTTGAATGATGCTAAGGCTGAAGCTCCAGTACTTTGGCCACCTCATGCGAAGAGTTGACTCATTGGAAAAGACTCTGATGCTGGGAGGGATTGGGGGCAGGAGGAGAAGGGGACAACAGAGGATGAGATGGCTGGATAGCATCACTAACTCGATGGACGTGAGTCTGAGTGAACTCCAAAAGTTGGTGATGGACAGAAAGGCGTGCCGTGCTGCAATTCGTGGGATCACAAAGAGTTGGACATGACTGAGCGACTGAACTGAACTGAACTGAACTGTGGCTCAGCTGGTAAAGAATCTGCCTGCAATTAGCCTACAGTTGTATTGCTCCATCCAGAATCTAAGTACTTTATTTAAAAACTCACAGATCTTTGGTCTCTTGGTGAAATGTGGTCTTATCCAAAATTTTTAATGTATTTTTTTCTGGGTTTTAGGGCTCTACTTAGTTTTTTCAATATGTAAAATTACTTTGACATCAAATGATAAAAAGAAAATCAGTCCTTCTTACTTTAAGAGTCTATTCTATTGATTGTGTTTCTGTGAATTTATGACAGGAATAAAATAAGTATACTTTTGAAACCTGATATTGAGTATTACTTATTAGATTTTGAGATGGATCAGAATATTCAGTCTCATTGCCCCCACAAGTAGAATTGTACTTATTAGATCATGTGTCTTGGAATTGACCTCATGTCACATTTTCTGTCCCACTGGCCCAAACTGTTCAGTCTCACTAGTTAGCTGCTTATTATTTTTTCTTCTTGCAAAATACACTTTAGATAAGCATGCTGGATCTTTCTGTGCCATAGAATTATACTGCACTCCAACAAAACTTAGTATCTACAAGCTGTATCTACACCATAGACGGTGATGCATGAAGTTTTGTAACTGTTACATGTTCATTGAAGGCAGGAGGAGACGGGAATGACAGAGGATGAGATGGTTGGATGACATTACCAACTCAATGGACATGAGTTTGCATAAGCTCGGGGAGTTGGTGAGGAACAGGGAAACCTGGCATGCTACAGTCCATTGGGTCACAAAGAGTCAGAAACGACTGAGCGACTGAAGGGAACTGAACTGACATGCTCATTTAGAATATAGTAGTCAGTCTTCCATTTGGTTTCATCATTTTAATGGATGAATTAAAGAGAATTAATCCATTTTAATGGATGAATTAAAAAGAATCAAAGGCATAGAGATAATAGGAAAGAAAGTACAGACAAGGTCTTTAAAACAGTGTCAGTCCTTGGTTTTAAGTTCCTTGAGTGATGTTGTTAATGACTGATACATGGAGGAGAGTGCATATTTAGTTGAGACATCTTCTCTCCTGTCCCATTTCACCTCTGAGTGCTATCAGGCAGCTGATGCCTTTGTTTGCTTGTATCTTAAAAGAAGATATCATGAATGCTCACAGCAGCCTGGGCAGCAGCATGATATTGTATGTGTAGCATATGTATTTATATATAACAATTATATACATTATATATACCAGAAAATTAATATTGATAAAATATTTTTGAAATATAAATGATAATCTGATATATCAGTTTTATATGCACTTTTTAATGCATAGCTCTATGAAATTTTATCACAGGTGTAGGTTTTTGTACCATTACAAAAATCATGATAACTTGGTTTTAAGTTCCTTGAGTGAGGTTGTTAATGACTGATACATGTGCATATTTAGTTGAGACATCTTCTCCCCTGTCCCATTTCCCCTCTGAGTGCTATCAGGCAGCTGATGCCTTTGTTTGCTTGTATCTTAAAAAGAAGAGATCATGAATGCTCACAGCAGCCTGGGCAGCAGCATGATATTGTATGTGTAGCATATGTATTTATATATAACAATTATATACATTATATATACCAGAAAATTAATATTGATAAAATATTTTTGAAATATAAATGATAATCTGATATATCAGTTTTATATGCACTTTTTAATGCATAGCTCTATGAAATTTTATCACAGGTGTAGGTTTTTGTACCATTACAAAAATCATGATACAGAATTGTTCCATCTCTAGAGAAAACGATTTTCCTACTATCTCCACCCCTACAACTCGTGATAACCCCTAGAAACTAGTGATCTTTTGATGTCTATATTTTGTCCTTTTGAGAATGCTATAAAAGTAAACTCATACATTATGTATGCAATTGTAATAGTATAGTGTGTAAGCGTGTACCGTGTAGTCTTCTGAGATACTTTTTTCACTCAACATTGAGATCCATCTACGCTATTACATGTATCAATAGTATATTTCTTTTAATCACTACAGGCTGTCCCCAGCTTATCATGGACAAACTTAGGATTTTTGACTTTATGGTTATGAGAAAGATATATATACATTCACTAGAAACCATACTTTGTATTTTCAATTTTTATCTTTCCCCATGCTAGTAGCATGCTATATGACATTCTCTAATGATGCTGAACAACAACAGCAAGCTGAGCTCTCAGTCAGCCCTGGGGTCATGAGGGTAAACACTGATACACTACAACCATTCTGCATTCACACAATCATTCTGTTTTTCACTTTTAGGACAATACCTAAGCTCAGGCTAGGCTAAACTCTGATTCACAGTGTTTATTATATTCATGTTCTACTTATGATATTTTTAACTTAAATTGGTTTATTGAGACTTAACCTTATTTCAAGTTGAGATAGATGTATAAGTAATGTTTTATTGTTAGGGTGTACCGCAGCATATTTATCTATTCACACAATGAAGAACATTTGGCTGGTTTCCAGCTTTTGGCCACCACAAACACAGCTGCCATGAATATTCATGTACAGATTTTTGTGTAAACACGGTTTTCATTTCTCAAGTATAAATGCTCATAAAGGAGTATGACTGCTGAGCTGTAAGGTGAGTGAATATTTAAGTTTATGTGGAACTGCTAAACTGTCTTCCAGAATGACTACCATTTTCCCACCAGCAGTGTATGAGTGATCCAGTTTCTCTACATCATTGCCAGAACTTGGTATCATTAGTATTTTTCATTTTAGCCATTAAGCAAGATGTGGACTGGTATTTCATTGTAGCTTTAATTTGCATTTCCCTGATGGTTAATGATGTTGAACATCTGTTTACATGCTTATTTCCATGCTTATTTCCCTAATACAAAGTTCTTGCATGAAGTGTCTGGGTGAACCTTTTGTTCCTTTTTTAGTTAGATTGCTTGTTTTCTTCCTGCTGAGTTTAGAGAGTACGTTGTATTCTGAATACCATCCTTTGATGAAAATACATTGTGAAAATATTTCCTGCTATTCTCTGCTTTGTCTTTTTCATTCTCTTAATAGTATCTTTCACAGAGCAAGCATTTTTAATTTTGATGAAATAGTTTATTTTTTATGGATTGTGATTTCAGTGTCATGACAAAAATCATTTTGTCTAACAATTGGTCCTGAAGATTTTCTTTTTTTCAAAAAGATTCATAGTTTTATATTTCACACATGGAGGTATGGTCCATTTTGAGATTCTCCTTAAATTTTTGTATAAGGTGTGAGATTTAGGCCAAGTTTCAGTTACTTGCCTATGAATATATCCAGCTGTCCCCAAATCATTTGCTTTATCATTCCTCCATTGAATTGTCATTGCACCTTTTCCAAAGAGTCAGATTTTCCAACTTTCTCCACATCCCCATTTGTGATAACTCAGTAGCATATACTTGTTAATGAATTTTGTTATCCTTTTTGTACTTTTTATTAAACTTTTATTTTATATTGGAGTATAGCCAATTAATTTTACTTTAACGCACTGGAGAAGGAAATGGCAACCCACACCAGTGTTCTTGCCTGGAGAATCCCAGGGACCGGAAGCCTGCTGGGCTGCCATCTATGGAGTCACACAGAGTCAGACAGGACTGAAGCGACTTAGCAGCAGCAGCAGCAGTAGCCAATTAATGCTGTAACAGTTTCAGGTGGACACCAGAGGGAGTCTATCTGATTAACACTGTAGCATCTATGTTATTGCTTACTTTTCATTCCTTATAGTTATAATTTGTGCTTTCTCTTTTTTCACCATGATAATTTTACCTAGGAATGTATATTTTATTAATCATTTTAGCAAAATTAACTTGGTATCTCATAGTTATTTCTATCATTTTCTATTTTACCAATTTGAAATTTTTTATTATGTTCTTATTTCAGTTTACATTCGTTGCAATTTTTCTTCCTTCTTTGTTGAAAGCTTACATAATTGTTTTCTAAGCCTTTTTCTTTAGCCATATAAGCATTTAAAAAGATAAACCTCTCCTATGTAAAATATTAACTGTATCTCATAAATATTTGTATGTATGTGTTCTCATTATATTTTCTTTCAAAATATTTTCTTATAGCCCACTAATTACTTCTTTAGTGGGTTTTTTTTTTTAAAGTTTAATGCCCACATTCCAAATATTTGGGAGTTTCTAGAGATATATTTTTCCTATTGATTTTCCAAGTCAGTTCTAATTTGATCAAAGAATAAATTCTACATAATTTCAGTTTTCTTAAGTGTATTAAGACTTTTTATGCACTAGCCAATGTGTGTGTGTATTTATCTGCACAGCAGGGTGTGTCTGGAGCCTCGGCTGCAGGTCTGGGCACAGGCTCAGGTGCCGGGGAGCACTGTGCACTTGCTGCCCAGAAGTAGGTGGCTGAGTCTCCAGGCTGGGAAGCTGAGATGTGCAATGAGAGCTGTTTGGCACTTGTACTGAAGAAAACTGTGAGTCTTCCATCTTCCTTTTTATTCATAACTGAACTTATGGCTATCAAGAATAGAAGGCCTTTACCAGGGTATTGACTGTACCATGAGAAGTAGTCAAATGTACTGCTCTCTTACAGTTCAGAAGGGAAATCTCTCCTTCCTGGACTATCAAAGACTGAGGGCTCTGTTTCACCTGCTGTTGGTCACTTTTTTCCTTCTCTTGTCCACCCACCCTTGTTTACAGAGATAAAAAGTCATTAGGTCCACAAATTAATATTTCCTTCTTAAAGTTCCTATCTGCATGAATTTGTCCATTCCCCAATTTTTTCATTCCCCTTAATTGATATGATATCTTAGTTTTCGTCGACCACAACCCACAGTCTAATTGAAACCACAGAAGTGAAAATGATGCTCCCAGAATCTTGTCCGTTGTTCTTGGTACCAAAGGTCAGTGACAACTCTCGTTCCTCTTCTGGTCTCCTCAACCAGCTAGAACTCTGACTTTAAGTTCACATCTGCTTTAATGCTTTCAACAGGCCCCATCCTCTTACAAGTGCTTTCACTTAAACCTGTCTCTCTCAAACAAAGTGTTCCCCATATTGAGGCTAGAATTGCTGTAAATTAATTTCATTGGGAATCAGAAATACTCTGCTTACACATGGGTAAAGAGCAGGTTAGAATTTCTCTCCTGCTCTCCACCTCTTCCTTTTCTTAACACCTCCTAGAAAAACTAATACATCAGGACAGCATGATATGTTAATGGAGATTACATTATTTTACAAGGGGAAAGAGAGAGACTCCCATGAAGTTACAAATTAGTGTGCAGAGGGATATTTCGTTTTTTATGATAAAAACCAATTAAAGTCTATTGAAGATATGCAGAAGCATAACATATATCATTACAAGATAAAGTCATGGATCCAAACAGAGAATATATAGCCCTTTTGCCATGACAGAACTTCAATTTTGCCACAATCTTTCAGCTGTGTCCACATTTTCAGTTCAGTTCAGTTCAGCTGCTCAGTCGTGTTGGACTCTTTGCAACCCCATGAATTGCAGCATGCCAGGCCTCCCTGTCCATCACCAACTCCCGGAGTTCACTCAGACTCGCGTCCATCAAGTCAGTGATGCCATCCAGCCATCTCATCCTCTGTCATCCCCTTCTCCTCCTGCCCCCAATCCCTCCCAGCATCAGAGTCTTTTCCAATGAGTCAACTCTTCGCATGAGGTGGCCAAAGTACTGGAGTTTCAGCTTCAGCA
>SJXQ01013156.1:14069-45126 GCA_006408695.1 Aepyceros melampus | reverse complement strand
CACAGGAAAAACCATAGCCTTGACTAGATGGACCTTAGTTGGCAAAGTAATGTCTCTGTTTTTGAATATACTATCTAGGTTGGTCATAACTTTTCTTCCAAGGAGTAAGCGTCTTTAATTTCATGGCTGCAGTCACAATATGCAGTGATTTTGGAGCCCCCCAAAATAAAGTCTGACACTGTTTCCACTATTTCCCCATCTATTTCCCATGAAGTCATGGGACCAGATGCCATGATCTTTATTTTCTGAATGTTGAGCTTTAAGCCAACTTTATCACTCCTCTTTCACTTTCATCAAGAGGCTTTTTAGTTCCTCTTCAGTTCAGTTCAGTTCAGTCACTCAGTCGTGTCCGACTCTTTGCGACCCCATGAATTGCAGCACGCCAGGCCTCCCTGTCCATCACCAACTCCCAGAGTTCACTCAGACTCACATCCATTGAGTCAGTGATGCCATCCAGCCAACTCATCCTCTGTCCTCCCCTTCTCCTCCTGTCCCCAATCCCTCCCAGCATCAGAGTCTTTTCCAATGAGTTAACTCTTCACATGAGGTGGCCAAAGTACTGGAGTTTCAGCTTTAGCATCATTCCTTCCAATGAATACCCAGGACCGATCACCTTTAGGATGAACTAGTTGGATCTCCTTGCAGTCCAAGGGACTCTCAAGAGTCTTCTCCAACACCACAGTTCTAAAGCATCAGTTCTTCCCTAAAAAATGATAGGAAACCAATCAAGTTCAATTTATACTTTTCCTAAACTATAAATTAGGCAAATGGAATATTTCCAAGGTGATCATGGATCCTAAGCTGACATTTGGGTTGCTCAGAATACTTTTGATAAAGGTTGAAATATAAAAAGTGAGTTTTAAATTATGAATCTGTACAGGTTTAAGACATCTGCATACTCTGTCTCTTCCTTCACACACATCGGTATCACACATGTCCCTCAGCTTCTGATGTCATTAAGATCACATGACCATTTCTGCTGATAGAGAATAAAACAATCTGCAGAGAGAGAATAAAACAATCCACTACCTCTGGATGGTGAAGATGATTCTGGAAAATATAGTGAATAAGAGAAGTAATATCAAGGGTCAAAGAGTAAGAGGTCTGAAGGAAAGGTTGGGGAAGAAATACCCAGGGTCAGGAGAGAAACATTTGTTTGTGAGTAAAAAAAGTCCTTCCTCACTTAGGGAGAGAGCAGTGTGAAAATTAAAGCAGATAGTGCTGCGGAAGACATGTGTAGACGTGGCTAGAAAGAGATGAGGGTTAGATGGATAGGCAAAGAAAGTTCAAAGACAAATGTGACCATTGGAGAATTTGAGTTGAATAATAGGCAAAAGCAGTGAAACCTGTAGGACTGTTCCAAAGAGTAAATGTCACAGTGGCTATATTAGACATTGTTGGCACCTTGCTCAACTTTTCTCAGGAACTTCATCTGTGCTCAGTCCCCAAGTTCTTTGTGTTTTGTTGCCAGCAGCTTAGATAACAACTGATATCTGTGACTATCCAATTCTTTTGTCTAAGTGGTACAGTATAGTCTAATATGTACAAAGTCAGGCAGACAGAACATCAGGAACCTCTGAAATCTTCCTCTTGTTTGGCCTTTTCCCTTTCCCTAGTCAGTGGGCTTCCCAGGTGGTAGCTAGTGGTAAAGAAGCCGCCTGCCAAGGCAGGAGACCTAAGAGACTCCAGTACAATTCTTGGGTCAGGAAGATCCCCTGGAGGAGGAAACAGAAATCCAGTACAATATTCTTGCCTGAAAAATCCCCCAGGCAGAGGAACCTGGTGGATCTTCCTCTTGAGGTCTGAGTCGGAGGAAGAGGACTCAAGGCAGAGAATATTTAAATAGTTTGTCCATTATTTTCATTAGTGAAAATTTATACTACTTCTCATAATTATGCTATCTTTGATATGCTAATATTAGATATTATAAAAACAAACACTAATGATGCTTTCTATTGAAGAGTCAAAACTTAGAAGATTGACTGTTAATCTTTATACTGTAGATAATAGCTCTAACTACAACTAGTGTTTCAGAAAAGATATGATATTCCTGTTTTTCAATATTAATACTCTCAGAAAACATGATTGTGTTAATATGGAGATTCATGGCAGAATTATGTTTGTGGCAGGTTTAGGCTAAAGACAAGAAGACAGCTTTCTTTGCAGTGGTAAAAGCCAATGAATCTCAAAGAAAAGCTCAACTTTTGATTATATTCTTTCTAATCCTATTCTATTTGTGCTAATAATGTAAATAAAAAACTGTACATTCCAGAATGACTTTGTGAGTTGATTTATGGATACTCTCCCCAACAAAACAGTTAAAACAGATGAAAATTATTTTTAAGAAACTAAAGCCTTTGGACATAGTCTTTAGGTTATACAGCATATAAAAAGGGTAATAGAGACACATTTATTCATAAAATCTACTAAATCTCCATGATAGCAGAAAGAATCTGTGGCAATTGTACCATGACCGACTCCCCATCCCCAGCTCAAGATTATGGAAGTTCTACTCAAGGTGGATACAACCAAGAACACAAGGTCCTTCTCTCTCCAGCTCGCAGTATAGAGTTATCATATCTCCTACAGAGGGGCTGGCTGCTGTCCTTTCTTACCTCCCCCAGGTCTGTGTTACAGAAACTGTATTGCAAACAAGAAAAGCTGACAGGTCTATGGCCACTTCTCACCTCACTTACAGCACAGAGGTTCTATGTCAGGCATGGTAGACTGAGAATACTGGGTCCTCTTGCCCTCATCCCAGCTCATAGAGTGGTGATTCCATGCTGGCAAAGGCAAGCCAAGAAGGCAAAAGGCTACTGCTCCCTTCCATCATGCTTCTCACAACACAGGGATGTCACTCAGAGACAAGCAGCCAACTGTCCCTTATTACACGTCCCGGGCAGTGGCTCAGGTGTTATGCCCATGGAGAGAAGCAGCTGTAAAAACAGAGGGCTCCCTTTGAGAAGACTATTTGAAACCATCATTGGGAAGCCCAAGTTTAGGGTGCTGTTGAAAACAATGGAGATGGTTATGGTAAACAATTAAGAGAAGGCTGCAACTCAATGAGAAGAACAAGTTAATTCATGGACAACAACTTAAAATCTTAACAGAAAGTAAAAGAAAAGGAGATAGCTAGGAAAAGTCCTCTCTGGTCTGAAGATCTCGAAGAAAAGTTTCAAAGGCTGGCTCTGCAAACAGGCTTGATTTAATTAGATGAGACCTGGAAATAATTTATGGCTTCATAGCATTGCTGAACGGAGAAGGCACTGGTAACCCGCTCCAGTACTCTTGCTTGGAAAATCCCATGGACAGAGGAGCCTGATAGGCTGCAGCCCATAGGTTCGCTAAGAGTTGGACATGACTGAGCGACCTCACTTTCACTTTTCACTTTCATGCATTGGAGAAGGAAATGGCACCCCACTCCAGTGTTCTTGCTTGGAGAATCCCAGGAACGGGGGAGCCTGGTGGGGTCACACAGAGTTTGACATGACTGAAGTGACTTAGCAGCAGCAGCAGCAGCAGCACTGTTGAAAAAAATCAGCCAGCAATTAGTGGAGTCTATTGCCTAGGTGTAATACAAACAGAAGCAAATAGTCTAACATAGAAATTAGAGAAAAAGACTGTTAAATAGCCTTGCTAAACCACTACCGCATCAGGATGTCTGAGAACGTACCCAAGACTATATCCTTTGAGGAACAACATCATATGTTGTAAACTGTGGGAAAATTTAACTTACCTGAAATAATCAAGTCCGTAGGCAAATAAGCAAGCAGATAACAGCAAGTGCAGAGGTGCGGAAAATGGATAGCCAGAATTGCTGTAATAAATGTGGTAGCCTGAAAAAGGGTTCCCAAAGTTATTCAAGCCCTAGTGCCTGGAACCTGAAAATATGACTGTAAAAACAATACATTCCTGGACACACACAGTCTTCCAAGATGGAATGTGAAAGAAAAAGAAAATTTGAACAGACCAATTACTAGTAATTAAGTTGAACCAGTAATCAAAAAATTCCTGAGAAACAGAATCCAGGGTCATATGCTTCAAGAAGAAATTCAACTGAATATTTAAAGAAAAATTAGTACCCACCCTTTGCAAATTATTCCTAAAAATCAAAGATTAGGAAATGCTCTCACTCTCATTCTCTGAGGCCTACAATATCCTGATACCAAAATCAGACAAAGATTCTACAAAAAAGAAAATTCAGGCCAATATTTCTGATGAATATAGATGCAAAAATTCTTTCTTTGTTTTTTTCTTTTTTTAATATAAATTCATTTATTTTGATTGGAGGTTAATTACTTTATAGTATTGTATTGGTTTTGCCATACATCAACATGAATCCGCCATGGGTATACATGTGTTCCCCATCCTGAACCCCCTTCCCACCTCCCTCCCTGTACCATCCCTCTGGGTCATCCCAGTGCACCAGCCCCAAGCTAGATGCAAAAATTCTTAACAAAATAGTAGCAAACTGAATTCAACAAAACTTGAAAGAATTATGCATCATGGTCAAGAGATTTATTTCAGATGTGCAACGATGGTTCACTATCCACAAATCAAGCAAGGTGATATACCATGTTAACAGAATAAAGGATAAAAGTTACATGACTATCAATAGATGCAGAAAAAGATTTTGACAAGATTTAACATTCATGATAAAAACTGTCAACATATTTGGTATAAAGAGAGCATGCCTCGAAATAATAGACCATTTGTTATAAATCTACAGCTTACATCATACTAAATGGTAAAAAACTTAATCTTTTTCTCTAAGATCAGTAATAAGACAAGGATGGAACTCTCATCATTTCTATTTAACATAGTACTAGAAGTCCTAGTCTAAGTAATCAGATGGGAAAAAGAAATCATTGGCATCCAAGTTGAAAAGAAAGAGGCAAACTGTCTCTAATTACAGAGAGCATGATACTCTATACAGAAAATTGTAAAGATGCCACCAACAAAATTAATAGAAACAATCAACAAAGTTGATTACAAGATAAAGTTACAGGATATAAGATTAATATACAGAAACCTGTTGCATTTCTTGTACTAATAATAACTATCAGAAAGAGAATGTAAGAAAGCAATCCAATTTCTAGTTGAATCAAAAAGAATCAAAAGTACCTAGGAATAAATTTAACCAATGAGGTGAAAGACTTGTTCTCTGAAAACTGTAAGACATTGTTGAAAAGAATTTAAGACAATGTAAATTGAAAAAGGAAGCTGAGAGGGCTACAGTAAACAAGAGTCCACAGCTTTTCATTGGCTGAGTCCTTGCCAGGAAATGAGGCATCTTTTATCTTCCCTTTGCTCTCCACTATGTCCACAGGTCATGAGAGTTCCCCCCATCTCCCAACTCTGTTTAACTGAGATTTCTGTTTATTATTTTTTTTAAACCTTAAAGGACAGAGACAGAAAGATATTTGACTATAAAAGAGGAAAGTGAGGGAAGCAAGAAGTTCTAGTGATTGAAGAAGGAGTTATGAACTAAAGAATTTAGTTGGCCTTCAAAAGCTAAAAAAGGCAAGGAAACAGATTATCCCTTAGCTCTCAAGAAGGAATCAACTCTTCCAAGACCTTGACTATAGACAGTTAAATGGGTTTAAGATTTCTTGCACCCAGAATAATTTTCTTCAAAGTTCCCAAGCTCATATTAAACACTGAGTGAGGCTTATTGTTCTTGTTCACTTTGCTGCACTCGTAGCATGGGATGATGCAAGTGTCTGTTGGGACACATTCTGGTGAGGCAGATCTGAACATTCTTGAGACATCTAACTAATCAGGATAACAACTTTATTGGAATTATTTTTTTCTCTGAATTCTTCTCACTCTTTACCACTTTTGAGTTCAGCATACTGTGGTTGGATATTTTATTTTTGTCCTCTTATCAGCTATTCTGCTAGTTCCAAGTTAGAAGTCTCTAGTGTAGAAGGAAATACAGATTGAGAAAGGAAGATAAAGACCAAAGTTCATAATCCATAGTTTTAATCTGTGATCAAAACTGTACCAGTGTAGGTAAGAAATAGTCAACATTGCAAACGCCCTGTGGTGGCCTCATGGTGTGACTTGGCTGGAGGAGGGGCTGAGCCCGAGGAGGGTTTGTGTAGAGGCTGCAGGTGCCTGGGGAGCGCTGTGCTGCACAGCACAGAAGTAAGTGCCTGAGTCTGTGGGCTGCGAAGAGGAAATGTGCAGTGAGCTGTGGCGTTCTCTAGGGATTGTCGTGGCATTTAATCTTCCATCCTGTTTTGTTCCTGAAGGAATGTTAAATAGGTGGATAAGGCGGCCGCTGGGGTTCTGAAGATACCACTGTACATTGCTCATGGAGGCAGAAAAACTGCACCTCAGCACGTGGCTGGCTCCCTCCTGGAGACTCAGGGCTGGGGGACTCTGCTCCACATCCAGCCCTTGCACACCTGATGAAAAACAGAAACAGTCACAGGAGAGGGTCATTGTGACTCTGACAAAATCGTGGAAGTGACCCCCCACACACACACAACACCCATAGATGATAAGGATAGAGAGTCTGCAGGACTTGTCAGCCCCTCTCTCTCCCTCAATAACACAGCAGCTGCTCAATCCTTCAGATCCCCTGTGGGGCAGCCCAACTCACAGCAAACCTGGGCCAACAAAAGCCCCAGCACAGTGCCTGCTAGCCTCTTCATGATGCTTCCTCTTCTTACTGAGACATTTCACACTGTAAGATACTTCACTAAACCCTGAGGGAGGGAGTGTCATAAGCTGTTGCGGAAATGTTCCTGCTCCTGCGGCCAGTCAGCTCACCCAACAAGTCCTGCTCAGGTCCTCACTTTGTCAGGAAGCCCTGCCCTCCCACCTCAACCAGTTCAGAATGGGCTGCAGAGGAGTGGAAGAGAGTGGTAAATAGAAAGGTCATTATTTTAGGATCTGAGGGGCATTTTCTAAGAACATTGCAGTGAAGGCAGACTCTGATTTTGAATTTGTGGAGGATTTTAGGGAAGAGAAAACAAAATTTAATTATCTAGCCATAGTTTTAGTCTCAGATGGCATGGATGCAAAAGATTCTTGCATAATGAAATATTTTCTCAGGATCTTTTTTTTTTTTTTTTTTTTGGCGTCTCCTGTGTACAAACCTGAAGGGTGCTCACAAATCAGCACAGTATTCATAAGTCTTGGCTGGAACACTTTGCAGTATTAAACAGTTTCATTTAAAAATTATATATATATATATTTATTATAGACTGAACCTACAAAAAGAGTTATATTATTTTTAATCTCTAGATGGGCATTTAAATTAGAATTTAAAAATTTTTAATTTTTTTAAAATGTATCATTTAAAATAAAAATAAAGTTTAAATAAAATTTCAGGTTTAAATACATCATATTTAATTTAATTTATTATTTTTTAAATTAGAGGATAATTGCTTTACATTGTTGTGTTAATTTCTGCCATACAATAATGAGAATCAGTCATGGTTTTATATACATATATATACCATCCCTCTTGAGCCTCCTTCCCCTTTTCCATCCCAACCTTCTAGTTCCTCACAGAGCACCAGTATGGGCTCCATCTGATATATTGCACCTTCCCACTGAATACATTTTAACTGTTTATTGTTATTTTTATTCTACTTTTTACCTCTAGTAAGTTATTTTAAAGGAACAATAAGTATTTTTTAAAACACATGAAAATCAATTCTGCTTTATCTTAGAGTCTGTGATTAATAATGGTTCCCTGTATATGGATTTAAAGGTAAAGGGGATAGAAAATGAGAACTTGTATATTTTCAGTGAAGTAAAACTGAAGTGATCTGCAGACTCTCAGGATCAGATGGACAGTTCGAGACTGTTGCAAATGTTGACTAAAGGAACTGTGAGAGACAGTGTAGAAAACTAAAAGTAATAATAATTATTATTGGCCACACAGTGGATATTAGAGAAATAGAATTAGAAGAGAGAAAAGAGGAGAGGGGCAACCAGAGTGGGTCACTTGGAACTTTGCCACAAAAATGTACTTAACCTAGAAAGCCCATTATAGGTGACCATTGGATAAACAAAGCCTTTTTTCCCTTCATATTCTATTGTCTGGACATACAAGAAGAGATAAGGAAGTTTACTAGAGGTAGAAATAGTTGCACCTTCACTTCAGGGGGCCCCTTTAGAGCCAGTGATGTGATTGTCAGGCAGGTCACTGACTGGCCTCCAGTTCTTCCTGCAACATTAGTGCTAAATCAGTGAAACCAGGACAGATCTGCCTATAAGAAGACAGTGTCTCTATTCAGATTTCAACCAGAACTGGTTTGTTCTATAGAGGCAGGAGCATGGGATATAATGTTACTATTTCCCTGTGAAGAGCATTTCCAACAGGAGAAGGGTGGTGGAGAACAAGACTGGGCAGAAAGAAAGCTGAGAGCCATATTGCGGAAGATTTTCTCTAAGGAGCCTGAAGGAATGTGCCAGAGTGTGCTGAGTCCTAGTACAGGGAAATCTAAGATTCAAAAGATCCCTATTTAAGCAAATTATAGGACTATCAGGAAGAAATGCTTCCTTGACAATGACTGGTTCTGGTGTTGAGCCTTTTCAAACGTTTACTTCAGTGAGCTGAGAGATACAGAAGCTCATAGGAGTGAAATGGAAATTTTGTTGGAGGTGACATTTCCAGTTTATGCAACATCACCCCCTGGAGGACAGCAATTGGAACAAATCCCATCTTGAGGCTTTTATGCCGTATTTCCTCCCCGTTCTTACCAGGGTTGAATTTCTTCCCATTCTAATTTGATGAGTGTTTTCAGGGGTTCACATATTAAGCTGTTGTTGTTGTTCAGTCATTAAGTTGTGTCCAACACTTTGAGGCCCCATGGACTGCAGCATGCCAGGCCTCCCTGTCCTCCACTATCTCCCAGAGTTTGTTCAAATTCATGTTCATTGAGTCGGTGAAGCCATCCCACTATCTCATCCTCTGTCACCATCTTCTCCTCCTGCCCTCAATCTATCCCAGCATCAGGATCTTTTCCAATAAGCTGGCTCTTTGCATCACATGGCCAAAGTATTGGAGCTTCAGCAGCAATCTTCCAAAGAATATTCAGGGTTGATTTCCTTTAGGATTGATGGTTTTGATCTCCATGCTGTCCAAGGACTTTCAAGAGTCTTCTCCAGCACCACAACTCAAAAGCATCAATTTTTCAATGCTCAGACTTTATGGTCAAACTCTCACATCCATACGTGACTACTGGGAAAATGATAGTTTTGACTATATGGATCTTTGTCAGCAAAGTGATATCTCTGCTTTTTAATAGACTGTTGGAGAAGACTCTTGAGAGTCCCTTGGACTGCAAGGAGATTCAACAAGTCCATTCTAAAAGAGATCAGCCCTGAGTGTTCTTTCAAAGGACTGATGCTAAAGCTGAAACTCCAGTACTTCGGCCACCTCATACGAAGAGTTGACTCATTGGAAAAGACTCTGATGCTGGGAGGAACTGGGGGCAGGAGGAGAAAGGGACGACAGAGGATGAGATGGCTGGATGGCATCACTGACTCGATGGATGCGCTTTGAGTGAACTCCAGGAGTTGGTGATGAACAAGGAGGCCTGGCGTGCTGCGATTTATGGTGTCACAAAGTGTCGGACACGACTGAGCGACTGAAATGAACTGAACTGAGGTTTGTAATAGCTTTTCTTCCAAGGAGCAAACATCCTTTAATTTCATGGCTGCAGTCACCATGCAGTGATTTTGCAGACCTATAATATAAAACCTTCCACTGCTTCCACTTTTCCCCCACCTATTTGCCATGAAGTGATGGGACCGAATGTCATGATCTTAGTTTTTTTAATTTTCAGTTTTAATCCAGCTTTTTCACTCTCCTCTTTCACTCTCATCAGGAGGTTCTTTAGTTCCTCTTGGCTTTCTACTGTAAGTGTGGTGTCATCGGCATATCTGAGGTTATTGATATTTCTCCCAGCAGTCTTGAATCCAGCTTGTGATTCATCCAGCCCAGAGTTTTGCATGAGGTATTCTGCATAGAGCTAAATAAGCAGGGTGACAATATACAGCCCTGACATATTCCTTTCCCAGTTTTGAGTCAGTCTGTGGTTCCATGAATAATTCTAACTGTTGCTTCTTGACCCACATACATGTTTCTCAGGAGACAGTGGTGGACTTCCCTATCAATGCTCCTTTCAGATATCAAAAGTGGGTTTTAAAAATGCAAATAGCTTCATATGAGAAGAAATGAAATACAAATAGCCATGCAGTGAGAAGGTTGAACTAAACCAAAATCAAACTCTCTCCTATGAGTTAATGAGGCATAACTGACTGTTCTGGTATAAAACATGCAGATTCCTTGCCAGGTGTGTGAGAAGAAGATGTCTGTCCTTGTCTTATTCATGAATGTGAAGAAACACCAGAGAAGGTCTCACTCTTAGGATGTAGCAACAGTGGAGTTTAAATGTTGATCTAGTTGAACCACATTATTTTGTTTGATATCTTTGAGTAATCATTTAGTGCATTTTAAACCACGGGAAAAGAAGCTAGAGATCTGGCTCCATGATATGGCCAATGTACTGGTGGGAGCAAGGTTAGTGATGTTCAGTATAGTCTAGTTAGTTGTGGGAACTACAGTGACTGGAATGCCTGTTAATCTATGGTTCCACTTCCCCCTGATCACTGAAAACACTGTAGTTCATTGACTTTCCCTTTTCCAATCCACACATGGTTCTTTCTCAGCGCTGGTCCCAAAGCAGCAGTAGGCATGGCTTTGGGTATGGGCTGCAGGGGGCTTAGCATCACTGTGTGGAGGCACAGAGGTATGTGGCTGAGTCTTCAGTCCTCTGATATACTGGGAGCTGTAGCCCTCCTTAGTATTCAGAGTGACTCTCACTCATCCTTGCTTCTTTTCACCCCCATTTACACTCATCACAAACAGGTTCTTGGGGCTTTTTGCAGGTTCCCATCTGGGTGGCTCAGTGGGTAAAGTGTCTGCCTACAATGCAGGAGACCCAGGTTCAGTCCTTGGGTCGGGAAGATCCCCTGGAGAAGGAAATGGCAACCCACTCCAGTACTCGTGCCTGGAAAATCCCATGGACTGAGAAGCCTGGTGGGCTACAGTCCATGGGGTCGCAAAGAGTCGGACACAACTGAGCGACTTTCCCTTCCCATCTGTACCAGTGTAATGCCTAGAAAGAGCTGGAAAGGGAACTGCAAGTGAAATTGGGGCTCTCTCCTTCCTGAACATAGCAAAGTAAGACACTGTTCCACAGTGAAGAGGCTGCTCACTCCTGTTCAGAAAGACAAGGTCAGACATAGAAAATAATTTATCTACAGAGTATTCATTGTCTTCACTTCCCAAATATTAGAACCTTGGAGGGGCCTGACTGCATCCCCCACCTTCCCCATCACCACCCCAGACTGCTCAGAATGTCTTCAGCTGCTCCTGGACTTATGACCAAGATGAAGCCTCAGGATCAGTAATGAGGCTAGAAAAGTGCTCCTCTCCATTTATTCTGATCAAGTATCCTCAACATGGATACACAGCTTAGATCTGGGGAATGTTCTGCTTCAGGTGATGAGGATTCTGCATCTTGTTGCTCAGCCAACAGAGAGGAGAACACATACATGTGCTAGAAATACACCTTTTCTGCCCTTGAATCAGTTTCCTGTGGTTCAAGGAGGGATCAAACTTTGCTTTCTTGAGACCAATTTCAGAAACACTGAGGATATCTCTCATGAGCTCACAAAGCAAAGAGAGATGACAACCTTTCAGAATTGGGTTGCCTTATGATCGGCTGTGGTTATTCAACTTGAAAGAGATTGGGATTGCAAACCTGGCAGGAAACACACTTTGGTTAGGAATCTTTTACATAAAATTTCAATAAAACTTATAAACTTTCAATTCCCAATTTATAAATGTGCACAAATGCTGTGTGTTAAATTATCTTTATGCACACCATTCTAATAGAAAAGTTATTCAATAGAGATATTATTTCCAACTTACAAACAAGAAAACTAAAGCTGAAAGAAATCAAGTAACTAACTTGAGACCACACATATGGTAGGTGGCATAGTAAGAATCACAACGCATATCTATCTGGCTAAATAGTCTATTGTATTTGGAATCTGCCACACTACTTACATTTGTGATATTCAGTAAATGTGTGTTAGTGAAGGTATATTCTAAAAATACTGGGAACCTACTTTGTGCTACTCTTCCTAATAGCACCACAATGTGCAACATCTGGTGAATGGATAAACAAAATGTAACTCATTTGCCAGTGAATTGCTGCTGCTGCTGCTGCTAAGTCGCTTCAGTCGTGTCCAACTCTGTGCGGCCCCATAGACGGCAGTCCATCAGGCTCCTCCGTCCCTGGGATTCTCCAGGCAAGAACACTGGAGTGGGTTGCCCTTTCCTTCTCCAATGTATGAAAGTGAAAAGTGAAAGTGAAATTGCTCAGTCGTGTCCAACCCTTAACAACCCCATGGACGGCAGCCCACCAGGCTCCTCTATCCATGGGATTTTCCAGGCAAGAGTACTGGAGCTATTCATCAATAAATATGAGTGAAATACTAATGTATGCTACAAGATAAATAATTTTTTAAAATTATGTTAAGGAATAATAGCAGACACAAGATTACATATTGAATGATTTCATGTTTGTGAAATATTCACGAAAGGAACTTATAAAGTTATAAATGTGGTCAGTGGTTGCTGTGGGGCCAAGTGTGGAGAACAACTATAATTGGGGATGAAGGATAATTTACAAAAAATTATTAAACTGGAAATTCAAAATGGATGAATATTAGGGAATGTCACTTATACCTCAATAGATTTGCTTAAAATTAAATAAGAATTTTGTTCTGTCTTATCTGTTACAGTCCAGGAAGAATGTTAGTTTAATTGAACATGTACATATTTATTTAAACAGTGATTTTGGCCCCACAATTTCCCTAAGGCATTTGAAAATTATAAAAGTAACATTACCTGTGAGCTCAATATGTAGTTGGAAAAATAAAATGCATCCAGGAAAATGTATTAGTACAAGGTAGCATTAATTAAGACTGTTCAGAATCTAATTCTACTTCTTGGACTCTGATACTGCAGATTGACTGCAAAACCTTCTTTCCAGTGAACAACCGAAATAAGCAAAGGAAACAGCATGGTTGTTGTTCAGTCATTAAGTCGACTGTTTGTGACCCGAAGCACACTAGTGTCCTCTGTCCTCCACTATGCCCCAGAGTTTTCTCAAATTCATGTCCATTGACTCAGTGATGCTATCTAACCACCTCATCTCATCTCACCTAAACAGTATGGGGTTAGGTGCTAAAAATCAGAGCAGTGCCTTCCACCTGTGTGCTCAGTCGCTCAGTCGTGTCTGACTCTTTTTGACCCCATGGACTGCAGCTTGCCAGGCTTCTCTGTCCATGGGGATTCTCCAGGCAAGAATACTGGTGAGGCTTGCCATGCCCTCCTCCAGGGGATCTTTCAAACTCAGAGGTCAAACCCAAGTCTCCCACATTGCAGGCAGATTCATCATTGTATGAGCCACCAGGGAAGCTCATGAATACTGAAACTTAAGTCATGTTCTGAAAAGAGAAACAGGATTGGAAGGTCTCAATAGCTAACTCCTGACTTACCTTCCTAAGAAAGAGATGCAGTTACGGTTAATAAAGGAATATCTGAAAAGTCTTATTAATGTCTCCTATTTAGAAGCATAAATGTATGTTTGGGGAGGGGATGCGAGACTAACAGCAGTGTAATGTAGCGTTAGTTGCTCAGTTACATCTGACTCTTTGCAACCCGTTGACTGAAGGCTCTACTGTAAATGGGATTTTCCGGGCAAGAATACCAGAGTGGGTTACCATGCCCTCTTCCATGGATCGAACCCATGTCTAAACCCTGACCCAGGGATTGAACCCACGTCTCTTATGTCTCCTGCATTGGCAGGTGAGTTCTTTACCAACTAGCACCACCTGTGAAGCCCTGACACACAGGAGTCACTACAAATCGATTTCCTTTTTCTTCTCTAGATCACAGCAATCAGCCCACTTGAGGATAGGATTGTGAGGACATGACCACGCCATTCAGAAAACTCATTTGCTATGGAGCTTATTTCTGACGGGACTACTAATTCCTTGATAAATTTACCCACACATTGGAGGGTCTCTGTCCAAACCAGGAAGTATAGGGCTCCAACAGTAGGAGGCATTCCTTCAACTAATAAGCCAGAATCCTGAAATCTAAAGCTATTGGAATTATCGTAAAGCTATCGTAATAGCTGCTACTGCTGCTAAGTTGCTTCAGTTGTGTCCGACTCTGTGCGACCCCATAGACGCCAGCCCACCAAGCTCCCCCGTCCCTGGGATTCTCCAAGCAAGAACACTGGAGTGGGTTAAGGCCAACCCAATTGACCACTAGATAAATTAAATATACCTGCTTGAAGTGGCTTGTAAGGTAAAAATGTTGACAATTCTAGATAAACAGATCAAAATGAGTCCAACTTAATCTTTTATCTTAGAGTTTGAGTAGTGTGAACTCTAGAAATACTTTTATCTTTTGCACTACACAAACACTACACAAACTGGTAAAGAATCCACCTGCAAAGCAGGAGACACAAGTTCAGTCACTGGGTCAGGGAGATACCATGGAGAAGGAAATGGCAACCCACCCAGTATTCTTGCCTAGGAAATCTTGTTGATAGCAGAGCCTGGCAAGCTATAGTCCACTGGGTCACAAAAAAGTCAGACGTGATTTAACGACTAAGCAGCAATACATATTGCTGAACCATTCCTGGGCCCACTTGCTTATGTGGGTTGCAGTGAAGCAAAATGCAGTGTTTATCACAGGGCACCAAGCAAGTAGTCCATGCAGCCAGGACTCAAAATCCTAGAATTCCCAGATGGCTGTGGGGAAAATGTTTTAAAGATAAGGTGAGGGAAGGGAGTTATGGGGTTCACAATCAGCTTGTGGACATTCTTCTGATTCATTGCTGGTGAGTTAATCAGGAGTCAGCACAATCAACTTTTTGTTTCCAACCAATCTGCGGTCTGGTGCTTCCAGAGTAGCTGAGACAGTAAAGCATCCACTTGCAATTCAAGATCCCCATGTTTGATCCCTGGAGAAGGAAGATCCCCTGGAGAAGGAAATGGCAACCCACTCGAGTATTCTTGCCTGGAGGATTCCATGGACAGTGGACCCTGGCAGCTACAGCTCATGAGTTCACAAAGAGTTGGACACGACTGAGTGACTAACACACACAGTCAGAGGTCTAGCGCCTGTGAGCACATACAGGTAAGTTCTTCCACTTGTTAGGGGTTTCAGATTCTGCAAAACAGCTCAAAGAACATGGCTTAGAATGTTCCACAGTCCTTGGTGGGGATCTGAAGGTCTTCGACTTTGTTTGATGGCTAAACTTTTGGAGAAGATTCATGAGAATCCCTTGCACTACAAGGAGATCAAACCAGTAGGACTGATTGGAAGGACTGATGCTGAAGCTGAAGCTCCAATACTTTGGCCACCTGATGCAAATAACTGACTCATTGGAAAACATTCTGATGCTGGGAAAGATTGAAGGCAGGAAGAGAAGGGGATGACAAAGGATGAGATGGTTGTATGGCATTACCAACTCTATGGACATGAGTTTGAGCAAGCTCTGGGAGTTGGTGATGGACAGGGAAGCCTGCAGTCCATGGGTCTCAAAGGGTTGGACACGACTGTGTGACTGAACTGAACTGAAACTATTATTGTTTTGTTTTGCTTGATTGTTTTCTTTCTGCATTTTGTCACTTATGTGGTTAAATTTATACTTTGGGACTTGGGGAATGTCTAGGAGGTAAAGTCTTTCTACACACAAGAGGCAGAGAAAGGACATTGCAGGGGCAGATGGAGTAGTCTGCCCCATAAGGTCCTGCTCAATTATTTATAGATAGATAGATGAATAGTCTCCTGTGAGTGCTATGCATTGTTCAGGAATGCAGGATGCAACATTGTAGAGAATTAAAAAAAAAAAAAAAGGCCTAGAATGCAGTAGGAAGAGAACAAATTAAACAACTTCCTTTAAAAAAATAGACAATTTAAAATAGTGATACGCACTTTAAAGACAATACAAAACTGTGTTAAGATAGAGTTATTCTTGGGATGAGGAAGAGCATCTCTTCTAAGTAAGGTATAGAGGGAGGGCTCCACTCTGACACTTACTCTGCAATAACAGGCAAGGTATTGAAACTGTCTCATGTTCAACTTTATTTCTCTAAGTAGCCAGTATCTTTCTGCTCGGCACTGGGCTCAGCATTGGCATTCATTACTTCATTTGTTTCTTTTAAGAACACTGCATGGTAAATCCTATCAATAACCATAGTGTAGAGATGAGGAAATTGAAGAATAAAAATTACTGTCACAATCCCAACGTCACACAACTAATGAATGCCATATCTAGAAATATAACTTAAGTCTTTGGTCCTAAGCACTTTGCTCCACTGTCTTCCTAAAGTAGGGTGGACACAATTTTGAGGGGTTCCAGTAAGAACTGTGAACACACGTGCAAATCACTTTAGTGCAACACCTTTTCTGTCATAGACTCTGAACCAGCTGTGGTAATGTACAGAACCTTTGAGGCTAGGAAGCCATGGCATGAAATTCCAAAGGAGTCTATCTACAAGATAAAGCTCAATATTTTTCTGAGGATTGTTTAACAGTTTACAGAGGAGATTTCAGTGTTATCATAAGTATCAGCGGTCTATCGTGTTTCTTACTGTTAATGGGAAATCAGTTCCCATTAACTGATGTTAACTACCTTAAATGTAAGGTATTATATTGAGAGAATGGTATCATAATATAACGTAGAAAGAGTATACCAACCTGTATTTGCTACTACTGTTTATTAATATTTTCATAATTGACTCTTGCTCCCACTTCTCAGGATATTTCTATACTACAAAAAAGGACAGAACAGCAAATGCAATTTGATTTAATAGAGAAAAAAATCTATCTTGTGCAACAATTCCAAACTTTCTATACCAGGTAGCCTATAACTCTGCAGCCATGATCATCTCTTGTGTTGTATTTGTTATTTGGAGTCAATCACTTTCACTTGTGGCAGACAAAAGAGAAAAAAAAACAGCCAGTTTTCCTGAATCCTCTCCCTCTTGATTTCTGCACTGGGAAGTTTACTGACTGGTTCAGCCTTGGCAGCTCCTATTGTGATTAGACTTCCCCACAATTTAATCCAAGATCACTGGACAAAGCAGGGAAGCCAGAGAAAGCCTCACAAAATGTTTGAGCAGGGCACCAGGTGGCAGTATATCAGCTTTCATTCTTGCTGCATGCAGTGTGCTAGAGTCCGATTCTCAGGATGGAAAAGCAGAGTTAGACAAAGGATTCACAAAGGGGTGACATTTGAGTTGAAACATGAAGGCATTAAGAGGTGCATCATGTTCATATTTGGGGGATAGCATCACTGGTTCAGTGGTAAAGAATCCACCTTCCAGTGGATTCAATCCCTGAGTCTGGAAGATCCCATAGAGAAGGGAATGGCTGCGCTCTCCAGTATTCTTGCCTGGGAAACCCCATGGACAGACAATGAGTCAGACACGACTTAGTGACTAAACCACAGCAAAGCATCACAGTCAAGAGGGGAAAACAAGGGGCACAGGTCTTGATTGGGAAACAAGCTTGGGGTGTTTAAGGAATGAAATCTCATTGTAGCCCTTGTTTTTCCCAGCACCCTACTACATCAAAACTTACTAAAGCATCTGACACTGTGCACTAGGTAGTGGGTGCTCTTCTCATTTACTGCTCCTGGGACAGTTGAATCTATGTTTGGCATTTTCTTTCTTAGTTCCCTTTAGCTTCCATTGACCAGTAATGTCACCACCACTGAGACATCCAGCCACCCAGCTCTGGGGCCAAGTGCTTCTCCATAGTCCAGACCTTGCTCCTAAGCAGCCCTCTAAAATGCCACAAACTGGCTGATAATAAAAGGTAGAGAAGCTTTTCACAGTTAGGAAAGATAGGGCTCATTTCCCAAAGTTGTTTTGTTTTGTTTTTAAAAAGAAAACAATAAAACCTATCTCTTAGGGTTTTGATATTTGAATTAGATAATGAATCTGAAACACAAACCATAGTGCCTCATATTGAGAAAAGCTCAGTAAATATACCAACTTTCTTTTTTCCAGTAAATCTTACCTCTCCTTCAATGTCCAGGTCTGTAATTTGTTACTGTTTGTTCTTTTCTCCACATTGGTTCAATGATGGAAGCTTCTAGAAAATTCACTTAATCACTTAATTTCCTGGAGACAGTCATTATTTCTCCCTATTTCCTGGAGTCATATTCTCCTAAACACATTGATACACTCAGAGTACTGAAAGGACCCAGATGGAACACTGAGATAAGGTATTATTTTCATTTCCCTAATTAATAATAATATTAAGGTTTTTATATATTTATTAGCTATTGGATATCTTATTTCTGAGTTGGATCTCCAAGATTTTGTCATTCTTTATTATCTGTTTTCCTAATGATTTAAAGGAACTTCTAACATACCCTGTATTTGAGTCCTTTTTCAGAAATATGCATGGCAAATACAGTTTATCAGTCTGTGCATTGGCTTTCAAAACTCTTAGCAGTGATTTATAACAAACACACAATTAAAAAATATACTTTGATGTTCATAAGATACTAACGAATATTTTGCTTGTTTTCTTTAAGCTTTTTAAAAAATATAATTTGGTGGCTTCTATCACTTCTAATATGAAGTTGGTATCATTTTAATGATGTTTTCCTGAATACAATGGCTTGCAAACATCCGCCAAAACCAGAGTGTGGACCTGCAGAATTCCTTATTCAAATTTATGACTTTCCTCATAGCATTGCTCCTGAATAAGGAGATTGCTTTATAGGAAGTGAAGTATAGCAGTGAATGGAAGTGCTTGCTATGAGCAAAGAGGTTATAGGATGGGTAATGGAAGAGGTGGTTATAAATACATGCTATAACCATGTGGTCATTTGCAGAAATAAGAACAATAACACATATCAAAATTTGTTTTTCATTTTTATATAAATATATTTATGTAGTATATTAACCAATTTTTGGAGAAGACAATGGCACCCCATTCCAGTACTCTTGCCTGGACAATCCCATGGACGGAGGAGCCTGGTGGGCAATTTTAACTCCCCTCTCCCATTTGCTACATGTGGTAAGAAGATATGCTAATATAAGTCAATCTTATATCTTTTTATATCTCAGTAGTGAAGATACAGGATTCAGTGAAAGAGTGTGGCTTAGCTAGAAGAGAAAGTAACATCACCCACAAATGGATAAATGAACTTGCTATAATCTTTGAAGGATATGTTTAGACTGTTTTGGGTTGAATGAGGAACTACGGCATCATATTAGCAAGAATTGTGGTGTTGGAGAAGATTCTTGACAGTCCCTTGGACTGCAAGGAGATCAACCCAGCCAATCCTAAAGGAAATCAACCCTGAATACACATTGAAAGGACTGATGCCGAGGCTGAAACTCCAGCACTTTGGCCACTTGATGAAAAGAGCCATATCATTTGAAAAGACTCTGAAGCTGGGAAAGATCGAAGGCAAAAGAAGAGAGCAGCAGAGGATAAGACAGTTGGATGGTATCACCAAATCAATGGACATAAATTTGAGCAAACTCCAGGAGACAGCAGAAGATAGAGGAGGCCTTGTGCTGCAGTCCATGGGGTCACAAACAGTCAGACAGATC
This sequence comes from Aepyceros melampus, assembly GCA_006408695.1. Taxonomy (NCBI): domain Eukaryota; kingdom Metazoa; phylum Chordata; class Mammalia; order Artiodactyla; family Bovidae; genus Aepyceros; species Aepyceros melampus. Next base: position 25,425 of record SJXQ01013156.1, on the reverse strand, counting down.
TACTTTCCGAACAGCAACAACATTACCAAGAAGCATAGTTTTCCATCTTCTTTAGTCAAAATCTGTTAAAAGAGTACAGTTGGATGCCAAATTAACATAGAGCATATTGTAGCAGTCTTGAGCTACCTTAACTGACTGGAAATGTCTTTCCCAGAATGTGCTTCCTGTATTGTTCTGGCTTAGGGTTGGCCACAAAAGAAATCTGTGTGACATTTGGAAGGTCGTTGTGATGAAGCAGCCACAGTTTTTATGTTTGGGGGTTGGTGCAGGGCTCCAGGGGTTATGGCTACTCACACGTGCTGCTGCTGATCTGACATCTCATCTTATTGTTGACTCACAGCACCTCCACTTCCCGTCAGATCTCCTCCTCATCTTCTCTTTGTCTTGGGCCAAGTATGTATGTAAGCTCAGTTCTGTTCAGTGCAGTCACTCAGTCACGTCCGACTCTTTGTGACCCTATGGATTGCAGCACGCCAGGCTTCCCTGTCCATCACCAATTCCCTGAGTTTACTCAAATTAATGTCCATTGAGTCAGTGATGCCATGCAACCACCTCACCCTCTGTCATCCCCTTCTCCTCCTGCCTTCAATCTTTCCCAGCATCAGGGTCTTTTCCAATGAGTCAGTTCTTAACATCAGGTGGCCAAAATATTGGAGTTTCAGTTTCAGCATCAGTCCTTCCAATGAATATTCAGGTCTGATTTCCTTTAGGATGGACTGGTTTGATCTTGCAGTCCAAGGGATTCTCAAGAGTCTTCTCTAACACCGCAGTTCAAAAGCATCAATTCTTTGGCACTCAGCTTTCTTTATAGTGCAAATCTCACCTCCATACATGATTACGGGAAAAACCATAGCTTTGACTAGATGGACCTTTGTTGGCAAAGTAAAGTCTCTGCTTTTGAATATGCTATCTAGGTCGGTCATAACTTTTCTTCCAAGGAGCAAGTGTCTTTTAATTTCATGACTGTACTCACCATCTGCAATGATTTTAGAGCCCCCAAAAATGAAGTCCATCACTGTTTCCACTGTTTCCCCATCTATTTGCCATGAAGTGATGGGACCAGAGCCATGATCTTATTTTTCTGAATGTTGAGTTTTAAGCCAGTTTTAAGCATGATGTCAAATGATACCCACTTCTCCTAAGGTCACCCACTACTGTGAGACTGAAGGACGTGAGCCATACAAGTTTTAGTTTTTGTCCACTCTTCAGTCTATTTCCAGCTTTGTTCTACAACTATTACTCTAGCTGATTAACAATGAATTTATTCTCAACACCAGATACAAAGATAACAGCTTTGTATACACTCTTCCACCAAATCTAGCAATTGCCTGAGTTCTAATCTTTATAATTAATTTCTTATTCCATACCACTGGTGGTTCTTCTTATCTAATTGCACCTTAGGTGACATAAGTCTATGAAGAAAGGATTCAGGAAATTATTTCCATGGTGATTCCAGATAACTAGACCCAGGTGTGTGATATGAATGTATTTTAGTGAAACTGTCACTTTACATTATTATGGAGCTAGTTTATCACTTTAGACAAGGTTACACATGTTCTGTATGATTGATTTAAATTCAAAAATTCAAGAGGATAATGTATTAGTAGAAAGTTATTCTGGACACTTGAATCCAAATGTCATAGAAGAAGCTTTCATTTAGAATTAATTCCTCTGATCCAGATCAGATGAAGCAACCACAGGACTGTCATTTCTTGTCTGAGGTCTGCAAGTGTGCATTTCAGCTGGGGTCCTGCAGCAGGGGGGCTCTCTCTTATTAAGTGCTGGAGTTTTTGTTCAGCTTTTCCTATTAATTCAAACACTGTGTGTACCCAGAGAGCACAGAAATACTTTGCAGAATGTTCCAGTTTTAAGAATGAAATAGTGAGGCTGATGGATTTACGTGCTTTCTGGAAGTTTACAGAGTAGTGGCCATCCCTTTCATTCCTATCTTCTGAAAACTGATGAATGAGGTAAGTCATCTCTCCACTGGGAAGCTGCTTGTACCAAAAAATCCAGTAGTCATGCACATTCCTGCTTATTTCATACTGACAGTTAAGGGTGACTATCTTCCCCACTTGACTGATTGGACTGGCTGGTCTCGAATAACATTCTGGGCCACATCAGATCCTGTGGAAAAAAATAAGAAAACAGAGCTGAAATAGTGAACAAAATACTGAAGAAATTAGACAAATGTTGGACCCAAATATTTACAAACTAAACTGAAATCCTAAGATGCCTCCTTTCCTCCCCAAGTCCCTGTGAAGCACCTCGTGCCTGTGTGCAGTCCTTTCACCCAGAACACGCACACCCATGTTTGGAAGCATCCCTACCAGAGAAGGTGAAGCCCAGGAAATCCCAGAGCAGGCTGGAGAGTGGCATGAGGCGTGGATATCCCTGCTCAAATGTGTGTAATTCTGCCTCAAGCTGAGAGTTCGGTGTCTGCAAGTGCCTGGCAGCACAGATCCATAGCTCCCGGGTTCCCGTGTGACTCTTCCCCATACAGGGAGTAGGGTGTCATGTTCATCGACCACGCGGTCTGTGTACAGATGAAGTCTGGCTCACCACACGCCTTTACTTTGTGTACTTTTCTTTCCCTGGTCATGAAGTTTGGCAGATCCTGAAAAAAGGCATGAAGAAAGAACTAATATCAAAGGTTTAAACTAAGGGAAACTGAAGATTAAACAAGTTGGCATACATTGATTCAGTAAAATAATTTTGCCATCCTGTTTAAGATATAATTTAGTATAGCCTATGAAACATTCTTGTAATCTACAGATTGGTCACTAATTTAGCCTATGCTTACTTTTCTCCATCCAGAATCTAGTGACTATTTTAAATCATTCACAGATCTTAGGCTTTCTGGGTGAAAAGCAATCTTATCCAAAATAATTAATGTATCTCTGCCTTTTTTTTTTTTTAACTGGGTTGCAGGGCTCTACTTAGGTTTTTCAATCAATAAAATTACTTCAACATGAAATGATTTTTAATAATCAGTCCATCTGAAAGTCAGAGTCTATTCAGTGGTTTATATTTAAATGACATTATATCAGGAATAAAATATTATTCTTTTGAAATCTGATATTGAGTTTTATGTATTAGACTTTGAAGGGATCAGGATATTCAATCCTGTTGCCTCTAAATGTAGAATTGTACTTATTAGACCACATGTCCTAGAATCATCCTCATATCACATTTTGTGTCTCATTGGTCCAGATTATTCAGTCTCATTTGTCAGTTGCTCATTATTATTTTTCTTTATAAAATAAAGTTAAGATAAACATGCCAGATCTTTCTGTGGCATAATGCTATAATGCACTCCTACAAAACTTAATATCTGCAAACTGCAGACACTTAGTACTTGTCAACACCACAGAAGACAGTGACTCAAATTCTGTGCCCTGTTTCATGTTCATGCGGAATGTAGCTGTCAATCTTCCATTTGGTTTCACTGTTGTAATATATGAATTAATATAAAAGAACCAAAGGCAAATAAACAAGTAGAAAAGAAAGTACAGACAAGGTGTAAAAGAGCACAAGTTCATGGATCAAAGTAACTCATGAATGAGTGAAGTGGGGAGGTGAGTTTGTATTTATCTGAGACATCTACTCTTCTGTTCCATTTCACATCTGAGTATTGACAAACAACAAATGCCTAGGCTTGAAATTATCTGTAATTAAGGAGAGGAGATCATGAATGACTACAGCAGCTTGCAGAGCATCATATTATATAATATAGATATATATTAATATAATAATTACATGTCTATCAAGAAATTTATATTAATAAAATTTCTTCAAAATACCATAACCTTATAAATCAGTTCTCATATACTCTCTCAGGTTTTGATGCATCACTTTAAGAAATTTTATTACATGTATAGGTTCTTGTAACACCACTAAAATCATGACACAAAATCGTTTCATCTCTAAAGAAATCCTCTTTGAATACCTTCCCCATCTCTGCAACTCTTTATAACCATGATTGATAACTACTGGAAAAGAAATGCAAAAAAGCAAAATGGCTGTCTTGGAAGGCATTACAAATAGCTGAGAAAAGAAGAGAAGGGAAAAGCAAAGGAGAAAAGGAAAGATATAAGCATCTGAATGCAGAGTTCCAAAGAATAGCAAGAAGAGATAAGAAAGCCTTCCTCAGCAATCAATGCAAAGAAATAGAGGAAAAGAACAGAATGAGAAAGACTAGAGATCTCTTCAAGAAAATTATAGATGCAAAGGGAACACCTCATGCAAAGATGGGCTCAATAAAGGACAGAAATGGTATGGACCTAACAGAAGCAGAAGATATTAAGAAGAGGTGGCAAGAATACACAGAAGAACTGTACAAAAAAGATCTTCATGACCCGGATAATCACAATGGTGTGATCACTCATCTAGAGCCAGACATCTTGGAATGTGAAATCAAGTGGGCCTTAGAAAGCATCAGTAAGAACAAAGCTAGTGGAGGAGATAGAATTCCAGTTGAGCTATTCCAAATCCTGAAAGATGATGCTGTGAAAGTGCTGCACTCAATTTGCCAGCAAATTTGGAAAAGTCAGCAGTGGCCACAGGATTGGAAAAGGTCAGTTTTCATTCCAGTCCCAAAGAAAGGCAATGCCAAAGAATGCTCAAACTACTGCACAATTGCACTCATCTCACATGCTAGTAAAGTAATACTCAAAATTCTCCAAGCCAAGCTTCAGGAATACATGAACTGTGAACTTCCTGATGTTCAAGCTGGTTTTAGGAAAGGCAGAGGAACCAGAGATCAAATTGCCAACATCCACTGGATCATTGAAAAAGCAACAGAGTTCCAGAAAAACATCCATTTCTGCTTTATTGACTATGCCAAAACCTTTGACTGTGTGGATCACAAGAAACTGTGGAAAATTCTGAAAGAGATGGGGATACCAGACTCTCGAGAAATCTGTATGCATGTCAGGAAGCAAGAGTTAGAACTGGACATGGAACAACCTACTGGTTCCAAATAGGAAAAGGAGTACGTCAAAGCTGTATATTGTCACCCCGCTTTTTTAACTTATATGCAGAATACATCATGAGAAATGCTGGGCTGGAAGAAGCACAAGCTGGAATCAAGATTGCTGGGAGAAATATCAATAACCTCAGATATGCAGATGACACCACCCTTATGGCAGAACGTGAAGAGGAGCTAAAAAGCCTCTTGATGAAAGTGAAAGAGGAGAGTGAAAAAGTTGGCTTAAAGCTCAACATTCAGAAAATGAAGATCATGGCATCTAGTCCCATCACGTCATAGCAAATAGATGGGGAAACAGTGGAAATAGTTTCAGACTTTATTTTTTTGGGCTCCAAAATCACTGCAGATGGTGACTGCAGCCATGAAATTAAAAGATGCTTTCTTCTTGGAAGGAAAGTTATGACCAACCTAGATAGCATGTTGAAAACAGAGACCTTACTTTGCCAACAAAGGTCCGTCTAGTCAAGGCTATGGTTTTTCCAATAGTCATGTATGGATGTGAGAGTTGGACTGTGAAGAAAGCTGAGTGCCGAAGAGTTGATGCTTTTGAACTGTGTTGTTGAAGACTCTTGAGAGTCCCTTGGACTGCAAGGAGGTCCAGCCAGTCCATTCTGAAGGAGATTGGCCCTGGGATTTCTTTGGAAGGAATGATGTTAAAGCTGAAACTCCAGTACTTTGGCCACCTCATGCGAAGAGTTGATTCACTGGAAAAGACTTTGATGCTGGGAAGGATTGTGGGCAGGAGGAGAAGGGGATGGCCGAGGATGAGATGGCTGGATGGCAACTGACTCTGCTGGGGTCCAGCCCGGGTGGATCCAGGGAATTCGAAGTGGAGGACGGCGGGCTGGATGGCAACTGACTCTGCTGGGGTCCAGCCCGGGTGGATCCAGGGAATTCGAAGTGGAGGACGGCGTGGCGAGAAAAACACTTATTTATTTAGAAATATAAGATTAGATTAGGAAATAATAGTATAGTAGGAGAATTTAGTGGAGTAAAGAAGGCTGAATAACTTGGTTTACGGGGAAAACCAATAAAATCTTAGGACAAGAGATTTGCACCATCTACGTGGGGCCACCGGCGCCCGATTGAATCTCACAGTGCCCCACTGTGGGCTCCTTTTCACGCAGATCTTAGAAGCTGGGACAAGTAAGTGGACGTGGTGAGCTTCCCCATTCCAGATGGGAATTCAGCCAGAAAATGAGAGGAGAGGAGAGGGAGAAAGAGAAAGAGAAAGAGATACATGGGGGGAGCCTGTTAGGCAAGTTAGAGCGTTTAAGTTAGAGCGTTATCAGAGGGGGTTGAGCTGAAACACTCCTTTCAAATGCAGAAGACTAAAGCCCTGAATTAACTTTTTCTAGAGACTGTCAGAAGAGTGGAAAAGCAGGCAGATTATTATTTTTGGGATACATGCTCAGGAAATACCAGGGGGAACCCCCGAGACCCAAATTGCCTTGCCATCTGAGTCTCTGCCGCGTGACCCTGTCACGGGTGGGATTCCTCACGCTGGCCTCCGGCAGACTCAATGGACGTGAGTCTGAGTGAACTCTGGGAGTTGGTGATGGACAGGGAGGCCTGGCGTGCTGCGATTCATGGGGTCGCAAAGAGTCGGACACGACTGGGTGACTGAACTGAACCGAACCGAAGAATTAATAAAATATAATTCAATCAATTTCAATTTATACTTCTTATAAAATATAAATCAGGCAAATAAAATGTTTCCAAGAATAAGCATGGAGAAAATAAATTGAGATGCACTGGAATAATTTGTTCTGGAGAACCTTTCATCTCCAAATTGATAAGATTAGCTAGGAAAATTCTGCAGAATTCAGAAGATATGGGACCATGATCATTCAGTAATGAAACATTTTGATAGTTTTCATACTGAGATATACTGTATTCTCACAGGTAAAATACAAAAATGTGAAGAATCAATCTGCTTTTGAGGTCAAAACATCAGGGTATAGAAACAGAAATTAAGGGGCTCTTTTTATTTTTAAAGAGTTTGTGGCCTCTGTATTTGATGCCATCTCAGATATGATCAAGGAAAAACATCAACACAGTTCAACAGGAGACAATAGTAACCATTCCTACTCCTCAATCTAATCCCATCTACTCCAGCTCTCTAAGGGGAGTTTTTTTTTTTTGTTTGTTGAATTTTTGGTGTGTTTCATTTTTTGTTTATTCATTAATCCATGCATGTCTTCAGTATATATTTACTAGTGCCTAAAATGGTCATCCTTGGGTCTCATTCAATAAAGAGACAGAAGTAGCAATCTTCAGTCAACCCACTCCCAATACAAGTACATTCAGATAAAAGCTACTGAAGAGAAATGTGTTTCTATATGATGAATCCAAAAAAATGATAATGGACTCACTTCTGGACTCAGAGAGTAGTCCTGATGGAGGAGCTGCTTGAACTGGAACTTACTCCACCACTAGATTTCTTAGTAAAGAATGGGGTAAGGGAATTCTGGCACTGATTAACTCAGTATGATTGGAGTTTAGGATGTATCTGGGTGAAAACATTATAAATTTATATTAGAGAAACTAATATGGCCTTAATGTCAAAGGACAAAACATGCTGTTTAAAGAAATATTAATTTTCAAAGCCATATTTTTCAAACTGTAGATTAAAATATATATAGATACTATTTAGGTAGATGGATCAGAGAAGGCAATGGCACCCCACTCCAGTACTCTTGCCTGGAAAATCCCATGGACTCAGGAGCCTGGTAGGCTGCAGTCCATGGGGTCGCTAAGAATCGGGCATGACTGACTGAGCGACTTCACTTTTGCTTTTCACTTTCATGCACTGGAGAAGGAAATGGCAACCCACTCCAGAATTCTTGCCTGAAGAATCCCAGAGACAGAGGAGCCTGGTGGGCTGTGTCTATGGGGTCGCACAGAGTCGGACACGACTAAAGTGACTTAGCAGCAGCAGCAGCAGGTAGATGGATGGATACCTATGTACATACAAGGTGTATGTATCTTGTATATATTCAGAGATGTAAATTGAAGCACAGTTGGAGATAAAAATTTAATAGATATTTAAAGTTCCTTTCTGAGTAGGAAGAATCTGTGTATGTGGGATAAACTTTTGTTTGTGTGTATGTGGGACAACTTTTCAAAGTTAACTAAAGGCAATTAACTTTAATTGTCTCTGAAGCAGTGTTGTCCCTCTGTGGCTATATTAGAGATATTACTCCAAATGAGTTTATATAGCTTCTTGAAATGGGGGAAAGACAGTTTCTTCAGTAAGTGGTGTTGACCATACTGAACACCTAAAAGGAAAAGACCAAACCTAGAACATTTTCTAACAACATATACAAATATAAACTCAAAATGGATTAAAGACTGAAATGTAAGACCTGAAACTTTTAAAATTTGAAAAAGAAGTTATAGGCAGTGTGCTCATTGACATTTCTCTTTACAATATTTTTTTTTCTGTCTCAAAGGCAAGGGCAACAAAAGGAAAAATAAATAAATGGGACCTAATCAAAGTAAAATCTAATGCACAGCAAAGAAACCACTAACAAAAATAAAAGGCAAACTACTGATGGGGAATAGACATTTGCAATAAGGGATTAATATCCAAAATACACAAAGACATTATATACCTCAATAACAAAAACACAGTTTGATTAAAAACTAGGCATAGGACATGAATAGCCATTTGTCCAAAGAAATAGCCAACAGGTACATGAAAAGATGCCCAAAGTCTCTAATATTCAGAAAAAGAGCAAATCTACATCAAAATGAGCTGTCATCTCACATCTATCAGAATGACTATTATCGAAAGAAAAGAGATAGCAAGTGTGGTGAGGATGCAGATGAAAGGAAACCCTAGTGCACCGCCACTGGGTCGAAAACTGGAGGAGCTACTACGGAAAACATTACAGAGATTCTTCTAAAACACTAAAAATATAACTACCATGCTGCTGCTGCTGTTGCTGAGTCACTTCAGTCGTGTCTCCCTATCCCTGGGAGGCTCCCTATCCCTGGGATTCTCCAGGCAAGAACCCTGCAGTGGGTTGCCATTTCCTTCTCCAATGCAGGAAAGTGAAAAGTGAAAGTGAAGTCGCTCAGTCGTGTCCGACCCTCAGCGACCCCATGGACGGAAGCCCACCCGGCTCCTCCGTCCTTGGGGTTTTCCAGGCAAGAGTACTGGACGATCCAGCAATTCTTCTCCTGGGTATTTATCCAAAGAAAACAAAACTCTTCCAAATTGTATCTGCACCCCAATGTTTATAGCAGCATTTTTCACAGTAACCAAGATCTGGAACCAAGCTAAGTGTTCATTCATAGATGAATGGATAGAGAAAATATCGATCTTTCATCTAACTATCTATCTATACACACACACATACACCACACAATGGAACATTAATCAAATATAAAAAAGAATGTAATCTTGCCAAATGGAACAACATAGATAGATATGGAGTGTATTATACTTAGTGAAATAAGTCAGACAGAAAGACAAATACTGTATGTTTATACTTATATGTGATATATAAAAACAAATCAAAACAAAGGAACAAATACAACAGAACAAAAGCAAAATCACAGGTACAGGGAACAAATGACAGACTGCCAAATATTTCTCCAGAAAAGATGATTTATTTGATATCACCAAAGGAATAAAGTTCCAGATTTGCAAACATGAGGAGCCACATGCTCCAGCCCCACTGGACAAGGAAAGGAAATGCTTTTATAGAGAAGACAAGGAGATTAGGAGGGTTGTAGTAAACAGAGTGCCCTTGACTTTCCATTGACTGCGTCCTGACCAAGGAAGAAGAGGCTTCTTTCGTCTTCCTTTTGCTCTCTATGATGTCCACAGGTCGGGAGAACTCCCCCTCTTCTGCCAGCTCTATTTAATTGAGATTTCTATGCTTTCAATCTTTATACCTTATAGGACAGTGTCAGAAAGAATTTGACTCCAGGAGAGGAGGGAGCCATGGTGGTGGAAGTAAAATTTGGAGTGACCCAAGAAGGGGTCTTGAGCCATGGAACCAAATGGCCTCCAGAAGCTACAAAAGGAAAGGAAACGGATTCTTCCTCAGGGAATCTGGAAGGAATCAACCCTGCCAAGACCTTGTCTTCGCTATAGACAGTGAAACAGATTTTAGATTTCTTGCATCCAGAGCTATAAGACATATTTTGTAAGTCACCAAATTCATATTAAACACTGAGCAAATATTTTCTGTTCACTTTGCTGCACTCATACGATGGGATACCAGTGCTTGTGGTTGCCTGTTGGGACACATCGCGTTGAGACAGATCTGAACATTCCTGAGATACCCAAACAAGCTGGATAATATCTTTACTGGAGAAAGAAATCTCTCTCTTTTAGTTGCTTTCAACATTTACTATTTTAGAGTCTATATCCTAACCAGTCCATTCTGAAGATCAGCCCTGGGATTTCTTTGGAAGGAATGATGCTAAAGCTGAAACTCCAGTACTTTGGCCACCTCATGCAAAGAGTTGACTCATTGGAAAATACTTTGATGCTGGGAGGGATTAGGGGCAGGAGGAGAAGGGGATGACAGAGGATGAGATGGCTGGATGGCATCACTGACTCGATGGATGTGAATCTGGGTGAACTCCGGGAGTTGGTGATGGACAGGGAGGCCGGGCGTGCTGCGATTCATGGGGTCGCAGAGTCAGACACGACTGAGCGACTGAACTGAACTGAACTGATACTGTGGGAATTATTAATTTTAATTCTATCCTATCAGCTACTTTTTTATTTACAAGTTAGAGATTCTAATGCAGAAAGAGACAGACTGAAAAGGGAAAAGACCAACACAAATCTGTAGGGCTAAAAAGCGTTTGTTATACCTATACCAATGTTCTTAAGAAATACTAAGCACTGCAAATGCCCTGTGGTGGCCTCACGGTGTGACTGGCTGGAGGAGGGGCTGAGCCCGCGGAGGGTTTGTGTAGAGGCTGCGGTGCCTGGGGAGCACTGTGCTGCACAGCACAGAAGTAAGTGCCTGAGTCTGTGGGCTGCGAAGAGGAAATGTGCAGTGAGCTGCGGCGTTCTGTAGGGACTGCGGTGGCCTTTAATCTTCCATCCTGCTTTGTCCCTCACGGAACGTAAACCAGGTGGATGAAGCGGCCCCCAGGGTTCTTAAGATACCAATTCACACTCCATGGGGAAGTGGAAAAATTACACCGAAGCATGGAGTTGGCTCCCTCCTGGAGACTCAGGGCTGGGGGACTATGCTCCACATCCAGCCCTCGCACACCTGATGAGGAAAGAGAAACTGTCACAGACTAGGGTCACCATAACTCCTACAAAACCCTGAAAGTGCCTCCACCACCCCACCCCACCCCCACCCCACCCGCTCCTCCGCTGATCCC